>ONZH01028286.1:0-337432 GCA_900303285.1 Rhinella marina
TCGTGTGCGATAACGGCCGTAACCTGGTGGCGGCTCTGGAGCTTGCCGAACTCAATCACGTACCATGCCTGGCCCACGTTTTTAATCTGGTAGTCCAAAAATTTCTGAAAGACTTACCCCAACCTGGCAGAGCTACTGGTGAAAGTGCGGCGCTTGTGCGCTCACTTTCGGAAGTCAACTGTAGCTGCTGCTAGCTTAAAAAAACTCCAGCAACGCCTCCATTTGCCTGAACATCGGCTGTTGTGCGACCTGCCGACTCGCTGGAATTCCACCTATTCCATGTTGGCCAGGGTGTGTGAGCAGCAGAGAGCATTGATGGAGTACCAGATTATGAATCCACGCGTGCCTCCAACTCAGCTCCCTCAGTTTGCCAACCACGAGTGGCCATGGATGGCAGACATATGCGATGTACTGCGTATCTTTGAGGAGTCCACCAAGAAGGTCAGCAGCGAGGACGCTATAGTGAGCGTAACCATCCCGCTCCTAGGCGTCCTTAAAGAATCGCTCATCGCAATAAGGGAGAACGCATTGCACGCAGAGGAGACGGGGGTAGGAGGAGACGCAACGGAGCTACACAGTCAGACCACACTTTTGTCTGCTTCACGGTGGCAGTTGCAGGAGGAGGAGGATGAGGAGGAGGACGACGTGGAGGTGGCTGTGGAAGAGGAGGAGGATGCTGGCGGCGAGGGTAGCAGTCAGGCTGTGTGCGTCCCATTGGTTCAGCGCGGATGGGGCGGAGAGGAGGCGGAAGAGGAAGAGGAGGAAATGGCAAGTGATCCTTCTGGTGGGGGCAGTGAGGTCATGCCTATTCAGAGTCTGGCACACATGGCTGACTTCATGCTGGGCTGCTTTTCCCGGGACACACGTGTTGTCCGGATAGTGGAGAACAAACTGTACTGGGTCCTTCGCACTCCTGGACCCCCGGTATAAAAGATAACGTCTCCTCTTTTATTCGGTAGAGGAGAGGACGAATCGATTGCTGGAATACCAGAGGGAACTCGTGCAGAACATGATGGAGATTTTCCCACCCACCATCGCTGGCGGCAGAGAGGAGAGGGTCTCCCAGAGTCCCACAACATCAATCAGGCCCACAGCCACCGGGGGAACACTCTCCAAGGTGTGGGACACGTTCATGCACCCCCTCAGTGCAACTTCCATCACTGCGGGGCCCGCTATCAGCAGGAGGGACAAGTATCGGCGGATGTTGCGGGAGTACCTGGCAGACCGTAACCCTGTCCTCCCCGATCCCTCGGCGTCCTACACTTACTGGGTCTCCAAGTTGGACACGTGGCTGGAACTGTCCCTGTACGCCTTGGAGGTGCTTGCCTGCCCTGCCGCCAGCGTGCTATCAGAAAGGGTGTTCAGCGCAGCCGGGGCATTATAACCGATAAGCGCAGCCGCCTGTCAACCGACAGTGCGGACAGGCTGACGCTAATCAAAATGAAACAGCAAGTGGATTGACCCGGACTTTGCTTCTCCAACCGTGGAAAGCAGCAAAGTTTGAAGTGGCCATCCTGTTATGAAGTGGCCCATTTCCTCCTCCACCTTCCCTCCTCCTCCTCCTTAACCGCCGTAGAATTGCTCCGTAAATAAGAAAAATGATATATGTTTTGGCTCACATCTTTTTTTTGGGCCTCCACAAAATGTTTAAGAGGTCCTCACCTCTTGGCCTGCACAAAATCGTTTAAGAGAGGTCTCACCTCTTGGGGCCTCCACATAAATTTAAGAGGTCTCACCTCTTGGGCGCTCCACAAAAATGTTTAAGAGGTCTCACCTCTTGGGCCTCGCACATTAATTTTAAGAAGTCTCACCTCTTGGACCTGCACAAAATGTTTAAGAGGTCTCACCTCTTGTTGGGCCTCCACATAATTTGTAAGAGGTCTCACCTCTTGGGCCTCCACAAAATGTTTAAGAGGTTCGTCACCTCTTGGGGCCTCCACATAATTTTTAAGAGGTCTCACCTCTTGGGCCTCCACAAAATGTTTAAGAGGTCTCACCTCTTGGGCCTCCACATAATTTTTAAGAGGTCTCACCTCTTGGGCCTCCACATAATTTTTAAGAGGTCCTCACCTCTTGGGCCTCCACAAAATGTTTAAGAGGTCTCACCTCTTGGGCCTCCACATAATTTTTAAGAGGTCCTTCACCTCTTGGGCCTCCACATAATTTTTAAGAGGTTCTCACCTATTGGGCCTCCACATAATGTTTAAGAGGTCTCACCTCTTGGGCCTTCCACAAAATGTTTAAGAGGTCTCACCCTCTTGGGCTCCCACATAATTTTTTAAGCGGTCTCACCTCTGGGCCTCCACAAAATGTTTAAGAGGTCCTCACCTCTTGGGCCTCCACAATAATTTTAAGAGTCTCACCTCTTGGGCCTTCCACATAATTTTAAGAGGTCTCACCTCTTGGGCCCTCCACAAAAGGTTTAAGAGGTTCTCACCTCTTGGGCCCTCCCACATTAATTTTTAAGAGGTCTCACCTCTTGGGCCTCCACATAATTTAATAGAGGTCTCACCTATTTGGGCCTCCACATAAATTTTTAAGAGGTCTCACCTCTTGGCCTCCACAAATGTTTAAGAGGTCTCACCTCTTGGGCCTCCACATAATTTTTAAGAGGTCTCACCTCTTGGGCCTCCACATAATTTTAAGAGGTCTCACCTCTTGGGCCTGCACAAAAATGTTTAAGAGGTCTCACCTCTTGGGGCCTCCACATAATTTTTAAGAAGAGGTCTCACCTCTTGGGCCTGCACAAAATGTTTAAGAGGTCTCACCTCTTGGGCCTCCACATAATTTTAAGAGGTCTCACCTCTTGGGCCTCCACAAATCTTTAAAGGTCTCACCTCTTGGGCCTCCACAAAATCTTTAAGAGGTCTCACCTCTTGGGCCTCCACAAAATCTTTAAGAGGTCTCACCTCTTGGGCCTGCACAAAATCTTTAAGAGGTCTCACCTCTTGGGCCTCCACAAAATCTTTAAGAGGTCTCACCTCTTGGGCCTCCACAAAATCTTTAAGAGGTCTCACCTCTTGGGCCTCCACAAAATCTTTAAGAGTCTCACCTCTTGGCCTCCACAAAATCTTTAAGAGGTCTCACCTCTTGGGCCTCCACAAAATCTTTAAGAGGTCTCACCTCTTGGGCCTCCACATAATTTTAAAGAGGTCTCACCTCTTGGGCCTCCACAAAATCTTTAAGAGGTCTCACCTCTTGGGCCTCCACAAAATCTTTAAGAGGTCTCACCTCTTGGGCCTCCACAAAATCTTTAAGAGGTCTCACCTCTTGGGCCTCCACAAAATCTTTAAGAGGTCTCACCTCTTGGGCCTCCACAAAATCTTTAAGAGGTCTCACCTCTTGGGCCTCCACATAATTTTAAGAGGTCTCACCTCTTGGGCCTCCACAAAATCTTTAAGAGGTCTCACCTCTTGGGCCTCCACAAAATCTTTAAGAGGTCTCACCTCTTGGGCCTCCACAAAATCTTTAGAGGTCTCACCTCTTGGGCCTCCACAAAATCTTTAAGAGGTCTCACCTCTTGGGCCTCCACAAATCTTTTAGGTCTCACTTCTTGGGCCTCCACATAATTTTAAAGAGGTCTCACCTCTTGGGCCTCCACAAAATCTTTAAGAGGTCTCACCTCTTGGGCCTCCACAAAATCTTTAAGAGGTCTCACCTCTTGGGCCTCCACAAAATCTTTGAGGTCTCACCTCTTGGGCCTCCACATAATTTTAAAGAGGTCTCACCTCTTGGGCCTCCACAAAATCTTTAAGAGGTCTCACCTCTTGGGCCTCCACAAAATCTTTAAGAGGTCTCACCTCTTGGGCCTCCACATAATTTTAAAGAGGTCTCACCTCTTGGGCCTCCACAAAATCTTTAAGAGGTCTCACCTCTTGGGCCTCCACAAAATCTTTGAGGTCTCACCTCTTGGGCCTCCACAAAATCTTTAAGAGGTCTCACCTCTTGGGCCTCCACAAAATCTTTTAGGTCTCACTTCTTGGGCCTCCACATAATTTTAAAGAGGTTCACCTCTTGGGCCTCCACAAAATCTTTAAGAGGTCTCACCTCTTGGGCCTCCACAAAATCTTTAAGAGGTCTCACCTCTTGGGCCTCCACAAAATCTTTGAGGTCTCACCTCTTGGGCCTCCACATAATTTTAAAGAGGTCTCACCTCTTGGGCCTCCACAAAATCTTTAAGAGGTCTCACCTCTTGGGCCTCCACAAAATCTTTAAGAGGTCTCACCTCTTGGGCCTCCACATAATTTTAAAGAGGTCTCACCTCTTGGGCCTCCACAAAATCTTTAAGAGGTCTCACCTCTTGGGCCTCCACAAAATCTTTAAGAGGTCTCACCTCTTGGGCCTCCACAAAATCTTTAAGAGGTCTCACCTCTTGGGCCTCCACAAAATCTTTAAGAGGTCTCACCTCTTGGGCCTCCACAAAATCTTTTAGGTCTCACTTCTTGGGCCTTAACATAATTTTAAAGAGGTCTCACCTCTTGGGCCTCCACAAAATCTTTAAGAGGTCTCACCTCTTGGGCCTCCACAAAATCTTTAAGAGGTCTCACCTCTTGGGCCTCCACAAAATCTTTAAGAGGTCTCACCTCTTGGGCCTCCACAAAATCTTTAAGAGGTCTCACCTCTTGGGCCTCCACAAAATCTTTAAGAGGTCTCACCTCTTGGGCCTCCACATAATTTTAAAGAGGTCTCACCTCTTGGGCCTCCACAAAATCTTTAAGAGGTCTCACCTCTTGGGCCTCCACAAAATCTTTAAGAGGTCTCACCTCTTGGGCCTCCACAAAATCTTTGAGGTCTCACCTCTTGGGCCTCCACAAAATCTTTAAGAGGTCTCACCTCTTGGGCCTCCACAAAATCTTTTAGGTCTCACTTCTTGGGCCTCCACATAATTTTAAAGAGGTCTCACCTCTTGGGCCTCCACAAAATCTTTAAGAGGTCTCACCTCTTGGGCCTCCACATAATTTTAAAGAGGTCTCACCTCTTGGGCCTCCACAAAATCTTTAAGAGGTCTCACCTCTTGGGCCTCCACAAAATCTTTAAGAGGTCTCACCTCTTGGGCCTCCACAAAATCTTTAAGAGGTCTCACCTCTTGGGCCTCCACAAAATCTTTAAGAGGTCTCACCTCTTGGGCCTCCACAAAATCTTTTAGGTCTCACTTCTTGGGCCTTAACATAATTTTAAAGAGGTCTCACCTCTTGGGCCTCCACAAAATCTTTAAGAGGTCTCACCTCTTGGGCCTCCACAAAATCTTTAAGAGGTCTCACCTCTTGGGCCTCCACAAAATCTTTAAGAGGTCTCACCTCTTGGGCCTCCACAAAATCTTTAAGAGGTCTCACCTCTTGGGCCTCCACAAAATCTTTAAGAGGTCTCACCTCTTGGGCCTCCACATAATTTTAAAGAGGTCTCACCTCTTGGGCCTCCACAAAATCTTTAAGAGGTCTCACCTCTTGGGCCTCCACAAAATCTTTAGAGGTCTCACCTCTTGGGCCTCCACAAAATCTTTGAGGTCTCACCTCTTGGGCCTCCACAAAATCTTTAAGAGGTCTCACCTCTTGGGCCTCCACAAAATCTTTTAGGTCTCACTTCTTGGGCCTCCACATAATTTTAAAGAGGTCTCACCTCTTGGGCCTCCACAAAATCTTTAAGAGGTCTCACCTCTTGGGCCTCCACAAAATCTTTAAGAGGTCTCACCTCTTGGGCCTCCACAAAATCTTTGAGGTCTCACCTCTTGGGCCTCCACATAATTTTAAAGAGGTCTCACCTCTTGGGCCTCCACAAAATCTTTAAGAGGTCTCACCTCTTGGGCCTCCACAAAATCTTTAAGAGGTCTCACCTCTTGGGCCTCCACAAAATCTTTAACAGGTCTCACCTCTTGGGCCTCCACAAAATTTTCCATGAGCCTCTGGCCAGCCCACGGCCTCTTCCTGCCTTTTGCGGTCCTACGCATCCCTCCACATCCCCACTGCTTTACCTGCTAGACATGACACTGGGCCAGGTCGGGTCACTGATATCTCTAGCGCCAACAATTTGGGCATTTTAAGGCTTCTGCATGTGTTTGAGTTGTTTTTACATTTTAAAGAAGACATGTCTGACCACATTTCACACACACACACAATGACAATTAGGGGTGGGGTCTATTTGCTTTCCCCCTTGCCTATGCCATCTGTGGTTGTCATAGGCAACGTGATTTTAAGGGGTGCAGAATTTCATCTTCTTTTTTGTCTAGTTTGGCTTGGGGTCCATGGCAATGTAGAGGAAAGAAGGTTTCCTTGTATGGTCTCACTTTACAGAGAGATTAGATTGTCTTTGGAGTGTATTGTTGAGAGGCTGTGATAGTGGCGTAATAGTGCGACTTGGGCGCGTTATATGCACCCAGACATGCTTCCCCTGCTGTCCCAGTTGCATTCCAGCAGTGTTGGCATCCTTTTCTGAGGTTCCAGGGTGGACTTGGTGACCTCCAAGTGGTCGAATTGAGATTTCCAAGTGGCGAGCATTTTTTTCCCATAGACTTTAATGGGATTCGATATTCGGTCGAATAGTCGAATTTCGCGGTCTATTCGAATCGAATTTCGAACTTTCGAATATTTCACTACTCGCTCATCTCTAATATTAAACAGTGCTGAGAGATAGCTAACAGCCAACAGTTATTGGAGGTGTATGGGTATCTTTAGACTGGGTCGGACTAGGTTCCTTGGACCCACTAGAGGAAATTATTCACAGGGCCCAACCCCCATATCATCAGTAAAGTCTAAAAGGTTTTGATTTAAAGAACTAGAACCTAGTGGCAAATGATTGGCTCCAAAGGCATCTCCAAATGTTTTTTATTTTCTCCTGGACCTTTGAGGATATCAGAGACTGGGCCAACCAGAGCATCCTCTAGTACTCTGGTGGGCCAGATTAATGCTGTCTTTAGATGGTCACCAGGTCTAAATAGAATATAGCACCTCTGGCATACTTAGAGAAAAGGGAGATTCCCAGCTAAAAAGTGTAGCCACAGCAAAAGCATTTTTGTGAATATGGATCAGAATCTCTCACAAATGTTTCGGGCTAGACTATATTTGTGTGTGCATGTCCATTCAGGTATGGCTGCTAATTTGACTTTTGATCACTTTCTGTAATACAAAGGGGCATTCATTTTATGAGCCACTGAAGCCTTTATTCAATAATAAAATAATGTGGCCATGAATGCCTGAATGAAGCCAAGCTCCCTGTCCCGTCACTCCCAGCTCGTAACATACGGCTCAATGACTTCACTTTAATAGCTGGTCATTAATTAACTTGCTTCCATGCAAATTTCTAATCTGGAATGTTGAAAATCTAAAAACTTTGAGATTTTGCTTCCTGCAACACTCCCACTAAATGACATTCTTCATGAGACACCCTACATGAAATATACAGTATTGCTCATGTTCCACTGAAAATTCACTGCAAACCGTCTCCAGGTCATAGCTGTGATAGTATACATAATTTGCCATACAGAAAAATACTCAGATTTTTGCCTTTTTTGCTAGATTTTGGGGAGGGAAGGCCATATGTAAGTATGGATAAATATATAAGAGTGAAGCCTCCAGGGTGAATTCAAAACTTCCAGGTGTGGACCCTTGATTTTGAGTGCAAAGTGCCACCTCAAAGTGCTCTGGCTAAGCCTTTCCTTAACTGCACAATCAACAAGAAAATACAGAGGCCATTTTCCAGACCTGTGTTCTGTCAATGAATATTTGGGGGGTGGTTGTGATGGACATTAGTGCTTTACCCCTTTATCTCCCCTTACAGAAGGAGTAATTGGTTCCTATATTGTATTGACAGGGCTTGGTTTCCTCATGCCTGTTTTTTCCTTTTATTAGAACGAATCCTGCTTGTAAAAAAAGTGTTTCAGAAAGTAAACTTTTTGGAAATGCAGTTGTCTAAAGCCTCCATACAAATTAGTGTATAGCTGGCTAGACCCACAAGAAAGGTGGCTCAGACTAAATACAGGGTTAGTTCAGATAAATGTAATGATACATTTGACTTGTCGATCCGGTGCTTCATTCTGGATTCAAGTACTATTAATCAATATGCAAATTAGCAATTAGGTGCACCAAGAGTGAGCTGAAGCCACTCTGTGCACCCTTGCTCCTTCTGCTTCTTCTGCCAGCTCCTCACTCTCCTTCTTGTTTGACAGGGCCAGGGAATATGAGGATGCAGAAACCTGGTGACAGACTTCCTTTAAACTAACCAGTTTATAAACTCCACTGGATTAAATCAGTCAATTTTTTCATGTTTTTTACTTGTAAGTCACAAGATAGCATACATGCTAGCCACCTACCACCACTCACTAGGTTTGCTCTTATGGTGGATTTAGACTGCCCAATGGAGCAGGCAATTATCATACAACTGCCTGCTCGTCAGTGGAGGTAAGAGCAGCACTCACATGCAGCGATCGCCTCCACTGTATGGTGATGAGTGATGGCTATTGCAATTGCTTGTCCTCATATAAATTCATTGTTTCTGGGCACACATGACGATCTGCTGCTCAGAAACAATGATTGAGGTGCCCACATGAAAGATCATTTCTCCCAATGAACGAGCGCTTTGCTCATTCATCAGGTGATCTGCGGCACCTTTACATGGGCAGATTATCGGGAACCAGATTTCGTATTAATATTCAACAATTGTGCTGTGTAAATCGACCTTTAGTTGCACAGATAATTTAGTAGATATGACTGTTGCTAAACATTAGTATTCATCGTGTTAACTAAGTCCAGATTGTTTGCAAACTAATTCAACTTCTTATGCATCCATCACAAAATTTATCAGATACTAAAAAAAAATCTCTTTGTCTAACTAACATCACTCTCAGGGACAGTTGCCAATTAGTCACCAAGTGAGTGGGAGACATTGATTCCCTCTTGTTTTCTTTCCTGGCAACTGGTATAAAGCATCCTACACATTTACCAAAGCAACAGTATATTCATATATTATATGTGCACTTATTATTCAGATATGTTTGGGTTGGATATCTTCTGTCCGTGGTACAGAGGATAACACATATGCAGTCACTAAGAGACTACTACAAGCAGAAGTGAATTGAAATTACAGTATGGAGATTGTGGTAAAATCAAATCCCCCCATTCTCTAGTTTTGGATCAATTCTGTTTGTTTCAGGAATCATTAGTGAAAGCACAGAATATTAGGAAAGGAGTGGTTTCCCATATTATATTAGCTTGTGTAGCCCAAATCAAAAACACAATTTAAAGTGGACCTGTAACTACTACATGCATTCCCATTGTAATAAAGATTCTGGAGCTTCTATTCTTATGACTCTTTGTAGTGCCATTTCTTTATTATTCCTGATAGAAGTTATGAATGAATTCCTAGAAGGTTGCACTGAAGGTCCAAATGGATGTCACTTGTGTCCCTGCACAGTCTGACACTGGAAGCACTGATTGGATAATGTCAGACTGTTCAGTGATACCCCCCCAACTGGTAACACCCATCTGGACCTTCACTGGGGTGTAATCTGTTGCCTGTATGAAATTGGAATCCGATCTGAGAGTTTTTTTTTGAGGCCTGAATGAATTTGGGGATGATTTGTGGTCTAACAAGTGCTCTGTACAAATGTGTGGGATCTGCATTCATTTTAGCATTTGATCTGGAGGTCTTTATTAATTTTGGAGTCTGTCTGGAGGTCTGTATTTATTTTGGGGTCTGGTCTGGGAGTTTATTAATTTTGGGGTCTGGGGTCTGTTACGGTAATTTTGGGTTCTGCATTAATTTGGGGCTCTGTCTGGAGGTCTGTATGAATTTTGGAGTCTGATCTTGGAGTCTATTATTTTTGAAGTCTGGTGGGAGCTGTTATTTTTGGGGTCTGTATTCATTTGGAAACCCTCACGGGCAGGGTCCTCTCTCCTTTTGTACCAGTCTGTAACTTGTCTTGTTCATGCTTAGTGCAATTGTCTGTATTATGCATGTGCACCCTTTTCATATGTACAGCGCCACTCTTTTCACTTTACATTTTCACTCTATGGTAATACAGGGCTTGCTACAAGACATAGCTCTGAAAACTGTACTGTAGTGAGCCATTCACCTCCGTGTCCTTCGTATACCCAAGACAGATTCTTATTTACTGGAAGCAAACAAATAAGGTCCCTCTACAGAGATCTTGAAATGTGTAGATACAGATATATTTTCGAAAATTGTCTAACTTTGTATTATACAACGAACAACTTTTTTCTGAAAATGTATCCCCCTTTATGATACCACACACGGCAGATACGCTGCAGATTTAGGCTTTGAATTCTGCAAACTGTTGCAGATTTTGCTGCTTGGAATACTGTCATATAGGCTGTGGATTTTCTGCTCAAAAAAATCCGCAATGGGCCCCTGTCCCATGTAGACGACTGTGTTTGATAATAATAGTAGTTGGTTTTGGGGCAAGCTGAAAGAGTGGCAGTGGCGCAGAGTGATATTCATAACCGTAGGCTATGCTCATGGAAATAAATCTAGAGGCAGCTACACAACTTGTGCATGGTAGTTGATCTTTTTAAGAGGGGTACATACAAAGTCCCAATGCTGGCTCGAGCTATGTCATGTTCAGCCTAGATTGTTAAACTTAATTGCATTGTATTTACAGCTGTATATATTTTGTAAATTGTTTTTACGGAGCAACACATAGTCATAGAGACCATTAGAGGTGTTGTCCTATCAAGACAACTCCTGTATATACCCCATTATTGAGCATATAGACATCACACAGGATTCCCCTGCTCATACCCCTACCCCCCATGAGACAACTTGGCTGAAACGTAAGATTCACCAAGAACGTGCTGTCTCCTCCTCCAATTTTGTTTTTTGTATGCTGATCGCTTTTTTGGAGGGGATTCACCACCCTCCTTGGAGACGTGCACCCTTAACTCCGTATCCTGTGGTGTGCTGCCCTATCTATTTGTTTCTCAAACGTCTCTGTAAGAGAACCTGCTGCTCTATGAGACCTTGATTGTTCCTGCATTACACAGACAGCTATTCGATTCAGTTGAAATTGAAGAAGTGGCTTCCCCAGGTCCTCATTTTTTTTTATAAAGCTATGAGGATGTGTGCACCTTAGTCTTCAACTTCTCATTTCCTGTATGTTACATGCGTTAAGACCCATTTACATTGCCAGATGTTTGGGCAGATTATCAGTAAGTATTTGTATGAACGCTCATTAGTGATAATCTGCCGGAGTAAAGGTGCCACCAGTTTCACTCACTCATTGAGTAACAGATCGTTGGTGCGGCCACCTAAATCATTGTTTGCCGGCAGTAGATTTTGCCAAACAATTGGGCAAACGATTCTATATGAGGACAAGCCATGGCATTAGCAATCACTGCTCCCCATACTGTGGAGAGGATTGATGCGTGTAGATACAGCTGTCTACTCCACTGACGAACAAGCAATTGTCGGCAAAGAACGCTTCCTTCTCAACAACTGTCTGCTCCATTGGGTCATGTAAAGTGGCCTTAATTCAGTCTTGTCTTCAAACACATTCACCAGCTGCACAATAAGCTTCCTGCATATTCAGCAGTGACTCACATGTTGATTTTCGTGGCCTGGTTACCAAAAACAATTCACATGGTAAAGTAGAAAGTACAGCTCAAAGGTCGGTGAAAATGGGACGTGTATTCCCTGCTATCACTAAATGTTTTATAGGTTTGAAAAAGCACGAAACGTAATAAAATACGGTACGGGCGTGGCAAGTATCACAGACAAGTGCCAAAGAAGATTGTACGTGTTTGCCCTTTTTAATTGCCAGTATGAAGGTAGTAAACTATACTACAGAAAAAGTGATCTGTGAATGTTAAATCTTATGACAAGGCTGTATGAAGTTATTTACTAAGAAGTAACCACACTTTTTTTTTAAAGATACGTAAGAAATCTTACAAAGTAGGACATTTCCTTTAGGCTTCTTTCACACGACTGTTGTGTTTTGCAATCCACAAATTGCAGATCCGCATAAAAAAAAGGATGACGTCCGTTGTCTGCAAAACAGACAAGAATAGGACATGTTCTATTTTTTTTTTTTTTGCGGGCTACTGAACAGACAGTGTGCTGTCAGTATTATTTTCTGACCCATTAAAATGAATGGGTCCGCATCCTATCTGCAAAATATGCCGATTGGAGCGCGCAAAATATACTGTTGTGTGAAAGAAGCCTTAAAAGGATTGTTTCTAAATGACCCATTAAGACATATGGATGTCACAGACGGAGGTCAACCCCATTCTCATTCCATTGCATGGCTAACCATTCATTTGACTGGCTGACAAGTAACACTACCCAACCCATGTGGCAACATTCTCCTTCCTCTAGTGATAGGAGTTGATTGATGGAGGATTTCCACTCAAAATGTAAAAATGGCCATATTCTAGTAGATCAGAAGTTACATTTTAAGCACCAAAAATACGATAACATTTTGGAGTGAAAGTACACCAACTTACTGGTGGAGTAAACATAGACTAGACAGGTTTTTTGTTTTTTTTTTGACGCATGAACAAATTTTTTTGTGCATGAATGAAATTCTAGCATAAATCTGGTGCAGGATTTACAATACTGCAAATTAAAAAAGGTCTATGTGCCAGAATAGTCAATTTCTCTAACAGTAAGACTGTGATTTGTATTCTTAGACAGTGCAAAGTATAACACTATTAGTAAATCTGTGCAAGACCAAAGAAATTGGACTTCACCTGTATGAGTCGCCTTTCCCAAGTCTTAGAGTGGTACTCAGATACCCCCATGACTTAAATGGGTTGTCTCACTTTAGCAGGTGGCATTTATCATGTAGAGAAACTTAATACAAGACAATTACTAATGTAATGTGATTCTCCATATTGCTTCTTTTGCTGGCTTGCTTCATTTTTCCATCACATTATACACTGCTTGTTTCCATGGTTACGACCACCCTGCAATCCATGAGAGGCGGCCATGTTTGCACACTATAGAAAAAAGTGTCAGCCTGTCTGATGGCCGGGACCATGAGAGCGCAAATAGGCTGGTGCTTTTTCCTTTAGTCAGCAAGCACGGCCACCAATGATGGATTGCAGGGTGGTTGTAACCATGGAAACGAGCAGCGTATAATGTGATGGAAAAATGAATCAAGCCAGCAAAGGAGACACTATGGACAATCACAATACATTAGTAAGTGCCTTGTATTAACTTTCTGTATGTGATAAATGCTATTTGCTGAAGTGATACAACCCCTTTAACGTAGGGCTCATTTGGCCAACTGCCGCATAGACAAAAAGCAACATATTTGAAGCAAGTATCAACACAGGCAGAAAACAAGACTGTGAAACAAACTCACTGGTGGAACAGGAATCAAATACTGAAGGTCATGGAAAGAGGAATTGATCCAGGAATGGAGTAGATGACAGATGTGTGAGATTCAGATAGATAGCGTAATAATGACAGTGGCCAGAAACAGAGTAATACTGAACCAACTCTATCTGAATTGAATCCAGCAATTCGCCCAGGATAATACACCACACAGCAACAAACAAATTCCAAACACAGCAAGTAAGACAATCTACAGATACCTGAATACAAAGAAAACACACTTGACTTGAACAAGATATAATCGTGGAACTACAGATCCCAGAATACTGAACAAAGTACAAAATACCTGGAAGGGAATGCACTTAGCAAACACTATATCCAACAACCCCAATGTTGTAAAGTCTGGACATACAAAGGCTCAACAATTAGCAATTTCACCCTAATCAACCAGGCAGATTCAGATGCAGCACAGATTCAGATGTAAGACAGTTGTATATTACTCTCTCTGTGACTTTTATATTCTAGGTACATACCTGTGCTCCCTCCCTCTCTGTACACTTTCAACTCAAAATGGAGGAATCTCTAAAGTTTAACATTTATTAGACCGGCGCCGGCCTCTACATGACTTCAGCATATCCAGCGCCAGTCTAAATGTAAGCCTGCTTTCTTGCTGTCTTACATTTAGATTATTTTCTATGCCTAAAACAGGCGTAGAAAATGATGAATGAGGAGGGCCTGCCAGTCCATCCCCTTTCACGCCATGCGAGGAGCGGGGAAAAGTTACAGATTGCAGCCCAAATAACCTTAGCGTCGCAATTGTAAATTACCCTCTATGTGTCTCTGGTGTATCTGTTACCTTTATGCCCAGATGACACACTAAACCATTAAAGAAGTTAGGTATAGTAACCTGGTGCTGGTTATTGAGGTAATATAAACTGGCCAAAGTTAGTAACTAGGTGAACATGAAGCAACATACAGACTCCTGTTGCTCATAACATTTCTTTAAATTCTGATTTATTTATATATGGCCAATATTACATTATGAGTGGCTCTTTACATGAAATTGGACAAAGAGATTTGACCTTTGTTGTTAGTGTTGTAAGCAAAGACCATGAAGTGCCAAACGGAACTTATCTATATTAGTGGTAGATACAACTTTACATGTACTGACAGTGACTTCACTTTCATTCCACATAGTCTTCCATAAATGAATGTTTTATTATTAACTACATTATTACTTAGAGCAAAAGGATAGTGATAAGAACCTTCACAAACAGTTAACAAGCATTTTTACAGCATACAACTTACCATTTTATAGTTATTATTTCCACATTCTTCTTCATTAGCGATTACAAGATATCACTGCACCTATTTTTCCAGTTACAGGACCATAATGGTTTGAACATTTTTACTACCCCAAGAAAGTAAAATTTTCTGGACAGGGACAAGTTCTAACCAAAACTGAAATTTCAGTTTTGTTCGGAATTTTCCTTTAATAGTATAATACAAGAAGGGTTGTAAATTTCAGAAGTCAAGATGTTAATTCAAGGGGTTTTATGGTGAGAATTAAAAAAATGGTCCGGAATAAGTTAAAAATAGCAATGAAACTTTACCTCCATCAATCTCCACTGCTTCCAATCCAACGATGCTCTGTACTTCCTGTCTGCTCAGCCAATCATTAGCAGTGACCTGCCCCAGCCAGTGACTGGCTCATCAGGGATTTCTTAGCACTGAGTACTTCCTCAAGCCAGGATAGGAAGTGCAGAGCACACAGCAGTATTGGAATGTCAGTGGCAGGCAATTAGGCAGTAAGTCTTCTCTGTATTTTTTAACATGTTCAGGACCATTTTTTAATACTGTACCCTTTAACGTTTCTTGATCCCAGAGACAACAAAATCAAAGCTCAGATAAGTTCATATTGCAGAATTTCTTACAAAACAAATATCATTCCGGGGACTGGATATTGGCTGATTATGTGAATCCGTTAAATAAATTAATTCTGAGAAATTTTTCTCCAGCATATACAATGTTAATAATAATGTGGCTTTGTAAATGCAAACATTTAGGAACAATGGCATTACGTTCCTTGGGCAAATACTAACACACAATTAACATTTGTCTCACTCTCTTTGAAAATTAACGATTTCTTATTTTGTAGCGGGGGGGTGCGCTAAAGAGGGAAGTGGAATGGGTGTTGGTTAACTGTTTATTGACATCAGGTTTATCTAGCCTTGTAGGAGAACAAAGGGCAGTTCTAAGGAATTCCAACCCTACAAAATGTTCTGAGAGTTCATTGCGTGATGGGAGGGTTATCTATAACTCATTCATCTAGAATATAGTATTTAATATACTTTGCTCCCTTCACAAACTGTTCAAGCTATTCTAAAGAAAATGGCTAAAAATGAATGCCTGAGAAGGTGTGTACCCTGTGTACTACAAGGCAAATGGTTCATGTATTGATATTAAAGCAAATGTACTAAACTATATGTAAGGAAAAACCCATGAATCAGGTAGCTACTGCCATATAAATCTGTCCCGTAATTTGGTCTCATTAAAACTACCACTGTTATTACTTAAAGTAAGACAAGAGGTACCGTATGTGTACAAACAGTCATCGTACTGCAATTAAATGAATGGGGCTGCAGGTGGCTAGAGTGTGGCCTGTTCTTTGTAGCCCCTCCTGCCTAGAGCACTAACTTGCCCAGCCCTGTACCTATGCTACAAGTACCCAGAAAGTGGCCAAACCCTTTAAGTTTAGTCTTTTATTCTACTGAAGTCTATCATTCTGCAGCATGGGTATGGGAGGTAAGTGACAATTCCTGCTGCCTGTTCTTTGAACTACCAGTTCTTTAATAACAGCGGTCGGAGCAAGCAAGGCGTTATCTGACCAATGTCATGGTTTAAAAAGGTGTTGTGGGATCAGGACGTTCATGGCCTATCCTCAGGACATTTCAGATCGATGAGATGAAGCTGCAAAATCCTGCATTGTTGCTACCAGGGCTGTGGAGTCGGAGTCATGGAGTCGGAGTCGGTGACCAATTTGGTGGAGTCGGAGTCGGTATAAAATGTATAAAATATATAATAAATTGGTACATTTAGTTCAATGCAGTATGTGCTGAATATATTTTCATAAGAATTTGGGAACATGATGAAATGTCCTATAAATGTCTGTTCTATTCCTGAACTAAGGATCTAGGCTTTCAGTTGAGATGACTGTGTGCTGCCCTTTATGTAGATGCTCAGAAGGGAACTCCTACTGCTACAGATCAGAGGAAAAAGGCACTGGGAAGGAATGGCTGCACTCATCTCAGATCTGCTGGAGAAAACAGGATTAAAGGGGTTTTCTCACTAGTTACAAAGATTAGCTTTCAACATAAAGGGACAGTTAAAAGAAGACATTTTCTAAATACAGTGGTCAGTAGATTTTACTTTAGTCATGAACTATAGATAGTTCAGCAGGTTTCTCACTGTACACAGTTTTCTATGGTAACCTGCAGACCAGAAAGACTGTTATCTGATTGGCTGAGAGCAGGAGTGACCTCAGTAAGCAAAATGTGTTGAGGACTGAGAAGGAAGGCTTTACCTGTAATTGTGTTAGAGATCCCAACCTTCTGCTCTGTTAGAGTAAGTTAATATATGCGAATAACTGCTGGAGACCCCCCACAGCCTGAGGAGACAGAGTGAGTGCAAACTGCCTGTCAGCCAGTGAATCAATGTGCTGAAAAAAACCCATTAAGGCATATTTAAACTTTCAATAAACTGTGCATAAATCAATTGTCCAGTGCATGTTCTCTCTGTATGCCTTATGTTTTAGTTTGCTTTTCCTCTGAGCTCATGTTTGGAGAGGTTAGCTGCTCTCATGGCTTCTATATGCTGCTGATGCAAAACACCTAGGGCCTTATGTATGAAAACTGTCTAGGTGTAGAAGTTCCTTTGTTGCCCATAGAAACCAATTAGAGCTCCCCTTTCATTCCATATAGTGCTCTGGAGAAATGAAAGGGGAGCTCTGATTGGTTGCTATGGGCAACAAAGAAAGTCTTAGACCCAGACAGCTTTCATACATCAGGCCCTTAGTGAGCTGTATCCAGAGAAGCCTGATACTGAAAGTTCAGAGTAAAGATATCTAGTAAAACATATATTACAAACGTTTTTGTCATGACATATTTGTACTATTGATTTATGCAAAGTTTGTTTAAAGTTATCACTTAAACATGCGCCGTGTATGAGGGAGTCGGAGTCGGGAGTTGGAGTCGGAGTCGGGGCTTTGGCTTACCGACTTCACAGCCCTGGTTGCTACTAAGCAGACAACATGCAGGTAGTCACAATGTACACAATGAAGAGGCTGCAGCATTCAGATGAGTGCTAGACCCCAACCAGCAGCTGGTTGGTGTAAGTGGCAAGAGTTGGACCCCCCCACTCCCAATCTGATATTGATGACCATGAATATATTGATCCCAGAATACCCCTTTAAGGACACACTCTATTTGTGAACAGAGCCTAGACAAAAAATGCCCGTTATGGGGACAAATGGAGTGAAGCTTGCATATGTACATGTGTATATATAGTATTTAAAAAAATACAAAAATATAAAGTATTTAGTCAGCCACCAATTGTGCAAGTTCTCCCACTTAAAAAGCTGAGAGAGGCCTGTAATTGACATCGTAGGTAGACCTCAACTATAAGAGACACATAGAGAAAACAAATCCAGAAAATCACATTGTCTGATTTTTAAAGAATTTATTTGCAAATTATGTGGAAAATAAGTATTTGGTCACCTACAAACAAGCAAGATTTCTGGCTCTCACAGACCTGTAACTTCTTGTTTAAGAGGCTCCTCTGTCCTCCACTCATTACCAGTAGTAATGGCACCTGTTTGAACTTGTTATCAGTATAAAAGACACCTGTCCACAACCTCAAACAGTCACACTCCAAACTCCACTATGGTGAAGACCAAAGAGCTGTCGAAGGACATCAGAAAGAAAATTGTAGACCTGCACCAGGCTGGGAAGACTGAATCTGCAATAGGCAAGCAACTTGGTGTGAAGAAATCAACTGTGGGAGCAATAATTAGAAAATGGAAGAAATACAAAACCACTGATAATCTCCCTCGATCAGGGCCTCCACGCAAGATCTCACCCCGTGGGGTCAAAATGATCACAAGAACTGTGAGCAAAACTCCCAGAACCACACAGGGGGAACCTATTGAATGACCTGCAGAAAGCTGGGACCAACGTAACAAAGGCAACCGTCAGTAACACACTACCCCGCCAAGTCTGTGTTGCCCAGCAACAGCCCCAAAACATCACTGCTCTAGAGGAGATCTGCATGGAGAAATGGGCCAACATACCAGCAACAGAGTGTGCCAACCTTGTGAAGACTTACAGAAAACGTTTGACCTCTGTCATTGCCTGTCATCTTTTTAAGTGGGAGAACTTGCACAATTGGTGGCTGACTAAATATATGTATAATCGTTTTAGGAAAATATTTGTTTCCTGTCTCTTGATATCTTTGTATTTTTTGTCATCTGATTCTGTAAATAGTCAAGCACCCTAAAAATATGGGTAAAGTGAAGCAAGTTATTGGCCTAGACCATATACAGTATCTACTAGGACCATCCTGGATTTCCAGTGATTGGTATAATATGTCTGACATCAGGCCATTAGACACATACATGGTCATTACTAAATATAGCTCTTTGTACATTAGTTTCTGTTCTGCTATGGTCTTCAGTAGAATGAGATCACACAATCATGTATCCTGCGAGAACCACCAACGTTCCATTTCCGTCTCTATAAGACCCCTTTGTTGATACATTTCAAAGCCCCATGTGCCAGTGTTTTTCCAGTATGATTGGCTGTTGTGTCTTCTGCTTTCATAACCAGTCTACAACAAAGGAAGCAGAGGCTCTGGGCACTCTTGACATCTATTTAAGAGAGGGCAGAACGGACTCAAGCGGTGGTGACTAGAACTTTCTTCCTACTCTCACCAAACTACAACATAAGGATGACAGGGGTTTCCTTTTACTTCACTATGTCTTCCTTCCTCTCATCATCTTTAGCAAGCGTTAGCTTTTACAAAGTCAATGTGCTTCTGTAATAATGTATATAAGTAAATTCCATGAAATATTTCCAGAAGTCAACCTCTGTTAGAAAACTACCCCTATCTGTGTTGGATTGTCAATTCCCTTTTATTCTGTGCAAGGGCAGACATAGCTGATGGTCCTCATTTGTGCCCCCCTTGTTCTCCAATAATAATAGAGCATCCTTCTTATTATAGAGCAACCCCCATATGTCTCTCCAACAATTTGCCAGTAATTGTAAAGTAGGAAATCCATTAGCTCAGTCCCTTACATTCAGTTTAACAGACAGTGGGACGCTATGTATTGCTCTCAAGGTGACAGAAGGCTCTCTTAACTATCTGAACAGGGTGCACACATGTCTACCCCTGATTCTATGCATATGGATCCTCTTCATTAAGAGACAATTTTGAGAAATCATCTCAGATTTCACTGTATATAAAACTGTGTTTGAAGACATCAGGTAGCCCAATAATGTGTAGTTTGTGTTAATTGTCCTTACCATCCTGCTTTAAAGGGGTTGTCCCATGATCGGCTGATGTCCAACTTCTGGGACACCTTCCAATCGTTAGAAATGGGGTCTGTGTTGCCACTGACACGAATGCACTTATCCTGTGGAATGGGGAATATGTTGTCCTGGGACAATTCCTGCTACTCAAACGTGGGATATGTCCACATCTGCATTCACTAAATCTAGTAGTCTGTTTGAGCAGAGGGGCAGACTACTGGAATTACCATATCCAGCATAGCCAGACCCTGTCGAGATCCTATATATAGTCATGTTTCATGCATTAATGCCAGCTTTCTACCACTACATGCGGCATTCAGTAATATTTTTCTTGTAGACAGCCGGCACTCATGTCAGAAATCTACTGGAAACCAGACGGTTCCCATTATAGTGAATCGGGATCCGAAGCGCCCCGATGGTGTCCAGCTATGCCGGATGCTGTAATTCCAGTACTGTGCCCTTCTGCCGAAATAGACTATGGGATTTACTGACTACAAATGTGAACCCAGCCTAACACTGTAACTTGGTCTCATGTTCAACAACTCATCATTCTACCGTATTTAAATGGTCCTTTGGTGGGCCAAGACTCTGAAACCATAGTGAGCCCCAAAGTTCCAGGAGAAAAATCCCATTTGGAGCTAATCACTTGCCATTCTTTGTTTCAAACCTATTAGACTTTAATGATGATATGGGGTTTGGGCCCCAATAATAATTTCCTCTGGAGAGCCTATAAACCCAGTCGACACTCAATACCCCGTGTAAGCATATAGCTGATCACCTGTCAAACCTTTTAACCTCTTAATAGCTGTTGGCCAAATTATCGTACAGCTGACAGCTATGTCTCTTGACTCCCTATACATACATATTGGGTTTGTCCAAGCGTGTATTCCGTGGGAAGAGAGGAGAAACAGGCTCTCATACGCCTCTGGCAGTGGTTTATCTCCTGGGAGAACAAAAGGATACAGCAAAAAATATTCAGTTCATCTGATACTTCTCTTCACCAACATCATCTGTTGGGAGCGAACCAGGAGCTCCCCATACACATTAGTCTGTCAACTGAACCCGCTGTTCTCGGCAGTTTTTCCTACAATGCACTCATGTGTATGGGGGCCATAAAGGACAAAAATCAATATGTGTAAATGGATCCAATATCCTACTGTATCTTGTCCATACTTGGTATACATGTTGACCCGGTGAACAAGTTGACTATAAAATATCAACTAATATTATATCACAGCTTGCCTATCTGTATGAAAATCAGACATAAATGGGAAGATATTGTGTAAAGACTTGCCAACCAGCAGCACCAATGGCCAATGGCAGATTTATTTTCAACTGTTGATGCCAACGACAGTAGATGTCTTACTATGTATAGTTGCATTTGCAATATGCTAAAGCATATAGAGTAAAGCCTCTCCAAAAGAGTAGACCACACCCTTATCCATAACAGATTTCCCATGACAGCTTTTCAGTTCCACCATATTTTATTTATACTGTCCATTTTTTTTAGAAGGCCACCCCATAGAAGAACACTTTTTAATGGAATTTTCGGCGGTTGCCTCAAAGAAGGTTTAATATATGGAAAATAATGACTAAAACAAAATTTTAGCAATCTGATCACTAAAATTATTTGTCAAATCCCTATTAAACTGTATGGCACTGTTTGGTTCAAAATTTAAGGGGTTGTCTGGTTTCTGAAACAGGAAAACCTTTGTTGAGCCTCCTGCAAGAAAGAAGTGATCATTACTTACCTGTCATATCCTCTGCCACTACTCTGGTTCTCCCAGCTGGGATCTGTTTACCCTGCTGCAGCAGTGATGTCATATCTTCAATGTACTGCTGAGGCCAGTGATTGGCTGCAGCGGTGACATGTCGCCACCATTGCAGCCGGGTAAGTAGAGACTGGCAGGGAGAATGGGAGCAGCCATGTGCATGGGCAGACTGGAAACTTGAAGTGGCCCTGGAAAGAAAACCTAACAGTGGCCCAATGTTGCAGGTGGGTCCAAACTGAAAAGGTGAGTCAACTAGATGGGATCAATACAAGTAGGCAGGGTCAGTAACACCATAGGGCAGGACAGAATACCATCCCAGAGAACCAAATACCACAGTGCAGCATAAAATACCTCCCCAGAAACTGTCCCTCCGTGGTGGCCATCAATAACTGCCACGGTCTGTCCTCCTCCTCCAATTGTCTCAAATATGGTTATGGATCAGGGGCTTAGGAGGTGAAATATGGGCCGCAACACCAAGCCAGCCCTACCTTCAGCATGCTGCCTGGACTTTCTCTAATAATGAACCCTATAGTGCCCCCTGTAATATGTATCCAGCCAGCAGCAGTGAGGAGAGTTAAGGGGGTTAAGGTGGCGCTATGGGCATCAGCCCATCAGGAAAATTCCCTGTAGGGTCTATGGCCAGTCCTCCCCTGGCCGTGCAGGATCTGCCAGGTAAGGTCTTGTTCAAACATCAGTTATTTGATCAGTTATTTCTATCAGTTATTGTGAGCCAAAACCAGGTTTGAGTCAAACAAACAGAACAGGTGCAGGTCTTTTCATTATACCTTATTTCTGTGTAGCCTCCACTCCTAGTTTTGGCTCACAATAACTGATGAAAATAACTGATCAAATAACTGATATGTGATCAAGGCCTTAAGGCCCTTTTAGACGGGCCGATGTGTCTCCCTGCCCGAGCGCCGATCAGCGATATCGGCGCTCGGGCAGGGAGCCTTTACACGGCCCGATGAATCGAGCGCCGGGCCGGGGATACAGCGATCACTCGTGCGGCCGGGAAGCTCCATACTGTCAGGTGCACATCGCCTGTTTACACAGGCCGATGTGCGCCCGACAGATTGGATCTTTTGTAGAAACCAAAAGATCCAATCAGCCGACGAACGAGCGTTTTGCTCGTTCGTCGGCTGATTAGGGCCACTTTTACACGGGCCGATTATCGGCACTAGCGTTCCTAGGAACGATTTTTCGGCCGATAATCGGCCCGTGTAAAAGGACCTTTAGTAATAACTTGTTTATTGCAGGCAGATTGACCGGGGCTGTCCAGTTGCCTCCTGAATTCAGAAACCCCTTTAAACTAGTTAACTATGTAGGAGCCCCATACCAAAAATATACCACCTTGTGATGCCTTGAAAAGTGTTTGACATACCCCGATGCATTGTCATAACCGTTTGTAAACCATGAAGAATAACCAAGCCAGTGTCACTTATTCACGTGGGTATACATAGCATGTGTCTACATACTTGGTGGTGTAAAGATTCAGTGGGCTACTGTACATGATGCAGCTGCAGTCCACTGAATAAGCCTTATGTTGTCTTCTTATCCTATTGTAAACTGGCATCACCTCCTCCTACACTCTGCCCGTTCACTGTCCGTCTACCAAATATCTTTCTCCACAGTCCCTTCCAGTGCGCTTGGCCAGCACAGGCGGAATGTTGATGGATGTTGATTTTTTGATAGTTCAGAGTTATTCTGTGGTGGAACAATGGCCTTTGTTCTGTGTGACTTTCTGAGCTGGGCACAGGTTTTTGTCCTTCGGGTTCCAAACTGCCTTTCACACATCCTCTTGTTATCCTCCCACAGACAGGAGGTGCAGAGATGAGGACACTGACCTTCTGCTTCCCATTGTAAAGACAGAAAAATAGAACAGATTCTTAGAAATAATAAGGCTTAAAGTTTAAAAAAATGCAAATTCTGACTATGAAATTCCTAAAGATGTGATCCAGATTTCGGTTTTCCAGCCAATAAAGAGTTAATTAACAAATCCATACATTAATCAGTGTGTCTGCACCTTTAAGCATCTTGACCTAGGAAGAAAGGTCTGCATGTGGAATGGTACTTGGACTCCTTGCCAAACCCAAACAATAGCCATTTTCCATTCTCCAAATGACTTAACAGGGTGAGAATTTGCCAGCGCAGAGTTCAGAAGCAACATACCAGCTAGCTCCCCAGCCTGCCCACAAAAGAGCTTTTCAGAGACGTCACTGCTGTCAGGAAGCGGGGCAAACGGGGAAAAGGGCAACGTGGGACTAAAGAGAGATCACTGTGCCCTGTGTGCGTCCTTCCCCTCTAGCAGGCACAAATGATTCCTTGTAGACACCTCCCATGTCAACCTGAACGTCTTCACAATGTGAATTGCAGAATCATCATGTCTACTATATTGCCTATATAATACACACATGGATAATGCTCATATCTCACTGCAATATATACTGTATGTAGTTTTTATCATGATATTATCTGCTCACAGTTCAATTAGGTGTAGATTATAATATTTAAGTGTAAGTGTCATAGGCCAGGTTCTTCTGTGTTTGTCTTAGAGTAGGCCAAACTAAGCACAGAAAATAGCCAGACTTCTTAAAGACAGCATGTATTGCATCCCTGTGAATGATTGTATGATCTATGCAACTGCCCCTATTCTATCCAGCAAAAAAAGATGGAAAATAAAGCCAGTCATACTAGTTCAATAGCTGTTCAGTCCTCAGTTACCTCGTCTGAACCCCTTCTGACTCCTCATACACGGTTAGTTCGGGCAAGCATGCATGTATCGTCAATGGGGGAGGGGAGAGAATTGCTGCCAGACATTTCTAGGAGAACATAAGGATTGGGCAAAGAAACTCCATTCGCCACATCCTCTACTCGCCCCCCCCCCCTTCACTGACAACATCTATTGTGGGCAAGTCGTTGGATTGTCGGGTGAAGCTGTCATTTTCAGCGGGTTCAGCCTACAAAACACTAATATGTATGCAGTCTTAACGGAAAGTAGGAGAATAGACATTTGAACTCCCTTTTTTTTCTGATAGAGGTTGTCTCACTTCAGCAAATGGCATTTATCATGTAGATAAAGTTAATACAAGGCACTCACTAATGTATTGTGATTGTCCATATTGCCTCCTTTGCTGGCTTTTTCACAGTTCTCCTTTCTCTGCCTGCATATTATCTGAACATGTTCAAAAGCTTCCTTGCACATGTATAGTAATACAGTAAATACCTGACAGGGAGATGTATCTGCTGTCACTCTCCCTCAATGTGTGTGTTTGAGAGGGGAGGAGCAGCAGAGGGTGATATCTGATTGGTTAGTGCACATAGCTCATCTATTACATCAAACCAGGAAGTGCCTGCCCACGAGGAGACAGACACTTTACATTTATAGAAACCACAGAATATGAAGGTTAGACACAACATTTCTGTAGTGATAATATATGTACACTTTAACTTATTCATATGTCTGTAGAAGATCAATGAATGATCTGCCATATTAATGTGGAAAATATCCACTGTTTGGATTGACAGATACTCACAAACAAACTATTTACTTTTTGATTTACTAATTTGGGGAGAGAAAACAATTTTCATTTAAGAGCGGAGGCAGTTTATGATCATTTTTTTCTTTAGGTCACTGCTTCTGGGATTAAAATGTTTATAAACACCGCCATCAGGTTACATAAAAGGATGTAATATATCATTGACTCACGGGCACTAAGACACTAAGCAGGTACAGTACTTGAAGCATTGACTACACCTGTAAAGAAACAGCTGAGCTTTTTCCCTATTACAGTATGTCTAGACATCTGACAACTAAGAACCGCTGCTGCACATCCCAATCAGTCATACTAATTTATGTAATAACATAAAGCGGAAAGCAAAAAGAAGAGAAACCAATGCAGCTCTGGTATTCACCTGCCATAGTACAAATTCCACTGTAGTTACACAAAGTGCTATAAAGTGGCACTCAACAGTTTCACAGTACTCTGAGTGGCACGACAAGTTCAGGCTTTCCTACAGCAGCCGGACAGGCTTGAATAGAAGTACATAACTTACATATATAACCTTCTATTCCAAAAATTCACTCTAAGGCTCTGCTTCCTAATGGCACTTTAACAGTAACAAGTGTGGATGACATGTCCAAAAAAACCCATGAAAATATTTCAGATGTAATCGATTATTAAATAATTAAGCCAAACATTCCTGGGCTTCCTAATATGTATTTTACAGTTTTTGACACAAGAAAAATTTGTCTTATGTTATGGTGGTCACATGATCTCAAATAGGCATCATGGTCATTTGGATCAGTTAGTATTAACCAATTCAAGATCAGGCCATTTAATCCCGTTTCTGACCAGATGCATTTTCAGTTTTTTTAGCACATACATCTTTCAAAGACAAAAAGGTTTTTTTTTCTGTTTGGTTATGTAAATAATTTTTTTGTATTTTTTCGGTCATACATTGTGCTTTCTCACTGCAGAGCTGATGCGGGTCTGCCAAGACATCCAACCCCTGACAATCACAAGAAAGTTGGAACCAAAGCAGGAACTGGTATTGCCACTTGCAGATCTTTGTACATAGCGCTCATTGAGCATGTTTCTCTTCTGCATGATATATGTCTAATTTTCAGTTGTCCCTGATCTAGAGGGTGGAGACTCGCTCATATTATGTCTGCCCTTAGACTAAATATGGAAACTGGAGATTCTGGTCTTTAACTCTCTGTCTCTCAATGAATCACTCATAAGGACCATTTAGAACATTATAGAGAGGTACTGTGCAGTAATGATGTGAATAAAGCACTTGGGGTGAAATTTGACACCTACTATTACCTCTAGCAGTGTCTGTGCTGTTTCTGTCGCTCTCACTGCTGAGATGACATAATGTGATCCCCCAATGAGTAGGTGGTCTGTCTTGGTCCTTTAGGATGTACGGTATTTGTCATGGAATTCAGAGACTGATAGAGAAGGTTGGAGGAAGAAAGGAGCTGATAACTGGAGAATAAGGCATTTTCTCTTATAAAATTATTACAAAGTTTCTTATATTCAACTATACTATTGATTTATGCAAAGTTATGTTAAAGTACAGTGACCATGTAAGAAATATATGAAAGGACCACAGTCAGTAGATATTGTATGAAACTGAATCGCTTTAATGGTTACTTCCACATTTGCAAGCATTTCTATAATGCATTATATAATAAATACATTTTTCCCCCACTGAATGATCCTCTGTTACTCTGGTGGGCCAGAGAGACAATGTATTTGTGTATCCTTTATCATACACACCTTTCTAGCTATAGTATATTAAAGTAAAACTTTGCTGTGATTCATTTCCAAAACTGTTAAAATTCAGATGCTGGAAGGTAAGTTTCACAGGAAGTGCCATTGTAGAATTAACTACTTTTGATTACTATGCAAATTGTACTGATCTGTAATTTCAATGCATCTCATTGCTGTTCATTACAGCAGGAAAATAATTCTGGTTATATTAAAATACAAAATTCAACCAATCTTTGAACACCGAGCAGGCTATGATAATTTCACTTCACAGCCAATAATAAGCATTCACACTAATAATAAGTGTTTCTATAGTCACATAATGCTCTTGACACTCCAGAGGAGCTCATCAGAGGAGGGAAACTGTGTCTATGGCCGGCATGAGGCTGAGGAACCACTATCCTGCACTATAATGTACATCAATAAGCTCAGCATCAATAAGCATGAGGATGCAGTTATGAGAGGGTAAGGGTACGGCCACACGGTCAGGTGTCTGTATGCAGTTTTGGAAGCCAAAATCAAGAGTAGATCATAAAAGGAAAGAATAAGGTTCAGATAGCCTAACCCAGTTCACATGCAACTGATAATTTCCATGCAGATTTGGGCATAGCTAACAATCTGTTGCAGAAATAAGTCTCAGATTTCTGCTGTAGAAATACACTGCAGATTTTACCCAGACGAGTGAACATACCCTTAAAATGCATATGAACTTAAGACACAGAGAGTGTCCCTGCCCCCAGCTACACCTCAGCAGCTCCAGGTAATGTGAGGTGGAGAGAGATCAAGGTGTGTAGCAGAAAGAAATCAGAAGGGGGGGTGCTCTGTTGTCTGAAGGGGGTGGTGTTTTGTGAGTTCAAGGAGTGCTGCAGGGTCAGCAAAAGTTTATCACCCATAAAAAGAAAAAAATAAATAACACTTCTAAATCCTTGAAATTACTGCCATTCCAGTGGGCTGGGAAGAATGTTAAACAGAGAGAGGGACAAATTTTGGGGATAGGACACTGTGTTGAGCCTTTCTGTCTTGGAGACATACACACTATAATTCACATACATAAAATATATTGTAAACTTATGCTCCATACATACACTACTCACAAAAAGTTAGAGATATTTGGATTTCAGGTGAAATCTATGGAAAACGTAAAAAGTTCACGATACAGTGAACTTATATCATGAAAGTAGGGGATTTAAGTAGAAGCATCTTGAGCACCTTGAGCATCAATAACAGCTTGACAATGACGTCTTATGCTGTTTACAAGTCAGCTTATTGTCTGCTGAGGCATGGCATCCCACTCTTCTTGAAGGGCGTCCCTCAGGTTATTGAGGTTCTGGGGTACAGAGTTATGAGCTTCTACACGGCGACTCAGCTGTTCCCATAGGTTTTCAATGCGATTCAGGTCTGGAGAAAGTGCAGGCCACTCCATTTGAGGTGCCCCAGTCTCCAGCAGCCGTTTTCTGATGATGAGACCTCGATGAGCTGGCGCATTGTCGTCCATGAAGATGAAATTAGACCTGTGTTGTTCATGTGGAGGCACAATGACTGGATTAATGATGTTATTCAAGTAGTATGGGCTTGTCACTGTTTCATTCACAAAGTGTAGGGCAGTTCTGTATTGACTAGACACACCTGCCCACACTGTAACACCACCACCACCAAGGGCTCGTCTGGTGACAACAGTGGCTGATGCATAGCACTCTCCTTGACCTCTCCAACATCGTTTTTGGCCATCATTTCTGCTCAGCGTGAATCGACTTTCATCAGTGAACAGCACTGAAGTCCACTGGTCCCTTGTTCAGTGTAGATGCTTCCTGGCCCATGCAAGATGATGACACCTGTGTCTCGTGGTGTGGTCAGGTACCCTTGCAGGTCATCTAGCACGCATACCACACTGATATAAATGGTTTCGAATGGTCTGATGTGACACTTGGGTGCCTCTCACCTCCCTTAAACGTGCCTGGAGTTGTGTGGCATTCATCATCCGGTTCAGCAGGGCATTGTTCACAATGAAGCGGTCATCAGTGTGGGATGTATCCACTTCTATGCCTTTCTGTGACTCTTCCAGTCTCTCTGTATCTCTGTTGCAACCTGCTGATGACACTCTGTGACACTCTAAGCTCAGTGGCCACTTGTCTGAGAACATCCTGCTTGAAGCCTCACAATGGCGAGGTACTGTTGATCAATTGTTAGGTGTCATCTTGGTCTCATGATGTCAAAATGTGAACAGCACCAATTCTAATAGAACAAGGAAACTTATTGGGCGATTCATGGATCAAACACCTATTGGGAATTTTGCTGTTAAGCTCCTTGTTAGAGAACAGCAAGTTGTGCAAAAAGTACTGAAACATTGAACAGTTGGACATGTGCATTCAAAAGTTTAGAGAAGGTCACATTCAGTTCACCTGTAAAGGTTAGAGTGCATTTTAGGTTCATCCTGAAATTTCACCCACAAGCCAAATATCCCTAACTTTTTGTGAGTAGTGTATAGACTTTACTGACATATCAAAAGTTTTGATCAGTGCCAGTGTGTGCTGAACGAGGAAAGAAAAGCCCTCACATATCTCACTCTCTTTCCTCAGTGCAGGAGACTGAATCGAGACGGGTCTATATACTTTCTAAAGAGACTGTCTCTTGCAGTGACGAGAAAGAGCTTGATATATGCGCTCTTCTCGATCATCTTTCCAATAATTTGTAGGGGTCTCGCTCCGCTGATCAAAATCTGTGATGTGTCTCTATGACATATCAAAAGTTTTTAAAAGTTCAGCGACAATTTAATTATTACAAGACTACTAATCTCATAAATATACACAACGGGACACATTTACAATTGCTGTTGCACCTGAACACTGGTCACCTCTTTATGGCGCAAATCAGTTTGGACAAATTTATTAATGATAGGCACCATTTTTGTACTTGCTAGACAGGAGTGTCTAGAAAAGGAGGTGTGCGTCGCCAAGTCGATTTATTACTGGCGTGCACCAGGTTTTTTGGCACCAAAGGATGGTCTAAAGCTAGTTTCACACTTGTTGCACAGTTCACAGTCTGCCTGAGATCTCTGGATCCGGCACTGCTGAATGTTACCACATCGAATGTTACCGCAGTGCAGGGGTGCACCACCAATGAGGCCAGGTGAGGCGATCACCTCAGGCACCAGGTAGGGGCAAGAGGGGGGCAGCTGAAGGGCAATGGGCTGAAGGGAAGGGGTTAGGTTAGGAAATTTCCATTAGGAAGGGGGTGCGCCGTTTCAGTTTTCACCTCAGGCAGCAGAAAGTCTAGGTGCATCCCTGGCAGTTCCCGCCGGCCTCACTGCTGGATCCAGAGAGCTTCATCAGGCTGTGAACTGTACCACGAGTGTGAAAGAAGACTTGAATAAGCCAACTATGGCCCCGATTTAGTAATCCTATAAATGGTGTAATGGATGATAAATGTGGTACAGGGACAGGCACTTCTGTCTAATTCTGTTCCAGTTGTTGGTTGGCTTACTTTAAGACAGAGTTTTACATGATAATTGTGGCTCAATTTTGAATAAAAATGGGGCATCAAAGGCCACAACCATTTCCCACAAAGCCGCAACATTCTGATCATCCCCACCCCCTTTCGAGCAAGTCAGAAAAAAAGTGTACAAACCTTAGTTGCATAAAGCCGGGCCAAAATTGCACCAATTTGCACCACTTTTAAGGTACAGGCGCATTATTAAATGTGGGCTCTCAAGAAGTTGATGTAAGTAACAGAAAAGATGCACCAAATCTATCACACAGCGTGCACTATTGTGATGGATTTGGCACAGCTTCAGTCTAAATATTATACAGCACTGGTAAACATAGGCCAGTGTGTGCCTACACTTCAGATTAAATAGGACCTGTCAGCTCTGCTGATGTGTGCTTTAGTAAATACTTGTATTCTTCGTGAAATAATTCTGGAACATCTTAAAGGGAGTGTGTCTCCTATAATTGTATTATGTCAATTAAAACCATTTTTTCTAATCCAATTTTTCTAATCTGTTTAAAAAAAATAGCCTGGGGCTAAACTGTGATCTTGACCCATAGCACAAGCAAAGTTTGCTGTGTAGCAGCTACCAACTACACTAGAGGATCTTTCCGTAAAACTGTATGTTGTGCAATTCCTCATATATTTGTTCTTGAAGTTTATGAATGAAGGTACATCTGGATGTTACCAGTTGGGGGGGTGTTCCTGCACAGTCTGACACTGACCGCACTGATTGGATAGTGAAAGAGTGTGCAGGAGCACACCCCCAACTTCTACCATTGAGTTGTACCTTTATTTATAAACTTCTTGCAGGAATAATAGAGGAATTGGACAGCACAAAATAAGAATAAATACTCCAGAATATATTATTTCATGTGGAATACAATTATTTACTATAACTGACATGCCACAAGAGATGACAGGTCCTCTTTAAAGAGGTTGTTCCATGTGGACATTTTTTTATGGCATAGTGATAGGATATGCCATAAATGTCTGATAGGTGCAGATCCCACATCTGAGACGTTTCAAAAACAGGGCCCCACCGTGAATAGAGAGAAAGCCACGCATGAATGTTTTGTTCCATTCGGTGCTATGGGACTTCCAAAAATAGGATTGCCTATTTTTGGAAGTCCCATTTCAGTGAATGGAAAAGTGAATGTTCCTAAGCGGCATCTTTTCCATTCATTGCCATGGGATTTCTGAAAATAGCCTAGAGCACTGGCTTGGCTAATTTTGGAAGTCCCATAGCAGTGATTGGCGAGGACGCAGCAAGTGAGATGGGACCCTATTGATATACCTAGATGGGACAACCCCAACAAGTGATCTCCAGCTAAACTGAATGGAAACTGTCCTGGTCCTCATTCACTTCTGTCATAGGGCAACTGATGTAAGTTATCCTAAATTTGCTTTAAATTGTAGGTTCTGTGCATTTCTGTGTCTGGCAAATGCATTGAATCGCACAATAGATGCCACTGTTGTTATCTAGCCCAGTCTTTAGTGGCTATACATTTCTGTTCTGACTTATTTAGGAAGAATAGGAAGTAAAATTTCTTTATTTCTGCATCCAATAATCCAAAAAAAAGTATAGTGCAGGGGCGGACTGGGAACGTAAAGTGGCCCTACAAAAAATCTAAAAGTGGCCCCCATGTTGTAGGTGGGTGCAAATTGACAGAAAGTAAAGCAACACAAGTAAATGGGGACAACATAAGTAGGCAAGGTAAGCAATATCATAGTGCAGCACAAAACACCGCCCAGCAGAACCAATTATTACAGTGCAGCAAAAAATACTGTCCCAGCAGAACCAAATATCACAGTGTGGCACAAAATACTGCCTCAGCAGAAACAAGTATCACAGTGCCGCACAAAATACTGCCTTAGCAGAATTAAATATCACAGTGTGGCACAATATATCGCCTCAGCAGAACCAAATATCACAGTGCAGCACAAAATACTGCCCCAGCAGAACCAAATATCACAGTGCGGCAAAAAATACAGCCTCGGCAGAAAAACACTGTCCCAGAAGCTTCTCTTCTGTGGTGGCCATCAATAACTGCCATGTTCTGTCCTCCTCCTCCAGTTATCTCTATTTAATAGTGGAGTTGAGATGAGGGCCACAGCACCAAGTCAGCCCTTCCTTCAACATGCTGCTTGGATTGACCTGTATAGTACCACCAGTAGTTAGCACCCCAAGAAAAGAAAAAAACACTTGTTCCAAGCCACCGTCTGAGGTGCAGGCCTCAGGCCTCTTCTAGCCTGTGACCTGAGACACCGTGAGGTTAATGGCTGGGCAGAAAGCCATGGGCTCCCATGCTGTGCCGCAGTATTCAATCATACTATTGACCTGAGGATGGCAATACAATTTAATTTAGGTGGGCACCTGTGGCCGCCGGCCAGGTACTTGAGTACATGATGCTCCTAGGATTAAGTAATGCTGAGAACATCAGAGCATTATGTACCTGGCCAGTGGCAGTGAAGTGGGCATGGGCAGCCTCCTGGGCATTGACACACCGGGAAATTTCCCTGTAGGATCTATGGCCTGTTTGCTCCTGGTATAGTCTGATTTATGGGTTAAAGGTTCTAAATGGCTATACATCTGATATGTACATATATTATCTATCTGTGACTGTCCAAATTGAAGTGGAAAAATACATTGCGTTGGGCAGCAGATTTTTATGGAAGGCTGGGCTAAGACACCTTCTTCTAAACACAAGAGAGGTTTTACATAGGTGCAGGTTACTGCCTTATACCGGGAGAATAAAATCCTGATGGCTCATACCCTGAGCGGATTTCCTGGTCACGGAGGGGCTGAGGATTACATACGGCACCCAGCACCGCTCTCTAGTGACGTGACTCACACATTCCCGAAAGGATCATGGACATCGCTGATCCTATTTAAACCAGAAGCTTGGAAGTACAGTTGAGGGGAGGTGGTGGGGAAGGAGTATGGGGGTTAAGTGATTTGATAAAGGGAGGGGGGGTGCCCTAATGATATATGAGGTGGAGGTATATAGATAAAGGCTTGTTTGTAAGTCTGGACACCCCTGTTTAAATGGGCTGTGCACAAAACCTTAAACAGAAGCTGGAATAAGATCTTAGACGTGCTTAATGCTGTTTTTATTATTTTGTCCGGAATAACACAAGTGACTCCAAATTATGGAGCTACAGGAAGTTCACATAGAAATGCACACTCATAATGCATTAGCATGCCCATTTCTCCATAATATGCTATTGGAGAAGTACTAAACATAAGAGGATGAATTTCTAGTCATAACGATTATAAAAAACAGGCACTAATATAGTTCACTCAAAAATGTCATTGTATTTAGAAGTTCTCAGAACTGGAGATATAGGTACACTGTAGATATAGAAGCAGGAAGAATAAAATGCTGTAGAAGCCAATTAGATTACTCTGTAGATGTCAGAGAAAAATAACCTAAAAAGTTGGGGTTGTCCCACCATAAGAACGTATCCCCTATCTACAGAAGAGGGGGTAAGTATCTAATTTGTGGTGTTAAGACCAATGAGACGCTCATCTATGACAAGAATAAGGTGCCAGAGTGTCCAGAATGAATGGAGCTCTGCCACTCTATATTTAACTCTATGGTACTTCCAGAAAGAAGTCAATTACAGTGCCTGTTCCATGGAGCTGAACGGAGCAATCTAGCAAAATAGGCTGGAAATCTACCCACATAAAATAACTATACCCGCCAACTGGTACGAAGGAGTTTAAAGGGACGCTTCCATCAAAAAAATGTTATTACATATTAACAATCTGTATGTGAAAATTCCACCTAATTTTTTGTATAAAAATGGGTGAATGGTCTTCTGGGCATAAATGTTCAAATGATCATCACTGCGGCCAGGGAAAGGGTGGAGGATGAATGACTCAACTAGAGCATCATAATGTATTAAGAATTGAAATGTCACACCAATCCAAAGCAACTAGAAGCTAGAAGTTCAGCGCACAATCTCAAGGTCAAAATAGTCAAAAATTCTAAAATAATTGTTTTCTATGAATATTGAGATTTTTAAAAAATGACCCGTTTCTGATGGAACTGTCTTTTCAGTCCTTTCATTATTGAAATGTTATCTCAGCTGTATCTTCTGTACCTTTAAGCTGTAACATCTATGGTAGATGTAAAACATAATCATAATAGTTTGCTGCTTACATTACTGTTGTGCCTGTTAGCACGAGGACCATGCATCTGAATTACCCTGTACTAGATCACTTGGGTTAAAGGGGTTTTCCAGGATTTTACTAGTGATGACCTATCCTCAGGATAGTTCATTAGTATTTGATCGGTGGTGGTCCGACACCCGGGCCCCCCTCCGATCAGCTGTTTGAGAAGGTACCGGCGCTCCTGCGAGCGCCGCTACCTTCTCCCCGCTCACCTGGCACAGCGCCATACATTGTACAGCAGCTATGCTTGGTATCGTGCTCAGCCCCATTCACTTGAACGTGACGTCACTGGCCTAGGAAAAGCTAAGAGAAGGCCGCGGCGCTCACAGAAGCGTCGAAGCCTTCTTAAACAGCTGATCAGCGGGGGTCCCGGGTGTCGGACCCCCACCGATCAGATACTGATGACCTATCCTGAGTAGTAAAATCTCGGAAAACCCCTTTAAGCTAATTCTTTCCAGGTATAAATTGGTTTAGGAAGAAGAAAAAAGTAAACTTAGGTTGACATCAATCATCTTCTGACCCCATTTGGTCAAAGATGATCAAGTTCAACAGGTTATCATCATTTATTAGTTATAATGTAGTCAGACATAACACGATATTAGCAACAGAATGCCAAGCCTGTGCAAAGTGATATTCAGGCCGTACTTCATCAATTATATGTTTTATTCATGTCACGCAGGTGAAATTGAATATCCAGGATGCTGAGAAAAAGCCACGTGCAAGCATCGCTAACACATTAGCTCTGGTGGGGAACCTGTGAACAAGTTAAGCAGCGGATGTGGTAAGAGCCGTTGTGCGCCAGACAGCCTCAGTTAAATATTAAATCTTAAATTGCATGCATAAGAGTTGGACATATCAGCTGGATTACATCTATATACACCTATGTGCTTTGCTATCATACCAAGTCACTCACTGACAAGGGATTTGATATATACAACAGTGAACGTTGACCAGCAATTGCAATATAGGACACTAACGCAGCAGGTGTGAATTGAGTCTGATTGGGCATGCGAGGACCATGTGGCACAGAACATATTGATTTAGACCAGCACCATACTATTCAGGCCCTCCCTGCCAGTCTTTCATTACAGGGTGGCAGGGTTGATGTCATGTCGACATATGACCAGTGCAGTCAGAAGCCTCAACAGTGTACTGTTAGGGTTGATCATTCTGCTAATGAGGTGCTCAGAGCACTGAGGGGCAGTCCTAGCTCTTCGGCGCACTGCTTAATTTCTGCCTTTCATCCTGAGCCACTCTCTTGCAATGATTGGCAGGGCCAGTGATCATCACTGTTTCAATGTCTGGCCCATAAATATTGTGCTTTCGCATTCAACTGTCACCACTCCTGAGATCCGAACTATGCCGATTGAACACTCGCAGGTACTTGCGCAAATTTTTGAAGCCAGGCACCATAAGGCCCGTTTCACACAAGCAAGTTTTCCACGCGGGTGCAATGTGTGACGTGAATGCATAGCACTCGCACTGAATCCTGACCCATTCATTTCAATGGGTCTGTGTACATGAGCGTTTTTTTTTTCACGCATCAATTCTGGGTTGAGTGAAAAATGTAGCATGTTCTATATTCTGCGTTTTTCACGCAGCCCTGGCCCCATAGAAGTGAATAGGGCTTCACTGAAAAACGCATTGCATCCTGAAGTAAGTGCGGATGCAATGCATTTTTCACTGATGGTTGCTAAGAGATGTTGTTTGTAATCCTTGAGTTTTTTTTAATACGTGTGAAAAACGCATCAAAACGCGTTGCACCTGCGTGGAAAAAACTGAACAACTGAACACAATTGCAGACAAAACTGACTGAACTTGCTTGCAAAATGGTGCGAGTTTCCCTGAACGTACCCTGAATGAATCCGGACCCAATCCGTCACGCTCGTGTGAAAGAGGCCTGTTTTGATGTTTTGCCCTCAAATCTCACACATACACCAGGTCAGTTTGGATCTCAGGAGCAGCGATGGCAGATCTACTGTGCATGCATCAACTGAACTCTCGCCAGCACAAGCAAGATTTCAGGGCCCGGCATTGGGGCAGTGATGATGCCTGGTCCTGTCAATCAGTGGGAGAGAGAAGGTGACTAAGGCTGAAAAGCAGAGTTGAAGCAGTATTCTGAGGGGCCAGGCCCACCCCCTGGTGCTCCAAGCCCCTGATTAGCATAAAAATAAAAGCAATATTTTCTCCAAAACGAAAGATTGGTTTCTACAAGACAGGGGTCGTTGCAATCAGCATGATCAGTCCTATCAGGCAGTATGTCTGGTTTACTTAGGTTGATCTTGCTGACACATGTTCTTTAAGGCCAACGATTGGCTGCAGCAGTCACGTGTTGTTGACATGATGTTAGCAGCCCTGTAAACAAAGACGGGTGGGGAGTACCGGAATGTCAGCTCTGGAGCAATGGGCGATTCAACAGGCAGCTACTATTTATTCTGCTATATTATGCCACCGCTTGCCAGCGACCCAATTTCTTCTAATCTTGGACATCCTCTTTAAGGTGAGAAAAAGCAGCATCGTCCAAGGGCAACGTGCCAGGCAATTCTCCTATTTTTGGCTTCCTCTGCATCCTGCAGTGTTGTGGGGTGGCTGTGGTAATAGTTGGCTCATGAACATATAACGTATTAAAGTATGTAAATTTCAACCACCTAGCAGGTGACTATCTCCAGTGTCGTGTGGGAAAATATATCAGGAATTCTTGTTCCCTCTTTCAGATCTGCAGAGAGTTCTGGCAGAGTAAACACAGCAGCCAAACAAACAATTCTGCAATAAATGACGAATACACACACAACAATCCTCCAACCTGGCTTACAATATTTGAACACTTGTCTAAAAATTATAAAGGTCGGTGGTAAATAATGACTGACCAGCACAGGAGTGTTCATGTAACTCACACCACAAAACTTTTTTTTTTCTTCTACATCAAAGGAAATGTTGTGATGTTTGACTATACTACAATGAAAAAGAACACCTAGAAGGAGTTCAGATAGAAAGCCTATGTTACAATATTGTAATGCTGAAGGGTAGTACATGTATCCTTACGTTACATACAGATGCTTCACCTCCTTTTTTTGTCTGGCGTCACTGTTGCTTTTTGTCTGACAGCGCTGTTTTTCATCTTTTCTCTTACAGGACTGTTGATCAGGTGTTTTTGAAGTGTTCACTACGCCTTCTACACGAAGGTGTGCACCATTTGTGCAATTATCAGACTTTGAAAAGGACCAAATAGTGGAACTTCGAGAAGTTGGATGGTCCATCCGTCAAGTCTTGGAAAGAGATGGGCAATAAGTTTCTGTAGTGCATCGGAGGGCACTCAGGTAAAGACGGTTCTGGACAGTCAAGACAGATAGATGCATGCCAAGATCATTGTATAAGAAGATCTCCTCTATCTCAAAGAACAGCTACAGCATCACAAACCAAGCAGACCATAAGAAACCATCTACTTGAAGCAGGTCTGCATTCATGTACTGCCATCATGTATAGCGTGGAGACACAAAGGACCAACACCAGGTGTCATAGTGTACGCCCCATTAGCTATTTTGCCCATTCCCTTCCGATATTCGTGGATGGAACATTGACTAAACGTCGGTATGTTCAGGACATCTTGGAACCAGTCCTACTGCCTTTTTGACCCAGTAAGGAGATATGGTGTTCCAACAAAATAACGCCATAACACAATGTGCTCCTCAGGATATCATGCAAGCTTCCCTGGCCAGCTTGATCACCAGATCTCTCCTCCATCAAGAATGTCTGGGACTAGATGGGGCACCGGATCTACACAGCAGCCAACAACCACCTTGGCTGAACTACGGGTTCAAGTCGAAAGAGCTTGGAATGACATACCACAGAAGGGTATCCAGCGTCTGTATGACTAATACCATGCCAGAGTGACAGCCTGTATCGCAGCAAGGGGACATGCCCCCAGTTTTAATGTGACCCTGCCTCCACATATATCCTGCTACAGAACCCAAAATAGAGGGAGCACCAACTTGGTTGTGTGATCATTGACCAAGCACCACAAGCAGTTTATACTTTGTCTGGGCTCAATCACATTATATTTTCCAGGTGTTCTCTTTACATTTTCAGACAGTGTATTTTACACAGATTCCTTGCAGGAATCAACCGCTTTCATTGACTTCAACATTCCTACCAACAGATTGGTCTAAAAGGTGTCAATTGCATCACAGATACACTGGGTTCTAGGTCAAACATATTGGGGGAGATTTATTAATAGTGCTGTATTTTGTGCCAGAATATTTTGCATCCACCAATTTTATTTTGTACCATCTTTATGACTAGTGTGTTCTTTGTCTGTTAAATGTGTTAACTGTGTTGACTTGCAGACAGTCATACCTGGCATATCACAAATGGGTGCAAATTCTGGAGCACGCATTTAGTATATTCGGTGCTTCTTGCGTGCATGGGCACTTTCACACTTAAAGGGGGAGGGGGGGGTATTCCAAAATGTACTGGAATAAGATGTGAGAAATTTATTAATAGTTAAAGAGGTTTTCGAGGACTTTAATATTGAAGACCTATCCTCAGGATAGGTCATCAATATCCGATCTGCAGGGGTCCGACACAGCTGACTGAAGAGCACTGTGGACAATATTGTCCACTGTAGGTGCCCATTTACACCGTACTCTCACCATTATATACAAAGCATCTTTTATTTCCCCATTCTCCACTTTATTTACCTGGAATATGCGCATTTCTCAGAAGGTTAACAACCCCATGAACAGGGACTCCTGCTAAATGGTCAAACATGTGGACTGTATTGTATATTTTAGTCCGAATTATCCTGAATATCCATAGAGAAGGAGGGACTGCATAGCAAATTAAAAAAATAAGGCCCAGTGTATCTACTGCTTGACAGTACTACACTCTGTCACCTCCAAAATCAGTTTGAAGGTATGCATATTGCCATGTAGGCTAGATGCCTCAAAACATAATAATACCTTTCTTGTGAAAATTCGGTCCTGTAATCCAGAATAATGCTTCTTTTTACTTTATGTAAATAAGTCATTTTGGTGCACCGTGGGCAGGGTGGCTCCATTCAATACTCATGGCTTCCCCTGTATCATGCATCGCTCCTGCTCTGAAATCTCAGGGACTGTCAATCAAACAAGAGGAAGAGGTGTGGGGCGTGATTATGGCAGAGAAAAGATGCTCCAAATGGAGCAGTCCCGCCCATGGTGCACAAAAAACCTTATTTGCATAAAATTAATGGAATCATTTCTCAGAATTATAAGTTTATAAGGCTGAAAAAAGACATCTGTCCATCCAGTTCAGCCTGTTATCCTCCAAGTTGATCCAGAGGAAGGTAATAAAAACCCCTGTGAGGTAGAAGCCAATATTCCCCACTTTAGGGGAAAAAAATTCCTTCCCGACTCCAATCGGGCAATCAGAATAACTCCCTGGATCAAGGACCCCTCTCTAGTGACTATATAACTTATAGGACCACATTGGGTACATTTTGGGGCACCTTCCCTACATGTCTACTTTTGGAGGTTACCGTCTCCCTTTAACCACTTAGGGCAGGAGTTCCTAGAGCCCCCATTGCTGTTTTTATGACTAATACTAGTATTTATATAGATTACTAACATTGTAGCACCTGTAGATATGTCACCTATGTAGATTTTCACCACATATTACAATGGAGGCAAGACTGACGTGGAACAGTTCCCCTCTCCAGGCTTACCACTGCACCCACATCACTCTCACTCCAGGGGTCCCATGGCACCCACATTCCCCTCTCTCCAGGGGGTCCCACTGCACCAACATTCCCCTCTCCCTAGGGGCCCCATTGCACCCACATTCCCCTCTCTCCAGGAGTCCCATTGCACTCACATTTCCCTCTCTATAGGGGTCTCATTGCACCTATATTCCCTTATCTCCAGGGGACTCATTGGCCCCACATTCCCCTCTCTCTGGGGTCCCATTGCACCCAAATTTCCCCTCTCTCCAGAGGTCCCATTGCACCCACATTCCCCTCTCTCCAGGAGTCTCATTGCACTCACATTCACCTCTCTCCTGTGGTCTCATTGCCCCCACATTCCCTTCTCTCCAGGTGTCCCAATGCACCCACATTCCTATCCCTCCAGAGGCCTCATTGCAACCAAATTCCCCTATCTACAGGGGTCTCATTGCATCCACAGTCCCCTCTCTCCAAGGGTTCAATAGCACCCACATTCCCCCTTCTCCAGGGGTCCTATAGCACCCACATTCCCCTCTCTCCAGGGGTCCGATAGCACCTGCATGGGTTGTCTGTGTGGTTCATACAACATTATTATCAAACTATCATCTACTGTGCCTGGGCACCTTAAAGCTCATGTTCACCTTTGAACATATTTTACACTTTACACACAGATAGCATCTACTACATAAAATCGTTGAGTAACTATGTAAATACAATGAAACCACATCTCCGGAACCTGATTTCTAACCTTTACTGTGGCCTGTGGCTGCATTCAGAGTTCTGTAGCCATACACCTCACATCTCCCAACATTGCTTGGTAAAAAAAAAAAAAAAAAAAAAGCTGCTTTTTTAACAAGCTAGCATCCATCTCAGGCATCCATAAAACATATGTATCAGGAACTTTTCCCTTGTATGTGTTAGGGCTCATTCACATAACCTTATGTTAGTGTCCACATCCGTTACGCAATTTTTCAGAACAGATGTAGACACATTCATTGGCCCTGCAATAAAGATAGACCATGTCCTATTCTTGTCTGAAATTGTGGACAAGAATAGGCAATTCTATCATAGGGCAGGGTGTATAGATCCACAAAATGCGAAACGCATTTAGTCGGTATCCGTGCTTTGCGGATCACCAAAATGGATACAGTCGCCTGAATGAGCCCTTAAACAGACACCAAAAATTCAATTTGAGCATAGCCTTAGACATTTACAGCATATTGACAGGTGGGACCGGGTTCAGGAAATCCAAGTTCTGGAGACAGGTGTGGGATATGGATCTATCAGACATTTATTGGATATCCTCTGTATATCCCATACATGTCTACAATGGAAATACCCCTTTAAACTCTCCCAGATGGCAGCACAGCACAGATAGTATAAGGTCGGCCTTAGCTCAACACACTGTCCATTGCTCCAGTTCATAAAATGGTGCAAAGAGGAAACTCCTGAGTCGGACACAGGTACAAATAGCCAATTCCGAACACATGGTAAGGCCTATTCACATGACCGTATATTTCATTCCACATCCATTCTGCAAATTTTTGGAACGGATGGAGACCCATTCATTTCAATGGGGCCGCAAAAGATGCAGACAGCGCACTGTGTACTGTACACATCCGTATGTCCATTATGTGGCCTCGAAAAAAGATAGCGCATGTCCTACCTTGTCGGTAATGAGGACAAGAATAGGACATGTTCTATAACTTTGCGGACGGCTTAAAGGGAATGGGTCGGTGTCCGAATCGCAGTGCAGCACAGAGCATAGCATCACAGTGCAACACAAAATAGCATTGCAGTAGTACAGCACAGAGCATGGCATTCTGGTAGTGCAGCACAGAGCATAGCATTCCAGTAGTGCAGCACAGAGCATAGCATTCCGGTAGTGCAGCAGAGAGCATAGCATTCCGGTAGTGCAGCAGAGAGCATGGCATTCCGGTAGTGCAGCACAGAGCATAGCATTCCGGTAGTGCAGCAGAGAGCATAGCATTCCGGTAGTGCAGCACAGAGCATAGCATTCTGGTAGTGCAGCAGAGAGCATGGCATTCTGGTAGTGCAGCAGAGAGCATGGCATTCCGGTAGTGCAGCACAGAGCATAGCATTCCGGTAGTGCAGCAGAGAGCATAGCATTCCGGTAGTGCAGCACAGAGCATAGCATTCCGGTAGTGCAGCAGAGAGCATGGCATTCCGGTAGTGCAGCAGAGAGCATGGCATTCCGGTAGTGCAGCACAGAGCATAGCATTCCGGTAGTGCAGCAGAGAGCATAGCATTCCGGTAGTGCAGCAGAGAGCATGGCATTCCGGTAGTGCAGCAGAGAGCATGGCATTCTGGTAGTGCAGCAGAGAGCATGGCATTCCGGTAGTGCAGCAGAGAGCATGGCATTCCGGTAGTGCAGCAGAGAGCATGGCATTCCGGTAGTGCAGCACAGAGCATAGCATTCTGGTAGTGCAGCAGAGAGCATGGCATTCTGGTAGTGCAGCAGAGAGCATGGCATTCCGGTAGTGCAGCAGAGAGCATGGCATTCCGGTAGTGCAGCACAGAGCATAGCATTCTGGTAGTGCAGCAGAGAGCATGGCATTCCGGTAATGCAGCACTCAGCATAGCATTACAGTAGTGCAGCACTCAGCATAGCATTACAGTAGTGCAGCACTCAGCATAGCATTACAGCAGTGCAGCACAGAGCATGGCATTCCAGTAGTGCAGCACAGAGCATAGCATTCCAGTAGTGCAGCACAGAGCATAGCATTCGGGTAGTGCAGCAGAGAGCATGGCATTCCGGTAGTGCAGCACTCAGCATAGGATTACAGTAGTGCAGCACTCAGCATAGCATTCCAGTAGTGCAGCACTCAGCATAGGATTACAGTAGTGCAGCACTCAGCATAGCATTACAGTAGTGCAGCACTCAGCATAGCAGAACGGAGCATAGCATTACAGTAGTGCAGCACAAAGAATAGCATTACAGTAGTGCAGCACAGAACATAGCATTACAGTAGTGCAGCACACAGCATAGCATTACAGTAGTGCAGCACACAGCGTAGCATTACAGTAGTGCAGCACACAGCGTAGTATTACAGTAGTGCAGCACACAGCGTAGTATTACAGTAGTGCAGCACACAGCGTAGTATTACAGTAGTGCAGCACAGAACATGGAATTACAGTAGTGCAGCACAGAACATAGCATTAAAGTAGTGCAGCACAGTGCATAGTAGTGCAGCACAGAATGTAGAATTACAGTAGTGCAGGACAGAGCACAGTAGTGCAGGGAAGAACATAGCATTACAGTAGTGCAGGACACAACATAGTAGTGCAGGGCAGAACATAGCATTACAGTAGTGCAGCACAGAACATAGCATTACAGTAGTGCAGCACAGAACATAGCATTACAGTAGTGCAGCACAGAGCACAGCGTTGCACTGCAGCTAGCTGTTAGAGTTGAGCCTATTGAGAAGCTCTTCACTGGTTTCTGTAGCAGAATTGTGACAGGGACTCTGGACCATGAGACCGGCTGTAACTCAGTACATAATAAATAGTGGATTGGATGCAGAAAGTTACTTTGTAAATTGTATCTACTCATAAATTGAAATGACATATAAAGGTGCATCTTACTTCTGTCTCCTTATAGACCAGTATAAAATGGCGCTATTATCACATATTCGGACACCACTGATGTTACGTTATATACTGGCACAGAATGGCATCTTTTGTCCATTTCTGAGAACCAAAAAAATATATTTGATGACATTTTATAATAAGTGACTTGCACTTATAGAGCTTTATGTCAGATTCAAATATCTGTAATATAATAATCAGTGTACAGGGCCACAGCAAATGTCCCCCTGGAGAATGATAAATCCGTATTTACACAATACAAAGAAATACATTGTAATCTAGAGCCCTATGAAAACATAATGGTGGAGATTGATCAAGGCGGGTCCCATACGCCAGTCTTCATCTCCCTGCGTGGGAGTAAGATGTGCCTAATTTATTAAGAAGCAGATGAGTTGGGCCAAAAATGTACACACATCGACTAGTCCTAAATCAATGTTTGGGTATTTTTATGAGATTACCTGCTAAGGAACAACAAAGCAGATAAAGAAAATGAGCTTGTGGCACCTATTTGTTTTCAAGGAAGACTACGAGACTCCTTCTATGGCCTTCTCAGAAAATGAGACTGACGTGCTTAAAGGGCTGTCGGCTGAAAAAGACAGTCGCCTAAATATATATTTCCATGAAAGTCCTTACAGGAGGACTGGTGGAGGCCACCAACTCTTTTGGCTTCCGATTGTCAAAATATTGGTCCAGATGAACTAATCCTAAAAATGGTGTAACCTCTGACTACTTTCACATCTGCGGCAGGGTGATCCGGCTGCCAGTTTCGCCAGAGAATGCCGGGAATCAGTGAGACACAAACTGCAGCTGCAGTGGTTTCTGTCTGGCTGATTTTTGGCATTTTTACTGGATTACAGCCAGATCTCCGCTGGACCCAATTATAGTTAATGGGGCCAGAGTGTAGTCCGCTTGTATCCAGCAGTTCTGGTTCCGGAGGCTGTTCTCTGCCGCACATATGAAAGTAGCCTAGACCGTCTGTCTAGACCTGCACCAGGTATATCACCGGGGCCGACTCTATACCTACTATTGATTGGCTTACTTTGAGACCAGAATTATGGCAGAATTGTGGTGGAAAATGGCCAATCTTAAGCCTCATCCGTTTCCCTCAAAGCCCGGCACGTTGGAAGAAAGTGTAGAAAACTTAGATCTGACAATTTGCACCACTTTTTAGACGGTTTTTTGGTGCAGACACATTAGTAAATCTGGGCCAATGAGTAAAGTATAGACATGTAGACAGAAGGAAAAATCTCAGCTTCGGCTTTACCAAAGTCTGAATAGCAAACCCCTGCAGGTCCTTTACCACATGTCTGCTGCCACACAATATTATACCTGTGATGGCTAAACGAGCTGTGGTAAAACTACCACTCCCAACATGTACTTGTTTGGCTATTCTCGGAAGTCCATAGAAATGAATGGAGCATGCTGGGAGTCGTAGTTTTTAATTGGTATATTATACCCTGTTGTAGAAGGGTTAATAGCACTTAGTTTAGGTAGGAGGTGCAGTGAGAAGACCCACACATTGTGTTTATCATTACTAATAGTGTAATAATCCCCTAGAACAATATACAGAGTGGCAACAATGTATCACCCAATCAGTAAGCTGCAGAAGAGAGCAGTGCAGAGGTGGGCACACTGGCAGGTGAGGGCAGGCCCTGGCACGGGCTGGGTACACACCTCAGTCATGACTCGGTCCGCACTGGTGTTCTCCTCATCCTTGAAGATGATGTCCGGGTTGTAGTTCAGAACCAGCTCCCGGAACCGCTCCGAATCTCGCCGGATTTTGCCCTCCGTCTTGCCGCTCGCCCCCAGCGTCTTCTCGGGCACGTTGGGCACGAACTGTTTGTAGCGGAGGGGCACGAGCTTCCGCCGGTACGGGCGCCGGCCCACTGGACCCCGGCCAGGACCACAGCACCTCACCGGGACCAGAAGGAGCCAGAAGCAGGCAACCAGGACCAAAACCCGGGCTGATGGCATGTCCTCTTCTACCACTGCATGGCGAGCATCTCAGATAAGGCACAGCTCTGCGGGCACCTCCTGAAAACTAGTCTGTCATGAGCCAGGTGAAGGTGACTGTAAGTGCCCACATCAGGCAGTGACCTCACCATGGGAGCCTGGCAGTGCCAGGTAATTGAGGTTACGGCAGGTGTGCAGCCCTGCCTGGCTTCTTCATGGCTGGGTCCCTCATTCCAGTCCCATGGCTTGGTTAACCAGGTAATGTCCTGCAATGAATATAATGCCAGTGTCAGTGAGGTCACCAAATCCTGTCCTGTCCAGGGGCACCTGTCACAGTCAGCACGGGCACCACACGGCCGGTCCTCCGCACAGCACAGTGTCAGTCCGCGGCCACCTCTATGCCATCTCCCAGGACCGGCTATCTGCCTCTCCCCGGCCATCGTCAGCCTGATATAGGGAGAAGGACAGCGCGGTCCCCGCAGCCCCCACCCCTGGACACGCCCCCTGTGCCCGGCGCCCTCCTGGTCTTCTCATGTGGCAGCCTGCAGTGAAACTCAGAGCCAGTCACCTCACAGCCCTGCACCTGTCACTGGGGGCCACACATGTGGGACTTCTTATACCTGCTGAAATCACTGCACACCTTAAGTCTTTTCTGCTATCAAGGGGTTAACTGTCTATATCTAGGGAAGGCATGGCCACAATAATACAGCTCTCCTAGACCTGAATGGCAGATCTACATGTGCAGGTGACAACTAATATGACGGTTTTATCCAGAATCGACATGGAATAGGGCATACTAAAATCCAACATGTCCTATCATTGGTTCTCCTGAAACTAGCATTAGGAATCCCCTTATCACTATTTATTTCTTACCTTTTACTCAGGTGACCCCCAGTAACCACAGTGGGGGTCATGGAAGTCTGTGCGCCTGGCGTAAGACTGGGCCGTTAGTAAGTTTGTCAAGGTAGATGTCCCGGCCCCCATCATTTGGCCACTGCCAAATGGCAAGGATGGCGTAAAAACCCATGTGACAAAATACTTTCAACTTATTTGACGCTAAAAACTGGTTTAGAATGACCCCAGGGAGATATACTAAGACTGGAGTTACTATACAGTCTGTGGGCGCAGAATGCACCAAATTAATAAGAGGCACAGGCCTCTAAATTTGCTGCATCTTCAGGCGGCCATGTGCCAGATTTTCAAATGCAAGCTGGCATAGGTCTGAACTATTATTTGCACCAGTTTCCCTCTAAGCCCTGCCCACTTTTCTCACAACTTTTAAAAGTAAGGGCCGAAGATCTGCCAATCGGCATAAGAACACTTGTGGGTGGCCCTTGTAAACTGCAGCTTTCAGCTGATAAAAGAGCAAATGCTCATCTGTCGGGCGATCAGAGCAGAAAAAGTGCTCGCTGGTCAGCAATATGCTAACAAGATGCACAATGAAATTGGCCTGTCTAAAAGATTCTTAAATCCAGTGCCGATCAGTTTGTTTTATCATTGATTGGCATTCGTTCCAGGCTAAAAAAAAATACCTAAAAGAACCTTAGGAGATGTCACCAAACACTCCAGGTAACTTATCTTCTTGGACCTGTGAGCTGGACATGAGGGGAAGGTTTTTGGCATTATACATAATTTTACAAGTCTAAGACTACTTTTACATCTGCGCTTTCCCTTTCCACTATTGAGATCCATCATAGGATCCGTCATCTCAGTACCGGAGGAAAATGCTTCCGTTTTGTCCCCATTCATTGGCAATGGGGACAAAACTGAAGGGAATGGAGTCACCAGAATGCATTCGGTTCCATTTCTTTGTGTTCCCATGACGCACACAAAAGCAATGCAAGCAACGTTTATGAGTGCATCTTGGGATGCGGAGCAAGACGGATCCGTCATGACTCACAATGTAAGTCAATGGAGACGGATCCATGTTCTCTGACACAAAAGAAAACAGATCTGTCCCCCATTGACTTTCAATGAAGTTCATGATGGATCCGTCTTGGCTATTTTAGAGATAATACAATCGGATCCGTTCATAACAGATGCAGGCGGTTGTATTATCATGACAGAAGTGTTTTTGCTGATACATGACGGATCCTGCAAAAACGCAGATGTGAAAATAGCCTAATCCTACTGTTTCCCTGGGATGTCTGACAGTCTGTCATCTTATCACTCTATGGAATGGAAGGGACAGCTTAAAGACCGCCATACACCTTCAGTAGCTGTCCAACAGCTATTCCTTCTGACCCATTTCCCCATTACACATACACACTTATCAGGTGTTCCTAATAGGGAGACGGAATTAAGCTACTACAAGACACCTATGACATAAAAAGAAGACAGGACATCCCCATAAACATAAGATAGTAAGCGGGTCCCACCAAAATCAGACGACCTTTACTCCCCCCCCTCCATCCAGCAGTACCTGTGAAGAGATCTTTACTTATCTGCTCCCCATCTCTGTGTTCTGGCTCCATGGCTCCTAGGCTTCTGCATGGGCAGACATCCCAGATGCCACAGCAGCCAATGACTGGTCTTAGCGGTGACGTGTTCCTAGGGGTCATGTCAACGCTGAGACCAGTCATTAGCTGCAGTGCCACACTTGACCCAGTCCATGTGGAAATAGACATATGCTCCAGTGAAGAAAGCAGAGGAACCACAGAACTGGAACACAGTGCTAGGAAGAAAAAATAGTTTTCTTCACAGGTACTACTGAGTGGGGGAGAATTGCAAAATAAAATTCTGGACAACCCCTTTAAGTGTATGACTGCTGTAGGGTGGTCACTCATTGCAGCAATTATTCTGGCACATGTCCCTTGCACGATATATATTTAAAGCGAACCTGTCATCAACTTTATGCTACCCATATTAACGAACTCACAGAAAAAAAAGTGGTCTCAAATGGCAGAACATGCTCAAAAACCCCAATGCTGTAGCGCATTTATAACCGGGGGAGCAAATCCCGCACATGTGATTTGCTCCCCCGGTTATAAATGCGCTACAGCATTGGGGTTTTTGAGCATGTTCTGCCATTTGAGACCACTTTTTTTTCTGTGAGTTTGTTTGTACGTTTATTCCTGGAGGCGCGGAACTCCAGGTTGAATGTGCCTTGATTATACTAATGGGTAACATTCAGGTGCACCTGTGCAGCCTGGGTCACATGACGTCAGGGCAATGTGGGAAATACAGCCTCCGCCCCCCCCCCCCTCCCATTGTATGTGTGATTTCACGCTGGAGGTAACTGGGAGCTGGTCGCTGTGTCTCGGACATCATGCACCTATCTGTCATTACCTATACCATAGTAGGGATAGCGTTAGGTCCCATGCCACTTGAGATACCTTGACGCGGTGCTCGGGCTCCGGTATGTCTTTGATATAAGGATATATTGGCGAAAGTCTCATTTTAACATCAGAGTGAGGGTTTAGCCACATATTGTCAACTGCATTTTCCGCTGTAGTGCACCATTTTCCGTGAACTGTCTACCCATATTAACGGCAGAATAAAGTACAGACAGGTGAGTTGATTTCTGCGGTCTGTCATTTAAAAGTTAAAAGTAAGTGGTTGTTGAGAACTAACATAACAATCATTGCAGACCTGTAATAGAGTCCCGGCCACTTGAGAAGAGTCATGGTTATTCATGAATTCCTGCTCTCCCTGCCCACCTACTGGTGATTGACAGTCTTCTACCTAGTTGGCGCATCTTCCTATATACTGAGCAGCACCTAAGACAATCGCCCGAAAAATAAAAAAAAGTATGGCTCTCAGAAAATGGCAACACAAAAACAAGATTATTTTCAAAAAATGCTTTCATTGTGTAAAACTTAACAAAAAGAAAAGAAAAACAGATATATTAGGTATTTCCGCGTCCGTAACAACGAGCTCTATAAAAATATGACATGATCTACCCTGTCAGGTGAACGTTGTAAAAATAAATAAAAACTATGCCAGAACAGTCATTTTTTGTCAACTCACAAAATGCGTAATATTGAGTAATCAGAAAGTCATGCTACCCTAATATGGTACCAATGAAAACATCACCTCATCCTGCAAAAAATGAGCTCCCACATAAGACAATCGCTCAACAAATAAACTGTAGACCAATCAAAATCTGCGCTGCAAAAGCTTATGGCGCTCCTTCCTTTCTAAATCTTGCCATTTGCCCATACAGTAGTTTACCACCACATATGGGGTGTTGCCGTATTTAGGATAAAATGGGTAACAAATTATGTTGTGCTCCTTCTTCTGTTACCCCTTGTGAAAATGAAAAATTTGGGGCTAAAGCAACATTTTATTGGACGAAATTACATTTTTCATTTTCACAGCCAAGTGTTTCTAAATCCCGTAAAACACCTATGGGGTCAAATTACTCAGTACACCCCTTAATATATTTCTTGAGGGGTGTAGTTTCCAAAATGGAGTCACTTTTTGAGGGTTTCCACTGAAGGTACCCCAGGGTCAAATACAAAATGAAGCACAAAAAACATTCTAGCAAAACCTGCCCTAAAAAGATCATATAGAACTCCTTTACTTCTGCCCACTGCCATGTGCCCCTACAGTAGTTTACCACCACATTATGGGGCTGTCAACTGCAGAATGAGAGTAATATATATTGAGGTTTATTTTGCTGGTAATCCTTGCTGTGTTGCAAGAAAAAAATGATTAACATAAAAAATCTGCAAATAAATGAAATTTTGAAATTTCACCTCCATTTCCTTTAATTCTTGTGGAACACCTAAATGGTTAACAAAGTTTGTAACATCAGTTTTTAATCATTTGAGGGGCGTAGTTTCTAAAATGAGGTAATTTATGAGTGGTTTCCATTATGCAAACTCCTCAAACTTACTTTATAACTGAATTGGTGCTTAAAAGAATGCTTTTGGAAATTTTCTAGAAAATATGAAAAATTGCTTCTAAAATTCTAAGCCTTCAGACGTCTTAAAAAAAATAAAATGAGGTTTACAAAATGATGCCAACATAAAGTAGACATATGGGGAATGTGGATTTGTAACTATTTTAAGAGGTATTACTATCTGTCTTAAAAGTAGAGAAATTCAAATTTAGAAAATTGTGAATTTTTTCAATTTTTTGGTAAATTTTGGATTTTGTTTATAAGTAAACAAAAAGTTGAAATATATCGACTCAAATTTACCATTGTCATGAAGTACAATGTATCACGATAAAATATTCTCAGAATGGCTTGGATAAGTAAAAGCGTTCCAGATGTATTGCTACACAGTGCTCCAGACTAAAAAAAATATCTAGGAGCCATTGGCTCCTGAACTGAAAAATTTAGGAGCCAAATTAAATTTTTAGTCGACAAATTTAACTACATATAATTAAAAAAAAGACTTGGAGGAGAAGATGGAAAGTCTGGCCCATAATAGAACAGTCCTATCCTATTTTTTGGGGGGACAAGGTGACAAAAAAATGGCGAATTGTGCAGATTTTATTTATTTATTTTTTTCTGTTACGTGTTCAACGCATAGGAGATTTTTTATATTTTAATAGTTTGGACTGGCGATATGTAAAATGTTTATTTATTGTTAACATAATTATATGTAAAATTGGGAAAGGGGGCGATTAAGGGGCCGTTCAGTCGCCCTGTTAAAAATGCCTATTCTTGTCCACTTGCAGACAAGAATAGGACATGTTCTGTAATTTCTTGCGGAGCCACGGCAAGTTCGCACGCCACTCATTGAAGTGAATGCGGCCGCATCTATTCTGCAAAATTGAATGGGCCCTTAAACTTAATATATTGGTGCTTTTTTTTTTACTTATTTACTAACTATTAGCCCCCTTAGGGGCTAGAACCCTTGTCCTAAGCACCCTAATAGAGATCTATTAGGGTGAATAGGACTTTACACTCTCCCTGCTGCCCTGTGCTTTGTGCATACGGCAGCAGGAAGCTTACCATGGCAGCCAGGACTTCCGTAGTGTCCTAGTTGCCATGGTAACCGATTAACTGCCACTGCACCACCAATAAAGAGGGGGGGACCTTGTGGCCACTGTCATCAATGATTATTATATTGGGGGGGCGTGCTGCACCACCAATGTTTTTGTTACTTGGGAGGGGGAGGGCGCACTGCGCCACCAATGATGATAACTATGTTTAATAAGGAGGCAGCAGGTGCCGGCGAGGAATCACATAGCCGGCACCCGACCTGTATGATAGGGAGCTGCTATACGCTGCAGTTAACCCCTCAGGTGCGGCAGGTGTTGTACTTGTGAAAAACCCCTTTTAATATTGTTGTGTTGCCATCCACTAGATGAGAACTTCCTATATGTTTTCCTACATTACCCTAAACTGCTCATCACAAAGTCATTTTTTACCCAGTGTAGGTAAAACACTAACTGCACAGAAAAACAAAGAGAGATTGGTTCAGAAATAAGAAGCAAACAATACGGTGATTTCAATGTCTTTATTGGAAATATCTCTAAACATTTTAGCAGACACAGAAAATGTAGGAATTATTCACAGTGAATATTTCATCATCTGGGTCATAAAGGTTCATACCCTACTATGATCACTTCAGATGTAGTGTCTCAGATTGGTTTATCAAATTGGTACTACAACATGAGGCCACTTTTATTTTATTTTTTACAGGGCTACTTTAAGTTCCCAGTCCACCCCTGCTCTGCACTAGGCATAACATAGTGTATCAGTTTTATCTCACAAATCTCAAAAAACTCTTTTTTACTCACCTATCTGGAAGACCTTCTTCCCTTTCTGTGGGCAGGCAGCAGCTCATCATTCATCTTCACCTGTATTGTTAACCCCTAGTTCCCCTGCATAGAAAATAGTCCATGAATTTGTGGTGTTTTTTTTTGTCAATTATCTTTTTATTGTTTTTGAATAAAGGTACTTACAACAATAAACAAACTTGTGCATTTTTTCCTGTAGAATTTGTGGTGTTTTTCAAGCCAGAAAATTTCTAGGAAAAAAATAGTGTGGCAACACAGGTTGTCTTGTGTGTTTCTAGCAAACACACACTAAGGTTCAGCAGTGCTCGCTGATTCCTTTTCGCTCTCTCTTTTAAACACGAAGAATTTGTAAACTGTAAAGAGTGAACATTTAGGCTCTTTCAAGATTCAGTGTCATACAGGTAATATACCAGAGGCCATATTGTTTTATGACTTCACAGTAGGTGGTAATTGTGGTTGGATCATTGTAATCATTGTCATTTGCTCTGCTCATTCAGCAAAGGTATATCAAAGAAGTTCTACTGAATGCTTAAAGGGGTTGTCCCACGAAAGATATTCTACAGTTTTCAAACCAGCACCTGGATCTGAATACTTTTGTAATTTCATGTAATTAAAAAATTTGTATAGCTACTGAGATATTCAGTAAAATGTATCTGTATAGGGCCACTTAATTTCTTATTTCTTTGACCTGCTCACTGAGAAGGCCGCACATGCTCAGTTTCATCTTTCAACTGTCTCCTGAGCTGTGATAGGGAAAGCTGAGACACGCCCCCTGAGCTGCAGCAGAAAAGACACTCCCTTCAGCTGTCAGCTTGATATAAATCTAGCAGAGCAATGAATGGGGAGATCTCTGGATCTATGTGAGGTACAGGGCTGGTTCTAGCTTTGTTAGAAAGAGATTGTCATTTACTATATGAAGTCTAATTTTCATTTTTTACATTATTCATGGGATAAACCCTTTAATAATAGCAGCATTGTGGAAACTTTACTTATAGAGGAGCTATCACCTCTCCTGGCATGCCTGTTTTAGTAACTACTTGCATCCGTATTGTAATAATTCTGGAGCATCTATCCCTATGACTCCATGTTGTGTCATTCCTTTATTATCCCTGCTAGAAGTTATGAATGAATTGCTAGCAGTTTGCAGTAAAGATCCATCAGGAAGTTACCAAGTTGGTGGTGTGTCTGACATTATCCAATCTCTGCTGCGAGTGTCAACCTGCAGGGACACCCCCCAAAATTATAACGCCCAGACAGGGGCATAGCTAAAGGCTCATGGGCCCTGGTTCAAGACTTCAGCTTGGGCCCCCCTTCCCTCAGTGCTTTGTGTGTCTTCTTATGCAGCACAATGGTCTTTGGGCCCGGTAGCGACTGCTACCTCTGTATCCCCTATAGCTACGCCCTTGTGCCCAGATGAACCATAATTGCAGGCTGCTAGTAATTCATTCATAACTTCTAGTAGTTATAATAAAGGAATGGCACAACATAGAGCCATAAGAATAAATGCTCCAGAATTGTTATTACATGGGGAGTGCATGAAGCTATTAAAACAGACATGTCAGGAGTAGTAGCATAGTTTATAAGGCCGAAAAAAGGCATCTGTCCATCCAGTTCGGCCTGGTGACAGGTCCTCTTTAAAACATGGCTATCACTAAAAAGTAAGAGGTGCAGCTATAGGAGTGGATAGCCACATCTATGCGCTGAAGCATGAGGTGGACCAGAAACTCTACTGACATGACAAATTGTAGGTGTAGCGCCTGTTACAGGCTGCGGGGGTACAGAGTTATATGTTAGGGCTCTGCAGATTTTTACATATGCAGTATCCTGTTCAGAGGATTGGTTGTCTAGACTAGGCCTTTATTAGTCTGCATTCTATACTAAATTTGAAGTATAGAAATCATTGCAGTAGCTTTCTTTATATGAGCTGTTAATAAAGCATGACCACTGATGGAAATCACCCTAACTCCCCAGTTCCACTCATCAAGTGTGGTCATCTGAGTTTTAGCATTTGTTCTTCTATTTTCTGACTTTTCACAAGATATACATACACTCATGGTTACAACAATACTGGCATCCAGTATCACATGGTCACATTCTGTGCACCTGTTTCACATATGTTATACAGGAGCATCCTAACTTAAAAGTTTTATTGTCTGTCAAGCTGGCCATTTACACACTAGGATGGTGTTTCGCATCCAGAGTTCCATGATTCATTGAGGGAAAACTGACATAGGGTGAATGAAACATTCAATAGGTCTGAACTACTTCATGTTTTCTCTGCTCTGTCTCTAATGCACATGGTTTCAAGTTTGTCCCAATTTTATACAACAGTATAAAAAATCATTGTGTAATCCATGCAATGAGTCATGGCAGTGACTGATCCATGATAGTAAGGTTTTTATTGATGGGAAATATCTCCTAGGGATTCTTTTAAAAAGGACCTTTCACCACTCCTGACATGCCTGTTTTAATATCTTCATGCATTCCCCATGTAATAACAAGTCTGGGACATCTATTATTATGTCTGTATGTTGTGCCATTCCTTTATTATTTGCACTAGAAGTTATGAATGAATTGCTATTTGTCTTCAGTAAGGGTACAGAGGGGAGGTGACCAGTTGGGGGTGTGTACCTGCACAGACTGACTCTAGCCAATCAGTGCTGCCATGTTCAGACTGTGCAGGTACACCCCCCCAACTGGTCACCTCCCCTCTGTTCCCTTACTGAAGACAAATAGCAATTCATTCATAACTTCTAGTGCAAATAATAAAGGAATGGCAGAACATACAGACATAAGAATAGATGCTCCAGAATTGTTATTACATGGGGAATGCATGAATCTATTAAAACAGGCATGTCAGGAGTGGTGAAAGGTCCTCTTTAAGGGCATGCTATGGATCATTACAGCTACCACTTGGCACAGTGGATAAGGGGCTTGACCTCAACTCATAGGTGAGGTTCAGTTAGAGTTAACTAAGGAAAGTAGGAGTAAGAGGGTAAAAAAATGGAGAATCCAGAAAAGATGAGTATGATACAGAAGACCACAGTGATCACGCCTCCCTACCCACTTGAATATAGTCATGAATGGTGGCATCAGGTTTCATTCAAAATTTTGTAATGGGTCATTTGACTTCAAACATTTTGCCATTTGGCAATAGTCATTATCTTTAAAATATATTATTTGCACCATAATGTACCAAAAATCGCTATATAATTAATGTATAATTACAGAAGGTCACCATCGTGGGCAGTCATTAGTTGCATCAGTGTCAAAGCAGATGTTGACAGCGAGGTACCAAAACAAGGCAGCCAAGGCTGGGGAGTGAAGGAGCCAGCACCCAGCAGCGGGGAGCAGGTAAGTAAGCTTCACTTTGCTGGTCTCGTCTGGAGGGGAGTTTACCCCCAAAAGGTGGCCAACCCTTTTAAGTTTGCTGATTATTAAAAACAAGTATTTATAGGAATGTTCATTTCAGACAATTGGTCAGGTAATTGTGCTGCCGATCTTCAGAAAAACGAACAAACACTCGGCTGATTGTATAATAAAAGATGCCTGATTACTGGGAGCACTTTGCCTTGTGTAATCAAGGACATGCTGGCGATAATCAATGCAACTGAACGGAGGAGGAACGATTGCAGTAGTTTGTTCCTCCGCCAATATACTTTTCATTGGCCTGTGTTATAGGCGGATGCAAACCAGTGCCAATCAATGCGTATATCGTCGATCGATGCTTGTCCTGCCAGAACATTAGGCAATACAGTCTTAAAGGGCCCTTTACACGGGCTAAGAATCACATAAATTATTACTAACTAACTTTCATAGTAACTCTCATGGGGTGGTGTAAATGTACTGACGATTACCGGATGAATGAGTGAAACGCATTGCTTGGCATTAGCGATGCGATTGCTCCTCCCTATACTCTGGAGGAGATCACTGCATGTAAATGCACCAGTCTCCTCCGCTAACAACCAGCAGATTGTCCATAAGGCGTGATTCCTTCCCGACAATCTGCTGTAATATCGTCCCGTGTAAAGGGACCTTTACTTAGGCTAATTTCACACTAGCGTTTTTAAATTCCGGTATTGAGTTCCGTCATATGGGCTCAATACCGGAAAAAAAACGCTTCAGTTTTGTCCCCATTCATTGTCAATGGGGACAAAACTGAACTGAAGACAACGGAATGCTCCTGAAAGCATTCCGTTCCGTCTTCAGACCGGAGAACAAACCGCAGCATGCTGCGGTTTTCTCTCCGGTCCAGGCATCCGCACCAAGACGGATCCGGAATGACCCCCAATGCAAGTCAATGGGGACGGATCCGTTTGGTTTGACCACAATGGTAAACGGATCCGCCCTCCATTGACTTTCAATGGAGTTCAGGACGGATCCGTCACCACATACATACAGGCAGACAGACATATATAGATACATACATACATGCACACAAACATACTTACATACTCCAGGCAGGCAGGCAGGCCGCACGTCTTCATGCCCAGGAGGTGTGCCGCTATGACGATTCCCTACAGCGCCCTCTGCTGGGCGCTGTGGGTAATTGTCTTAGCGGTGCGCCTCCTGGGAGTGAAGACGTGCGGCCTGCCTGCCTGCCTGGAGTGTGTAAGTATGTATGTGTTTGTGTGTATGTATGTATGTCTGTATATGGTACTGTGTGACATGTGTGTGGCCGGAACGCGGTTTCCGGCCCCACACATATCCCTGCGGCAGTCCGGATCCGGCAGCACCCTTCACCTGCCGGATCCGGACTGCCGCTAGTGTGAAAGTAGCCTTACGGAGCTAAGTCATTTTATTTTACCTGTAGGCTTGTTATCAGCAAATAGACAGATTCCATACCAGAGTCAAAAAGACAAAGGTGGTTTAGAGGAGGACAGGTGATAGACTGCATGGGTCAGAGCTCAAAAGAATCCCAGGTTGGTAAACAAATGCCCATTGAATAAAAGGACAGAGGCCGAGAGATAAGGGAGGGAATCAGGGGTGTCGTAAAGTGATTTTTTTGTATCCTGTTCCATTCTACAGTTAGTAACATGTGATTGTCACATACTGTAGGTTCCCTTCTCTAAAGCTGTCTGAGGTCACTGCCAGAGCACTGAATTCCCGGGGTTGGCTTGTTTTCAGTGGCTCTAACAACAGGAATAGCATAAAAAGTCTGTTATGTAACATTCCCTGATATACATTGACATACGCAGTCTGCGAGCCTCACATGCCTATTTCATTTACAGAGAACAATTGGAAAGCTGTTTGCATTCCTTCACTATATCAGTATAACACCACGCCACATTACATTTCAACACCGCAGCTCCACAGACACTTCTTTTCTTATTCTGCTTCTTGTCTCTGTTTTTGGAAGCTGGAAGGGGATTGACAGGAATTTTGCATTACAAAGAAATTATATTTATACGTATACCATTATTGGAGAGCTTTACTAGAATAATAGAAATTCGACATATGAATAGCGAGGAATGCACCCAAAATGCTGATGAAAAGCTGAAGAAGGCTGGACAGGCCAAAACACGTCCTTTTTATAGGAGTATGCATTTATGACAATAAGGGCCCATTCACACGACCGTCTGAATGGGTCCGCATCTATTCTGCAAAACTGCGGAATAGGTGCGGGCCCGTTCACTTGAATGATCGTGGGCTTTGCAAAAAAAAAATGTCCTATTCTTGTCCGCAATAGTGGACAAGAATATACATTTAGAACGGGGTGCCGGGCTGTGTGTTCCGCAATTTGCGGAACACTTGCCAGTCAGCGTCCGTGGTACTGCAGATCCGCATTTTTGCGGATCCGCAATACCATGGCCGTCTGAACGGCCCCTAAAAGTTTAAATGAATTGAGCATATCAAACGTCCTCTAGGAGTTCGTTACATTGAGTCGACTGGACAGTAAGGACACACCCCCAATGGTAAAACTAAGTTGTCAATTTATTCATAAATTTAGTAACATAGTTTGTAAGGCCGAAAAAAGACATCTGTCCATCCAGTTCAGCCTGTTTCCCTACAAGTTGATCCAGAGGAAGGCAAAAAAAACCCCCTGTGAGGTAGAAGCCAATTTTCCTCACTTTAGGGGGAAAAAATCCTTCCCGACTCCAATCAGGCAATCAGAATTACTCCCTGGATCAACGACCCCTCTCTAGTAACTATAACCTATAATATTATTACCCTCCAGAAATACATCCAGGCCCTTCTTGAACTCTTTTAGTGAACTTACCATCACCACCTCCTCAGGCAGAGAGTTCCACAGTCTCACTGCTCTTACCATAAAGAATCCTCTTCTATGTTTGTGTACAAACCTTCTTTCCTCCAGGCACAGAGGATGTCCCCTTGTCACAGTCACAGTCCTCGGGATAAATAGATGATGGGAGAGATCTCTGTACTGACCCCTGATATATTTATACATAGTTATTAGATCTCCCCTCAGTCGTCTTTTTTCTAAAGTGAATAAGCCTAATTTTGATAATCTTTCTGGGTACTGTAGTCCACCCATTCCAGTTATTACTTTAGTTGCCCTCCTCTGAACCCTCTCCAGCTCTGCTATGTCTGCCTTGTTCACAGGAGCCCAGAACTGTACACAGTACTCCATGTGTGGTCTGACTAGTGATTTGTAAAGTGGCAGGACTATGTTCTCATCACGGGCATCTATGCCCCTTTTGATGCAACCCATTATCTTATTGGCCTTGGCAGCAGCTGTCTGGCACTGGCTTCTACAGCTTAGTTTGCTGTTCACTAAAATTCCTAGGTCCTTTTCCATGTCAGAGTTACCCAATTCTTTACCATTTAGTATGTACTGGTGACTTGCATTATTCCTTCCCATATGCATAACCTTACATTTGTCAGTGTTAAACCTCATCTGCCACTTTTCTGACCAAGCCTCCAGTCTATCCAGATCCTGCTGTCCTCCTCATTGTTAATTACTTTACACAGTTTAGTGTCATCTACAAAAATTGATATTTTACAATGCAAACCTTCTACAATATCATTAATAAATATATTGAAGAGAATAGGACCCAATACAGACCCCTGTGGTACCCCACTAGTGACAGTGACCCAATCTGAGTATCTACCGTTAATAACCACCCTCTGTTTTCTATCACTGAGCCAGTTACTTACCCACATACAGACATTTTCTCCCAGGCCAAGCATTCTCATTTTGTATACTAACCTTTTATGTGGTACCGTGTCAAACGCTTTGGAGAAGTCCAAATATACGACATCCATTGAGTCGCCGCGGTCAAGTCTAGAACTTACCTCCTCATAGAAACTGATTAAATTGGTTTGACATGACCGATCCCTCATGAAGCCATGCTGATACAGAGTTATTTGCTTATTTTTATTGAGGTACTCCAAGATAGCATCTCTCAGAAAACCTTCAAACAGTTTACCCACAACAGAAGTTAAACTTTCTAGGGAGGAATAAGAGAGGAATGGCAAAACGCAGAGTTATAAGAAAAGTTTATCCAGAATTGTTATATTAGAGGGAATACAAGCAGGTATATTTAATAAAAGACACAGGGAGCCATGTTCCTTTTTAATAGGACTTATAAATTCATCTACCCCTTTAATTTAAGAGGCACCACATGAATCATATGATTGCCATGCATTCAGCTCCCCAAACACTTAGCAAACAGCTAATTATGTTGGAGGATGATGATGCTGCAGGCCCTTATTCCCCTTGTATGTAGTATAAGGGTACGACCACACAACGCAGTGGTGTTGGGTATGGGCTGCAGCAAGCCATAATGTAAGTCAGTCTTCATTGTTAATGGCACCTTCAATACAGTGCGGCCATTAACAATGCAGACCGATGAAACTGAAATCTTCATTAATTAGAGCCCGATGAAGCCTATACAGCCACACGTGCAGTACCCCAGACCTAGGAATATCTGCAATTGTACACAGTTGTGTTTTAATGTTATGTATTTAATGTATGGCTGTATATTCCAGCAGAGAAGAAATGGTTGGCAGGGACAGGGCTAACCACCTTGTTCCTCACCTCTTGGTAGGAATGGGCTGGTCCTGCTAGGAGTGGGGAGGTCAAGTTTAGCTAGAGGAGGGAGAAGAAGCACCGGTCAGTACTCCTACTCCAAGGGCCAGATCTAACTGTGAGATGAAAACTCCTAGTAAATCAGCCAAATCAAGAGCAAGGCTTCAAGAAAGCATCATTGCGTGAAATTTAGCTTTACAGACACTGTTGCAAGGTGAGGGACTATGGCTCATACACCCATCACCTAGAATCATCACCAGGCCAGACTAACATCAAGCCTACATTACAGTGTACACTTATATCCACAAGTACCTTCAAGTGCCATTAAATTGCCATCCAACCAGCCAACATACCTCCCCATTTGGTGCCAGAATCTGCACTTTGTACTTAATACTGCTGGATGTAAAGTATATTTTGTATTAGAGAGACTTTTAAATGTTTACTTCCACTACCTTTCCACTGCATCGATCCCCAGGAAGCAACGGCCTGAGGAAGTACACAATGACATAAAGCCTCATCAGGGACACTACCACTCCCATCCTCTGCATGGCTCCTCAGCGTGGCCGCGTCACGTGCCATGTGATCATACCCTTATAAATGTAGTATTATTATTCATGGAGGCAGTTCAGATGAATGTCCATGTGATACATGGATGACCCAATTTTGCCAGGGTGGGTGTCACCTGAGTCTCCTGGGTCTAAGTTAAGGAACCAAACCACCTTCAATGAGCTCAAATGCCCAGGGGCGGACTGGGAACATTAAAGTGGCCCTGGAAAAAATACTAAAAGTGGCCCCATTTTGTAGTCGGTTCCAAATTGTTGGACGGCAGGGCCTGCAATACCATATTGTGGCACATTATACCACCCCAACAGAGCCAAATACCACAGTCCATCACAAAATACTGCCAGCAGCACAAAGTACATCCCCAAAAACTTCCACTGGGAGGCTGTGAGGAGGGCCCATGTGGCCCCCTGGGCATCGGCCCACCGGGAAATTTCCCTGTAAGGTCTATGGCCAATCCGCCCCTGCAAATGCCCATATGACATATATATGGTCATGTGTTGTCGTGATGGCACAAACAAGCACCTTTATTTCTAAAATATATTATCTTGATGTGGCATTTACATATTATTAACAAATGGCAGTTGTAGCAGCACAATCAGCAGTAAGAGAGTGACTGTGATCCTTGCAATCAGTGATATTAATGCTGTCAGCAAAGGCTCAGTGTGAACCCAGCATTGTCATCACCAGGGTTCACATTTTCATACAAGCAGCTCAGGTCTTTTGAAAGGCAACCTGCCTGGTTATAATAGCATATTACTATGTACAGGCATGATTAATTACAACCAGATAACGCTTTAGTAGAGTGCCAGCCACATAGCAACATGTAGTGAATAGTGGGGGCTAGTGTGTTATTGGTCTTGCCCATACTATTAGATGGCAATGTCTGTAAAATGCTGCTATATAAGTGAGTATAATAATAATAATAATAATAATATTGGCCATTCCAGTCAGTTGGATGAATTTATCTTAAAGAGGACCTTTCACCACTCCTGACATGCCTGTTTTAATAGCTCCATGCATTCCCCATGTAATAACAATTCTGGAACATCTATTCTTATGTCTGTATGTTGTACCATTCCTTTATTATTTCTACTAGAAGTTATGAATGAATTGCTATTTGCCTTTAGTAAAGGAACAGAGGGGAGGTAACCAGTTGGGGGTGTGTACCTGCACTGTCTTACTCTAGCCAATCAGTGCTGCCATGTTCCGACTGTGCAGGTACACCCCCCCAACTTGTTACCTCCCTTCTGTTCCCTTACTGAAGTCAAATAGCAATTCATTCATAACTTCTAGTAGAAATAATAAAGGAATGGCACAACATAGAGACATAAGAATAGATGTTCCAGACTTGTTATTACATGGGGAATACATGAAGCGATTAAAACAGGCATGTCAGGAGTGGTGAAAGGTCCTCTTTAAATGCTTGTATTTTTGTTTTGCAATATTGATAGAGAATGGGGAGAAGGTGCAGCCGACCTAGTATGGGCATGACCATAGACTGCTACCCAACACGCTGCACTACACATACTGTAACTGATGTGTTCTAGAACTGTATCCATTTAGAGCTGCAAATAATTGTGGCAAATCTGTCTGTATGATGTGCTAATACTGCAACTCGTGTTGAGCGAAGCGAGCTTCGGATCACAGATTCGCAGTCGCTTCGGTCAAAACTTTGTTTGAATGCTGTACGGAGATCCGTCTCCATAAAGCATTCAAATGCCAGACTGTGAATAACTTTGGACTTCAATTTTTAAACTTGCAAACCATTTTAAAACTTGAACCTTAAAGACATAATGGTAGATAACCTCAACTGCTATCCTGCTCAAAGGAGACCCCTGAACCCTGTTGTAGTCTAGTTGGACCTTCTGTTCTTATCTCTATGTATGACTGTTGCACTTTCTCCAACCAGCATTAGGGTTCAATTTGGTATCGGGCTGATTATGGGTATGGGTTATTATCTCTTGTTCATTTTTGCCCTTTATTGATCCCCTGATGAACCTGTAATTCATCTGTACTTAAAGGGAAATGCGTCGGGATTTAGGGTATTGGATTTAAGGTATTGGATTTATCTTTTTGTATCACCCCCCATTTTAGGATCTATAGGGGCACAGTAGGCCTTGACACGGGACAGAGTGCACCCACCATTAGGGTGCTTCACTGGGTTGAGGCAGGGTAAGGGACCTGGTAGAGAAAGTACTTCCTTGTGTCCACCCCCTATATCTAGTTATTGCCAATTTCTATTGTGCCTATTTTTTTGCATATGTATCTATTTAACAGTGTTATGTCTAGGTACATATCAATAGCTCTCATTTAGAGCTCTTTTTAGTATATTATGAATTAAAAGTTATGTTTTAAAGATACATGCCCTCTGTGACAAGCATTTTAAAACTTGAATCCGAAATCAGATTTGGTACCGGGTAACAGGGAGGGGAAGTAGATAAGCTGTGAACATCACCTATTGTGAACGCTGAATTATAAAGAGATGACTGCTGAAAAGTGATCTGTACAGAACAAGAGTTATTCATATATGACAGATAGGGATGAGTCAATCAATTCATACGAATTGATTCATTCATCAGAGTTCTTCAGCTGTTGTCCCTGCTGCTGAAGAACCTCCCCCCTGCTGGTTAATTGACAGGGCCAGACATTTCGCCTGGGCCTGACAAACTTGAACCTGTGCAGCTGCTCCAAGTAGCAGTACGATACCAGAGCAAGGACTGTTCATACGCCACTACCCAAGAGTGTAGTGGAACCTCTACTTTTCTACCGCTACTCAGAGCAGTGATGCTTTCACAAGATTGTCAGGGCTGGGTAGGATGTCTGGCCCTGTCACCTTTCTTTCAGTCGGCAGGGTGGAGCTTCTTCAGCAGAGGAGACAGCCTTGACACAGCTGAAGTGGCTTACTGGCAGGATTTTAGGATTTTTAAAAAAAATATATATAGTGACATAGAAAATTAAAAAAAAATTCTAAATAAATATATTTCATATAAAAATGTTATTTAAACCGTAGTTCATTTTCAGATTACATAATCTCTTTAAATCTATGTATGATGAGGAGTACTTAAATGCAAATACTCATTAAATACAAATACGTATTAATTGTGTAAAAATGGCATTGGTAAAAAATACTCCAGCAAATGATCTAATTATACCCTGGACTGTAGCTATAACATCCTCTATGTCTAGACTCTAGAATAAAGAAGGTTTCTACATCAACATAGAAGAGGATTCTTTACAGTAATAGCAGTGAGACTATGGAACTCTCTGCCTGAGGAGGTGGTGATGGTGAATTCACTGAAAGAGTTTAAGAGGGGCCTGGATGTATTTCTGGAGTGTAACATTGTTACAAATAAGAGCTTGTTCACACCTGTTTCAGAGGCTCTATTTCAGGTCTAATGTTGCAGATATCAAAAACAGTAGTGAAAAGTCCTGACATACTGAAGCAGAGCATGATCCCCTCCCTTTGGAAATTGGGCCGCAGGGCGGTATTCCGAAATGATAACGACCCCAAACATACCTCCAAGACAACCACTACCTTGCTAAAGAAACTGAGGGTAAAGGCTGGAATAGGCAAGCATGTCTCCAGACCTAAACCCTATTGAGCATCTGTGGGGCATCCTCAAACGGAAGGTGGAGGTGCACAAGGTCTCTAACATCCACCAGCTCCGTGATGTCGTCATGGAGGAGTGGAAGAGGATTCCCGTGTCAACCTGTGAAGCTCTAATGAATTCCATGTCAAGTGAGTTAAGGTAGTGTTGGAAAATAATGGTGGCCACACCAAATTTAACACACCTGTTTCCCATTCACACCTGAGATCTTGTAAAACTAACGAGTCACATGACACCGAGGAGGGAAAATTACTAATTGGGCACAATTTGACCATTTTCACTTAAGGGTGTACTCACTTTTGTTGCCAGTGGTTTAGACATTAATGGCTGTGTGTCAAGTTATTTTGAGGGCACAGCAAATTTACACTGTTATACAAGCTGTAGACTGACTTCTTTACATTGTATCAAAGTATCAGATCTTTAGTGTTATCCCATGAAAGGACAGAATAAAATATTTACAAAAATGTGAGGAGTGTACTCACTTTTGTGAGATACTGTAAGTTCCGTGCCACCACTTCTGGTTTCTGCTTTGTTCTCCTCTATTATAAAGCAGAACAATAGAAATAAATAGTGCAAGTGTGAACGCAGCCTTAAAGTTACTAGATTTATGTATAAGGGTCATTGGTCTGAGGAGTTATTCTGATTTTCAGATATGGAGTCAGGAAGGATTTTTTTTCCCTACAATTGGCTTATACCCCATCTTTTTTGCCTTCTTCTGGATCAAATTTGCAGGATAATAGGCTGAAGTGGATGGATGTCTTATTTTTAGCCTTGCAAACTATGCATAGCCGTTACACGTTTTTCTTCAGTGCTGTAGTGAACCAACAATGAATAGAAAGTTCCAAAACACTGTGAGAAACTAAACAAAGACTTTGTATATGGTCAGGTCCGTACTGTATGTCCATGATGGTCCTCGGTATTCATTTACAAACATGGTAGAAAGTTCCGTCTGTTTTCTTTCTTCTTTCTTCCCCTTCTGGTCACCTCCTATGTTTAGAGAAGGGCAACTGCAGGTCTGCTATTTCCTCACATATAACTTTGCTTCCTGCCTTTCATGATTACAGGAGGCACACAGTGAGGCATGCTTGGGTGTAAGGAGATTTTATTAGCTTAGTGGGGTGGGATGGAGCAGCCCCAGTGAATGAATGAAGGATAAAATCCCAACTCTGTTTAACTCCTTTCTTACTTTTCTTCTAACTTCATATCTAAGTCAGAAGTCATACCTTCTTCAAACATGATACTGATAGATCTGTTGTTCAGTGGCGTCAAATGATGACGCTTGCCAACAGACTCCAGTGACTTTAATGTTGTCTGCTGAGGTTCCACCGGGTCCCAGTGTTTCTGACACCAATGCTGTAGTCTGCACTGTCCTTGCTTTCCAAAATACTGGAAAGCTTGCTGGAATACTCAGATAGCTCCAAATGCAAGTGCAAACAGTGCACTAAGTCAATATTTCACAACTGCAGAGGAGGATTGGCCATAGACTTTACAGGAAAATTTCCTGCTGGGCCAATGCCCAGGGGGCCATCTGGGCCCTCCTCACAGCCGGCCAGTGGAAGTTTTTGGGAACGTATTTTGTGCTGGCAGTAGTATTTTGTGATGGACTGTGGTATTTGGCTCTGCTGGGATGGTATACAGTGCCACAATGTGGTATTGCTGGCTCTGACTTCCATCAGTTTGGACCCAACTAGAAAACAGGGCCACTTTTAGAATTTTCTCCAGGGCCATTTTAAGTTCCCAGTCCGACCCTGCACGGCTGTATCACTGTTGAGTTTTTTTGGGCTCCTAGTGAAGAAAGACACCTTCAAGAGGTTGTCTCTTCTGAGCTTTTAGGGCACCTCGACTGGATAGATAAGTATAGGCAGCTGTATATGCAAACAGTAGGATACTATTAATCAAGACTATTTGAAAAACTGCTTATTTTTTATTTTAGATGAATTGTATCAATGAATAAAATTGGAGACAAAGGTGTCTTTATCTACTGTTTATTTCATTTCACACTTTCCGGGATTTACAGAATCGAGATATAGAATCGGAACGCCTCCATACAGTAACTGTCATTTACATTCTTACCGGTGATAACCAAGTCTCTTTCCCATACTCCGGGCTGATGGTATGGGGTGCCAGTCAGACGTTAGACAGCAGCTGCAGAGGTGTAACACAGCTTTCAGGGTTTCCTGACTCGTGCCAGGGGCTGCCAGGCGGACGGACAAAGCTGTCAGTGCTGCACACCGCACCCTCCCTAGACAATGTAATCAGTGGCAGGAAATACATGAGTACCCCCCATCGCGGAGACTGTGTGACATAAAGGACAAGGAAACAATCACTTAAGGATTTCCACTTCAGTGGCATAAAGACACATATACAAATGCCAAACTTAAAATAAGGTAAAATAAGACCATATAATTAATAAGAAGGTTATTGTTTTTTTCGTAGAAGATCACAAGATAAATTGATGCAGGGCCTCACCCTCAGTAATTTAATTATTTATTTTACGAACTGATATAGTGCTGACATATTCTGCAGAGCATTATCATCACTTGCTGTGCCCTATGACGCTCATGATCTAAATTCCATATCAGCATGTCTTTGGAGTGTGGGAGGAAACGGGAGTACCCGGAGGAAACCCACGCAAACACGAGGAGAACATACAAACTATATGTAGATGTTGTCCTTGATCAGATTTGGACCTAAGATCCCAGCGCTGCAAGGCACTAGCCACTGAGCCACCATGTTGCCAATTTTTACAGTATATTTGGTGAGGTAGCATATAATTCTGGGAAGGATGGGTGCCTCCAAAATAACACTACATTTTTTTTTTCTCTCACAGGTTCATATAGAATCTGTGGGAAAACAACTGTATAAAAATTGGAGGTATGCAAAGGTAACAGTATGAGGCGTAGACTATGGGCCTAGGGATCTGCACAGAGGCAGTGTGTACATTATATACTTACCCTTATACAGGGTGTTTCACAAGTAATGAGACACACATCTACAATAGTTTGTCCAGGGGTGTACCACCAATAAGGCCAGGTGAGGCGAACGCCTCAGGCAGCGCCAGGTAGGGGCAAGAGGGTGGCAGCGGATGGGCCATGGGCAATGAGCAGCAGAAATGCTAGGTGCAACCATGGATTTGTCAGATTTGTCACCAACATGGCAATTATCTTGAATGGCAGTTATCTTGGATTCAGCTTCAGGGTTGGCAAGGTAGGTGTGTGATACATCAAACTGATAAAGAATTTCACCAAAAAATAATGGTGTGCTTCATGTCATTGTAACTTTATTCATTCTCAGTGTCTGTTCTGTATAGGCGATGTGAAGGATGATGTTCTCCTAAGCAGAAAGTGTGGTGATTGTTCTATTGTCCAGTAATCGAAGCACATAAGGCCTCCCATTATTATCCATAGTGCAGGTGAAAAAAACAAGAAGTCTGGCAACTGCACTGTGGGTAATGGGAGACCCCTTTAATACAACGATATGCCTTTTTTGTATTACTGTAGTCAATGGCGGACATATATAATGTATAGGAATACCGTTGGCTGGGCTCCACTGAACCTAAACACCAGCATGCAGTTTGAACATAGACTAATGTTTGCTTCTAACAATATTCCACTGTTTAAAGCCTGCAGACCGCGGATCCTCTAAGCATAGATACTGGCCACATGCGCCCCCACTTTTCCGTTCTGCACTATACTATGAGAAGACAACTCCTGCAGCTAAACCAGCAAGAAAAGGGTTACACTGGCCAGTGTACACTTGCTATACAACAGAAACCATTATCTTAACCTAGATCTAGGAAACAATCACAGCAAGTTTATTATCACCATTGGCCAAAGTCCTGCTAGATAAGTGTTGTTTCTGTGTACTGACTTAACCCCCTCTTTACATGAGTCAATGATCGGTACAGTTATCAAGAACGAGCATTCCTACGACTTTCACATCTGCGGTTTAGTATTCCCGTTTTGAGATTCAGCAGAGGATCTGGAAACCGGAGCAAAACGCTTCAGTTTTGTCACCATGCTTTCTGAATAGAGAAAAGTCCATTCAGGATGCATCAGTTATGGTTTGTTCAGTTTTATACACCAGACACAAAACCACAGTGAGCTGCGGTTTTGTGTTTGGTCTGCGAAACGGAACAAACCGTATCCGGCACAAAAAAAATGTACGTCAATGGTGCCAAATCCGTTTTTTTTCGGATCCAAAAAAACCCTGATCCGTCACCCATTGATTTACAACTATTTTAATTAGAGATGAGCGAATTTCATATGAAATTTGTTCACGCTTCGTTTGGTGGTAAAAGGTGAATTGCGTTATGGATTCCGTTACCACGGACCATAACGCAATTCTATGACGGAATGGAGAACGCTTTTAGAGGCATTCCGTTATTCATTCTGTCATAATAGAAGTCTATAGGAGTCCACTCATGCATAACCGAGACCGGACGGATCCGTTATGCAGGCCATAGACTTCTATTATGACGGAATGCCGTTATGCATTCGGTCATAAATTTGCGTTATGGTCCGTGGGAACGGAATCCATGATGCAATTCACCATTTACCACCAAACGAAGTGTGAACGAATTTTAAAATATGAAATTCGCTCATCTCTAATATTAATGTCAGATCCGGTTTCTTCCATTTCGATTTATTACAACCGCATCCTAATGTAATTGATGCACGCTGGTGCATTAAATCATATGGAACCATTTTGCTCCGGTTTTGACATCCTCTGCCGGATCTAAAAACTAGAATACAAAATCGCAGATGTGAAAGCATCACCTAAATCATTGTTTCTGTCTAAACTGCTATCCCCTGCCCAGAAACAGTGACTCTCTATGGGGAGGAGCAGTAGCAGCAGTGATCGATTTTTCCCATACAGTGAAGGTGATTGCTGCATGGAAATGCTGCTCTCACCGCCTCTGATAAACAATTATCAGGAAAGAATTGATCGTTTCCAATAGTTGCCTGCTGTGTCAGTCAGTGTAAAGGGACTTTAAAGGCCTCTTAACACTTCAATTGAGCAGACAATTGTCTGAAAGGAATGCTTGTCAGTGTAGGAGACCTATGCATTTACATTGATGCCATCGCTCATCCCCATACCATATCATGGTTTGTTGGCAGCAGAGGTTGTTTAGACGGAACAATTTAGGTGTCTGCACCAACGATTCTAGATGAACGAACCTTTCGCTCATTCATTGGGTAACCGGTAGGACCTTTACACTTGCAGGTATGAACACTCGTTAGTGATAATGTGCCCGACCATCAGGCAGTATAAAGCACCCTTAAAGGGGTTGGCTCACACAAAGCCCAATTCTGTAACATAGTAACATAGTTTATAAGGCCGAAAAAAGACATCTGTCCATCCAGTTCGGCCTGTTTTCCTACAAGTTGATCGAGAGGAAGGCAAAAAAACCCTGTGAGGTAGAAGCCAATTTTCCCCACTTTAGAGAAAAAAATTCCTTCCCGACTCCAATCAGGCAATCAGAATTACTCCCTGGATCAACGACCCATCTCTAGTAACTATTCACAGTTCACAGGAGCCCAGAACTGTACACAGTACTCCATGTGTGGTCTGACTAGTGATTTGTAAAGTGGCAGGACTATGTTCTCATCACGCGCATCTATGCCTCTTTTAATGCAACCCATTATCTTATTGGCCTTGGCAGCAGCTGTCTGACACTGGTTTCTAGTTTCTACAGCTTAGTTTGCTGTTCACTAAAATTCCTAGGTCCTTTTCCATGTCAGAGTTACCTAATATTTTACCATTTAGTATGTACTGGTGACTTGCATTATTTCTTCCCATATGCATAACCTTACATTTGTCAGTGTTAAACCTCATCTGCCACTTCTCTGCCCAAGCCTCCAGTCTATCCAGATCCATCTGTAGCAGTGTACTGTCCTCTTCTGTGTTAATTACTTTACACAGTTTAGTGTCATCTGCAAAAATTGATATTTTACTGTGCAAGCCTTCTACAAGATCATTAATAAATATATTGAAGAGAATAGGGCCCAATACTGACCCCTGTGGTACCCCACTAGTGACAGTGACCCAATCTGAATATGTGCCGCTTTATAACCACCCTCTGTTTTCTATCACTGAGCCAGTTACTTACCCATATACAGACATTTTCTCCCAGGCTGTAAAATAAGAAAAGAACAGTATTTCTTCCAGGAGGCAAACAGGTCATCAAGAGCTCACTCACTGTTCACAAGTTCAGCTCACTATGGAACTGGAGGTAGAAATATACTGTAATATTGAATCAGATCTCCATTGATAGGGATTTCATCAGATTAGTCTAATGCAGAATACAAAGTATAGCGATATACAATATATAACTATTTGACGTTTACAGAAAGGCCCATGGTATGAAGGAGCAGAAGCATACTGATTATTTCCAGTTTCTGCTCAGTGGAGCTGGCTGTATTGCTACAGCCTAAATTTATCCAATCTGAGATCTCTGTTACAGGAAAAGTGAACAAACGATGGTGCCAGTCAGTAAGGGGGATGCGGCTGGCATTTACAATTATTACGGCTGGTGAACAAACGAGGAGATCCTGCCAGGAGATTTCTACCAGAGGGAGGAATAAGACGCAAGGTCTGAGAGCGAGGCAAGACATTTTTCCCATTACATACAGTGCATGCAGGAAGGGGTGTAAGTGATGTAAAGTACAATGCTCTATCAATACAAGGTAGCTGGATTAATCACATATTCCTTTTGTCCTAAACTGTCCCACTTCACCAGTTTTTATTTGTTTTAAACGCTCTTAAGGACCAGCCTATTTTGGGTCAGCGAGACAGCAATTTTTTATTTTTTCATCAATGCATATAAAGAGCGGTAACTGTATTACTGCCAAGTGCACATGTAACCGGTCAGCCAGTGTCATAGGTACAAATCTGCTGACAGATGCCCTTAAATTAATGGATTTCATGTATTTCGGCTGTCACAGCGGGAGCCTGACTAATATAATTGTATGTGTGCAGTATCTGTGTGATCATAACATATGTACAGCATGTTGTGTTTAGACATGGGGTTAATTCTAAATCTATTCATTTCTGTGTTATGTCAGATCATTTAAATATAAGATAGCATTCTTCTATACGATATTTTACTGAACAACCAATGCCTCTTAATAAATTCTGTGCAAATTCTGGCACTCCACATCAGAACCTCAAATCTATGCCAGCCAGGGACTGGCATAAGTCACAGCAAATTCGGTGGGCAGTGGTAGGCTCTGTCCCCTTCCACTAAGCTTTACCTTCTCTTGCCACTTTTCAAAAGCTCAGGCATGCATCACAATTTGCGACTTATTAACGCCGCAATAGTGCTGTCAACACAATGATAGATGCCTCCCCGTATGTACAAAGCAATGCTTTTAGGTAAGGATACCAACTCATGTGTTGTAGCCATACGGTTCCATCTAACCATACATTCTCACTGTATATAGCTTTCTCGTGTGCATAAACCGTAATTTAGTAGGGGGTCTGGGTGGTACAAAAACTTGTTTGGTATTGGATTAGTACTTTAGTTGAAGAATACACTTAAAGGGGTTATACAAGACTAAGAAATGTCCCCCATATGTTGGGCCCCTCGCACTGATTCTACTTACCTGGCTCCCCGCACCGCTGCTGCTTCTTCCCATGAGCGGATGAAAACATCCGGTGTTGGGATAGAGCAATCCAATGGCAGGTGGTGACGGGGGCGAGCCTCCCTAGTGTCACCCGCAATGCTAGGGAGACTCATCCCTATCTGCCATTGGCTGCTCTTCCCCAACACCAGATGTTTTCATCCGCGCACGGGTAGAAGTTGCTGCGGCTATGCTAGGAGCCAGGTAAGTAGAATCAGAGTGAGGGGCCCGGGCCTATGGGGGAAATTTTTAGTCTTGGTTGAAGGATGGAAATGAGCGTGTGTTTCCGTCTGTGTGCAGGACACAGATATTAGAAAAAGAGCAAACAGCAGGTGGCGCTGTACAGATACTATAGCCAGTGAGCTATTCAATAAAATGTGAGTTTTTAATTACATGCAATTACAAAAGTATTCAGATCCAGGGGCTGGTTTGATGTAGATGTAGAATATTTTGACTGGGATAACCGCTGTGGATTTTGATATATGGACATTACTTGATTCTTCTTTATTGGCCAGGCCACATTTCACTTTAGGCAGTAGGTTTATATCAATCAGTCCTGCCCAAGATGGAGTATTTTCCTTTTGGTTAAAGGTAGTTTGTCATCTCCCTCAGACATTATTAGGAGCAGTACTACATGAATAGTACTACTCCTGCAGAGTTGGGAAATCTCTAATTTTTATGTTCATAGTCCCATCTGTGTGCCCACAAAGTGGCACTGTAATACAGTGAGAGGACGCTTGAGCTGAAGAGGTCCTCCCTGTACAAGAATCACAAGACCTCTTAATGTATCACAGCGGTGCTCTGCGGGCGCACAGCAGGAGAAGGGGATATGAACATGAAATTAACTGGGGCAATTGATAGTATACTATATACAACAGCTGCTGCTAGAAAACTTTCTGAAAAGTAAGAGGGAGCTTGAGATCAATCCCTGATATAAAGAGGTTCTGCAGGAGCATAGCACATCTCCTGGTGTCCAACAGTGAAAGTCACTTCAGCAAGAAGGTGAGAAAAGCACACCTTCACTCTTTTGTGGCCCTGTTATATCATCCAGAACTAGACAAACATGATTGCATTCTTCTAAAAACCGTGCCCGTGGTGAAAATCTGCAGCATTTCTGCGCATACTGAGGATTTGAAAATCAATTTAAGGAAATATGCAGCATGTCATTTGACTTAATTAAAGCTTGTGAAAACTTAAAGGACTACTACATATGCAGGACTACTCACACAGGAGTCCGGACTGCACAATTTAATTTTTATGCTACCCCCCATTCACTGTGCACTTAAAAAGGGCTAGATCACACGTGGACTGTTGAGCTTGTGCTTAGCAGGTCCTCTGCACCGTGTTCGCACTGCTCATGAGTCTGGACTATGTAATCCAGTACACAGTAATCTGGACTCCATGGGGTTCATTTGTCATTGCACCAATGCCAGAAAACTAGCGTAAAAAAGTCTCAGTCCCCATAGATGTAATGATTGGAACATGGACTGCTGGAGGATGCCCTGAATTTATCGTCCTACCATCTAGTGCATCCTCCAGTACAGGACATATGAAGACCAGCATAGAAAACGATAAAAAAGACCCTTATCTGCAGTACTACTTAGAGGTAGATCTTGTGACACAGTGTATATATATATATATATATATATATATATATATATATATATATTTATTATCTCTTAATATAAAAATGAATTTCTGTCTGTCTGTCCGCTATGCGCGACCAAACTACTGGACCGATTTTCACCAAATTCGGCACACAGGTACATCAGGTGTCCGGGAAGGTTTTAGACCAGGTCTCATCTCTCTAGGACGTACCGTTCCCGAGATATTCCCAAAATATGATCTCCATTAGCCAACATTACAACTGGGAGCTTTGGTTTTAAACTCCAACTGCCATTCTCTGCACAGACACACAGGGAGGGCAGGTTTCCATAACAACCAGGTAATTATCAGCAGCTGAGGATCTCATCCATTTCTATTCACTGACACTGTTAAAGGTATTCCGGTTACCATAAATATAACTTATGTTTTTTTCTATTACTACAGTTCAGTAGTAATAAAAGATGTTTTCCTCCACTGCTGCCTATTGCGTGGGCTCATAAATAAGCATGGTATTGACCTTTAATTCAGGCCACCCTAAAAGAAGTACTTAAAACCCCGCCCCAGGTCTCACTAAGCCACACCCCCAACTCTGTCAGGCCACACCCCCTTTCACTCCGCAGCCAACAGAGATTGAAAAAATAAAGGTAAAAATCAACTTCTGTCAGCTGCAGGGATGGGTGGGAGGTTGACTTTCTTTCTGCAACAACACACACAAACATTAAATAAAATAGATTAAATCCACCCATGCGAAGCGTCTTGCTAATCCACGCCCCCGACTGTCAGGTCACGCCCCCTCCCACTCCACAGCCAATGGGAATTGAAAAAATGAAGGTAAAAATAAACTTCTGTTTGCTGCAGGGGTGGGAGGGTGAATTTCTCTCTGCAACGACACACAAAAATTTTAGATGAAATAGACTAATTATAGACTACAACCGTTCGAAGCCTTTTGCTAAGCCACGCCCCGTCTGTCAGGCCACGCCCCCTCTCACTCCGCAGCCATTCTGCAACGACACACAGAAACATTAAATGAAATAGATGAAATGCACCTATGCGAAACGCTTTGCTAAGCCACGCCCCGACTGTCAGGTTACGCCCCCTCCCACTCCGCAGCCAATGGGGATTGAAAAAATAAAGGTAAAAATAAACTTCTGTTTGCTGCAGGGGTGGGAGGGTGAATTTCTCTCTGCAACGACACACAGAAATTTTAGATAAAATAGACTAATTATAGACTACAACTGTTCGAATCGTCTTGCTAAGTCACGCCCCCAACTCTGTCAGACCACGCCCCCTCTCACTCTGCAGCCATTCTGCAACGACACACAGAAACATTAAATGAAATAGATTATATCACCTATGCGAAGCGCTTTGTTAAGCCACGCCCCCAACTGTGTCAGGTCACGCCCCCTCCTACTCCGCAGCCAACAGGGATTGAAAAAATGAAGGGAAAAATAAACTTCTGTCAGCTGCAGGGGTGGGAGGGTGAATTTCTCTCTGCAATGACACACAAAATTTTAGATGAAATAGACTAATTTCAGACTACAACCGTTCGAAGCATCTTGATAATCCACACCCCCAACTCTGCCAGGCCACGCCCCCTCCCACTCCGTAGGCAACGGGGATTGAAAAAAATCAGCTGCAGGGGTGGGAGGGTGAATTTCTCTCTGCAACGACACACAAAAATCGTAGATGAAATTGACTAATTTTAGACTACGACCATTCAGTACTAATAAAAGATGTTTTTTTCCACTGCTACCCATTGCAGGTCCCCATAAATTACCATGTCATCGACCTGTAATTCATGCCACTCTGACCCCCGCCCCAGATCTCTCGAAACCACGCTCCGACTGTCAGGCCACGCCCCCTCCCACTCCGCAGCCAACGGGGATTGAAAAAATGAAGGTAAAAATCAACTTCTGTCAGCTGCAGGGGTGGGAGGGAAGTTGGATTTCTTTCTGCAACAACATACAGAAACATTAAATGAAATAGATTAAATATACCCGTGCAAAGCAATGTTTTCTTCCACTGTTACCATGGCGTGTCCTCATAAATTACCATGGCATCGACCTGTAATTCTGGCCACCATCAAAAGAAGGACTTAAAACCCCGCCCTAGGTCTTTCAATGTCACGCCCCCGACTCAGTCAGGCCATGACCCCTCCCACTCCGCAGCCAATGGAGATTGAACAATTGAAGGTAAAAATCAACATCTGTCAGCTGCAGGGATGGGAGGGAGGATGACTTTCTCTCTGCAACGACACACAGAAACATGAAATGAAATAGATTAAATATACCCGCGCAAAGCAATGTTTTCTTCCACTGCTACCCATTGTGTTTCTTCAAATTACCATGGCATTAACCTATAATTCAGGCCACCCTGAAATGAAGGACTTAACCCCCCCGTGTCCCATTAAACCACACACCCTCCCACTCCGCAGCCAATAGGGATTGATTAAAAATGAAGGTAAAAATCACCTCCTGTCAGCTGCATTGACTTTCTCTCTGCAACGACACACAGAAACATTAAATAAATAGATGAAATATACCCAGGCGAAGCCGGGTCTTTCTGCTAGTACACACACATATATACACGTATAATTATATATTTTTATACACACATTATTGGTAAAGTACTTTGCACAGAGTGAAAAAAAAACAAAACAAAAAACAGCAGCACGTTCATCTACAAAAAGGAGATTTTAATTGGTTGAAAATGTTTATGAATTTGCCAAAACAAAAAATAAAATGCATCAATCACCATACATCATCATTTGTATTATCCTCTTCAGACATTTCCTGTGCAGTATGACCAGCCCCTGATGACTACAAATGCCAGCATGCCTTCCATACCACTTGATCGTATAACCATTGTAATCCTTAAAGGGGTTGGCCAGTTTATATTACTAGCTGCACATCTGCTGGTAACACATGCATGCTGCTAGTAATAAACATTATTAAAAACCATCCTTCAGCACCCACCATTCACTCATACTGGGAACGGACTGGGCAAGTTACTAGATACCCAGTCCATCCCCAGTGTAAATGAATGGAACGCTCCATCAGCGGCCATGTTCTTGGCACAGCGCCAGCACCCAGGTCAGGGGACATCCATGTAAACGTGAATTATTCATATTAAACTAACGGACATCAGTGCAGATACTTTATTACTTTGTAATTACTAGCTGCATGTGTGTGCATCTAGTCATATAACCTGGCCAACCCCTTTAAGGACATGGCAGGTCAGGGACTATGCAATGAGGTTTTCCAGGAGCTGGATAACAGTCTGCTGACAGCTTTGGGTTTGTCCAGATGGATGTTTCACCAAAGGCAAACTCTGCTGTGAAGTGCAATATGCTTCCTCAAAAAACCTGGAGCATAAATATCCAAATCTGGGGCTACCCAAAACTCAGCAGGGGACTCATTTCTTACACAGCAATCAATTTACAACCAAACGTATTGTTTCATTTCCATACAACATAAGAATCATCCAGGACATTTCACCGATGGATGGTCCCATACACTGCCTGAACGGAAGACAGAGCTGGGAAAGATAACACTGAATTCACCTTCTCCTTCCTGAAACTTTCTTTCTAGTCAAAAAAAATACAGTTCTGTACAATTAAAACCAAATATAAAAAAGTCACTCATTTACTCAATCACAGAAACAAAAAACAGATGAATACACAGCAGGGCAGAAGTGGGGAATGACACATAACACCCTGAAATATTACATGGACAGAAGTTATACCAGCAAGGACGGGTAGAAAGGGGTTGTAGATTTCAGTTTGTAAGGAATCGCCCGAATAAGAGTGAGGCTGGCTTTACACAGGCCATTATTGACCCATCGGAAATAATGCATGTGATTTTACCACCAGATGATGAGATTTCACAGATGAAACCACTAGCACCATCTTCACTGAGAATTGTGCCTGGTGTCGGAGCAGTAAAAACACATGCATGTGATTTTTATGATGTGGTTTTTCTGATGGCTCAAAAAGGTCCTGTGTAAATCCAGTCAAGAGCCAGTTTCACACAAGTGTGTACAGTCCAGAAAACATGGTCTGCGTGGATCGGCCGACCAGAAATCACTATCACACTGATCTATGATGCCGAGTTCCAGCCTGATTACAGGTCTACTGCCCATATTCACATGACGCAGAATAGTAGAACCATGGTTGGGCTGGAACTCTTAGTATCCTAGATCACTCGGGTCTGGGTCACCTGATTCACGGAGGTTCGGCTGTCACACGGACAATATTTTCCAGACTGAACACGCTCCTGTGAAACTGGCCTAGAAGACTTACTATTGTGAAGGGAAATCAATTTAAAGTACAGCTACACGGTGCGACTGATGCATTTTAGATGTGGCACCACATAAAATACTGCTGCGGCCTGCAGGCTATTAGGATAGGGCTACACTGCGACACTGGTCGCGGGCAGGATCGCTGAGTAGCGGGGATCCCATAGAAATGAATGGGATCCTCAACGCAGTCACAAGAAGTCCAGCTCTGTTGGATTTCTTGCGACTGCAATCCCATGCATCCCCGCTACTCTGCGATCCTGGCCGCGACCAGTGTCGCCGTGTAGCCCTAGCCTTAGTGTGGTTTATTCAGTCTACATTAAGGGCCATTAACAATATAGGATGAATAAGCCATCTGCGTTTAATGAGTTAATATAATATCGCTGCAGCTTGCATGGCTGCGCGTTTCTAACAGCGCTTTAAACGAGTCACAGCCGCACCAAGTGGTCGTACCTCAATTACACAGCCACTAATACACATGGAGGATTTGGTAATTTATTGCACTTAATCAGAATTTATCATAGTAGCGACAGCGGTTAGTTTATTAATTGATGCTACAGGTTGCAGTTCGCTAAAGCCTCCACTAGGAGGCTGGAAATGATCTTCAATAGAACAGTACTTTGCTGCTTGGGTGCTAGCATTATACTGTATGCTTAGTGTCCTCATTAAACACAACCTGATACTTTTGTGTTCAAAATAAATGGAAACAAAAAACAAAAGAAAATAGATTACAGTATGATCACGCTCAGCCAATTTGCTGCAGAAACTGCTGCATACATGAATGACGTACGAGGCAGAAATTTCAGCAACTAATCTGCTGTGTGTGATCATACCCTTAAAGGGGTAGTCTACCTCTATAGATGCCATATGCCATTATCTTTTTATAAATAAAAGACCCTAAGGTTTCCCCATGTGGCAATGTAATAGGACTATTAAATTTAACATATATTTTTCATAAAGGGCATCGGTCACCAGATAGACCTCTATAAGATACTAGACTAAGGGAACATAGTGAGTGTACCTTAAAGGAGTTGTCCAGCCTTTTCCATACTCCAGATAGGCCGTCACTAGCTGATAGCAGGGGTGCAGGGTGACGGACCTCCGCCTGATAGATGTTTGGTGTAGCTCCATTGCATAAGATGGAGCCTGAATGGCACAGCTCAGTCAAACCTCTAATGAAGGGAGCTCGATACTAAAGGGCTGCACCTACTGAAGTCAGCTAGTGATAGCCTATACTGAGTATAGGCTATCACTTATTAAAGGCTGGGCAATCCGAGCAACTGGAGGGGGAATGAGACCCACCCAGCTGTGTCAGAAACACTGGGCTGTTATGTACCACATTTGCTGTGGAACATCAGGGAGCCCATGAGCAGATGCGTCCATTATTTTCCCAAAAGCCTAAATGAAAGAGCTCTGTCTATAGGTGCTATGGGTCTAAAATGTCTTCTACAGTGAAATATAAAAAGGATAAAATAACACAAAGTAACTAAACACTCAACAATTCGTCCTCAAGTCCCAATTCTGGGATCGGAGTCAGGGGTGATATTTTCGGTTATAATTTCATGTCCTATTTCTGCTCACACTATTTTTGGGGTGTTTGAGTGTACATGGACCATGTTTAAGTATTCTTTTATCATCTATAAGCAAAACTGCATCTTTCATAGACGAATATTGGTTTAACAAAATGTTGAAAAGCCGAGTAAGCTGAAACCAAAAAAACCTCAATGGCGTGTATGAAATCGCTGTCAGTTGCGAGAACATTAAATTCATCTAGTCTGCTGCCACCTAGTGGCGGAATTTGCAATAGTCTGAACCTGTGTGTCATTTTCTATAGTTTAAAAAAAAAAAAAAAAAAAAAAAAAAAAAAATTTAAAAACCTTTTAGGGTGCATTCAGACGACCGTGTTTCTGGGTCCGTATCTGTTCCGCAAAACAGGTATGGACCCATCAATGGGACGTAGTTCTGTTCAGTGGCCCCGCAAAATAGATAGAGCATGTCTATCACGCAATTGCGGCATTTCTATTATAGGGCTGGCCATGTGCTTTCCGTAAAATGCGGAACCCACACAGCCGGTAGTTGTGTTGCTGATTCGCAATTTGCAGACCGCAAAACACATACGGTAGTGTGAATGTAGCCTTAATATGTAAAATGTTTTGGTTGCTAAAAGGTGGATACATAAATAAGTACATTGTCTGCAAAGTATGAAAAGTCGCCTTGTAACATTCTCAGATCTACATGACAGCCTTATACCTTGTATACCAATTTGCCTAACACAAATGCTTTCTCCAAAAGGCAACTTTTATTACAGTAAACATTCATATATCCTAAAAGTAGAAACTGACCTCAAAGACAGATTCAGCTAGTATACCAAAGTGATAATATCTGGTTTACTAGAAGCCATAAAGCAGTGCATCCATCTTGTGTCCTCTCCTCTGTTAACAGAATCTGATAAAAATTTCCTTTAGTTAAAACACATTTTACATATGTGAAAAGTGATTGTTATATACACCACAGGGTGAACTACAGTCACTGATATGTGGTAACCTATTAAAGGGCATCTGTCAGCAGATTTGTACCTATGACACTGGCTGACCGGTTACATGTGCATTTGGCAGCTGAAGACATCTGTGTTGGTCCCATGTTCATATGTGCCCCCATTGCTGAGAAAAATGAAGTTTTAATATATGCAAATGAGCCTCTAGGAGCAACAGGGGCGTTACCTTTACTCCTAGAGGCTCTGATCTCTGCAACTGCCGAGCCCTCTGCACTTTAATAGGGCCAAGCAGTGAAAATGTGAACATGCCTGGTGGTGTCAAAGTGCAGGGGGTGCAGCGGTTGCAGAGAGAGCAGAACCTCTAGGTGTAATAAGAGGTTAATTTGCATATATTAAAATGTCATTTTTCTCAGCAATGCGGACACATATGAACAGGAGACCAACACAGATGTCTTCAGCTGCCAAGTGCACATATAACAGGTCAGCCAGTGTTATAGGTACAAATCTGCTGACAGATGCCCTTTACAACCTGTGTGCACCTATAGACAAGTGAACGACATCTCTTCGATCTACACTTAAGGGTGTGTAAATAGCTACTTTGTGGTAAAAATCATATGCAGGTGAAAAGGTGGATGGCCGTGATTTTAGGTAATTTTTATGATGGTAGTTTGTAGGTTCCTCCTTAAACACGGAGCAGACGTAAAATACTGCAAGTCTAGAACATCCTCAGAAAGGTATTGAAGGACAATAAATAGAGAAGGACACGGCAGGACAGAGATTCACAGATCCTGACTGAGTTATGACAGACAAGTTCTCCAGGGCACTACACACATTCAGAAACAGACAAGAACCAGGTACAAACACATAAAAATCTCAATAAAATAAAGTCACAGAAGAAGCCAGTCCCCTCTACATATGAGGGTCAGGAGAGTCTTTGTTTATGGGCTCTACAATGAGCTGGTGGACTCTTATTAGTGAATGCCACCAGCATCTGATGAGATGGCAAAAAGATGCCCGACGAGCTGGAGTGGAGTTCATGTAAACAAGCACTGGAAGAGCGAAGGAGACTGACGGAGTCTACTGACTTCCAGCAGTTTCATCCATCTGAGATGGTGTCGTGAAAAAAGTTCCATGGATCAGAGGATTAACCTTCTAAGTCTCTTGCTACAACCAAACAAGGGTGGTCCATGGAGTAATGCTGATGTGTATCTCGTCAACGAACATACTCTTAATAAAAAAATTAGATATCTAATAGAAATAAGGGAAAACCAACACAAGTCTATCTCTACTCCTGTCCTACTCTTTAGCAGCAGAAATCATATTCAAACAATGTGAAGGGGGAGATTTCACCCCTGCAAGAACTGGCTCAGATTATTTTGGAACATCAGATCTTCATTCCAGTTAGGTAGCAAGAAAATGCTAACAATGTCATCTTGATAAATCCATCAGATAGTGCCCGATCCAACGTTCCTGTCCCATGAAGTCATTCATGAGAGGTCTTCACTGAGGTCTGCCAAACTTGAACCACTGGCTGAGCCGTCTGTCTGACCATCCATGGATTCAAGCACCTGGATACCAGGTGCTTATCATATTGAAGGACAACTCCTTGGAGGCAAGTCAGGCCTTTCCTTGACTACGAATTCTGTTCACAGGCAGAGATAATCTGTCTAGTCCTAAAAGGAAAAGACAAAAAAAAAAAAAAAAAAAAAAAAGGTGATCAGACAACAGGACTACTGTCCATATTTACCTTTCCATAAAGATCTGCATAGAGTAATAAATACACACCCAAATGCTTGTCTACACAGGGACTTTTCATTAAAGAGGACCTTTCACGGTTTCTAGTTAGTGTAGTTAAATACCCTTTGGTTCCCGGGTACCCCCTGGCTGATGCTGCCACCCTGCCTGTTTTTTTTTTAAAATAGCGCTCCTATGCCCCCCTGTCGTTTTCGTGCTCAGTATGTAAATACTGAGCATCGGAACAGGGAGGAGGAGACGCCAGGGTTTCTCAATGGTCGTCTCCTCCTCTCTGGCTGTAGCGCTGTATTTAACTACACTAACTAGAAACCATGAAAAGTCTTCTTTAAAGGTATTATGTTAAAGAAAAAACATACAGAATAATTACATCGCCCATACAGACTAAAACAAATATTCTAGGGAATGAACAGAACACTTCCACTGTGACCTTTTCTCCTTTCCAGCTAAAGATCCATCCATTTCCTGGCTCTTCTTCTATCATCCAAGATGGCCACACTGCTTCCCAGACTACCTCATGCATACTGTGCCTTTGTCAGTCAGAGACCATTCTTGCTTATCCAGCCCTGCGGGAAGTGTCTTGTAGTACAAAACGGGTAGTGTGCATCAGGTAGTCCAAGAGGCGGTGCAGCCATCTTGGACGACAGAAGAGAAGCCCGGAAATCGTTGGATCTGCAGCTAAAATGAACAAAAGAAGGCACCAGTTAAGTGTTTGTTTCCTAGTTAACATGAGTTTACATTCCCCATATCATCTATGGCTATTTTCACACCAGCGGCAGCCTTCTCCAGCGGGTGAACAGCTTGCTGGATCCGTTCTGCCGCTAATGCACGCATGCCAGCACATTCACTATAATGACGGCAGGCCGCAGTTCCGGCCACAGCACGGCAAAAATGTCGCAGTTTTACTCCGGCTGCCTCTCGGCACGTTTGCCGTACTGCGGCTGGAACTCTGGCCCGCCCCCATTATAGTGAATGTGGCCGGAGCGGACCTCCGGCGGCACACAAGAACTAGCAGCACGGATCCGGCAGGCTGTTCACGCGCCGGAGAAGGCTGGCGATAATGTGAAAGTAGCCTAAGCCTGTACTGGTGTTGTACTGCAGGACTGTCAGCAGAACGCTCTCCAGAGGGGAGTTATCAAACAGATCGGGGAGGATCATTAAAACTGGAGCAGTTGCTCAGAGCAACCAAATATATTCTAGATTTCATTTTTCCTAAAAATAAGCAATCTGATAGGCTCTATGGGGAAATTCCAACTCCACCACACGCATGCATGCTTGGCAGAGTATGCCTGACTTTTTAATAGGGAGAGGAGAAATTTGGCACGATTGGCCAGCATTCATCAAATGTGGATGGAAAAAAACAAACGCAAAAACCCATAGTGTGAGGAAATGTAACTTTATTGTGAGGCATCAGATCTGTGTTTACTTTCTACCAGATCCAGGTACGTTTTTATATCATATTTATTTTCGCAGTATGTGACTAAACTAAATTTTTTTTTTTTAAATAAGAATATTGGAGCAGAAAAGCGATTAAGCAGTGGCGATTATGCAGGACCAGGCATAGCACAAAATGTGCTTAGTCAGAAATCTGAAAAATTATATCATCTTTACAACATTCCAATGTCAACAGGAGGTAAACCTATATAATCCCTTACTGACCCTGCAGGAAAAAGACCAAGGTGCTGCATTACATATCATATATAGCTATCTCCTATCTATAATGGTTGCCATATGAACAGCAAAAACCAGTATAACTTGATTGTAGCCCTTTATAAGAAATGCCCAGCGATTATTCTGTATTTAATGGCTATAAAATGAACTAGTTTCAGGTCCTGTTTAGAGATGAGCGAACGTGCTCGAAACGAGCACTGTACCGCTCGGCTCCCCTGCGCTCGCATGGGCACAAGCAGCCGCTTCCGTCCTCCTCAGGAGGACAGAAGCGGCTGCCTGCGCCCATGCGAGCGCAGGGGAGCCGAGCGGTACAGTGTTCGTTTCGAGCATGTTCGCTCATCTCTAGTCCTGTTCTTTTCTAGACAGAGCTCTTACCAAATGCACGGATAAGTTCAGCTTGCATAGCCCAGGTAAACTTTTTCACGAGGCAAAGGGTGGTGAGTCCGGCAAACAAGATGTTGTACAGGAAGATCAGGTAAAAATTTCCCAGCCAATTGAAACGTCCAAAGTCACCCAGAAGGTCAAATCTGGTGATACCTTTGTACATAGGAAAAAAAAATAAAAAATCAATTGCTGTAAATATATGAATACTGAAACAAACGGTTTTCGTATTTCATGCTCCATAAGACGCACTTTTTGTGTGTGTGGTGGGAGAATGGCAGTGCATCTTCTGGAAAGAATACTAGTAATCACCTACCTTATAGAAGCGCTTAGTACACAGTAGGACCAGTGAATATAGCGCTCCTGGTGCTGGCTATACGCACACCGCTACCTGGTCTTCTCCAGGAGCTGCACTGTCCTGACTGCATACAGTGTTAGTATGTAGTGTGCGCACTATGACCTGGTGCTGTGCGATCTCAGGTCACAGCGTAGCAAGGTGTCTCGAGAAGACCAGGGAGTGCAGGAAGAGCCGCTGGATCTACAGTGTCTGGAGCAGGAGAGGTAAGTTCATTTATTTATTTTATGTCTGATGGGGGTCTGATCTGAGCTCTGAAAAGCTTTCTTCCTCTAAATCCTAGGTGTGTCTTATGGAGCAAATAATACAGTGTATTGGTTTAATTATTATGTGGCCCACAATTTTACAGAAGGAGAAGAAAGGAGACAAAGGAAGAGTAAAGAAAGAGGAAAGCAATGAGATAAGAAAAGCAGAATTAAGGGTCCAAAATCAGACGTAGTGTTGAATCTATCTGTAACTGCAACATAATAAACATCCATTTCTGTGAGAAGAAATCTCCCAGAAGAACGTACAGTATTACTGTGAATGGATTTACCTGAAGATTTGTAAGACTTACCCAATGTTCTGGAGAAGACTGGGAGAGCAGAGCTGAGAACCAGCAAGGACACACAGTTTCCAATGATCTATAAAAGAAAGCAGAGGTTATACGTGGGGAAAATAATATTATCTGAGAGATGCTCTTTGTAACCACTCAGAATAATATATATACATATATGTTTTTATAACCCGACCACCCTTTCAGTACTAGAGGAAGCCTGGATTTTATTACTGGTTTATAAAGTTAAGTGTTTATCGTTCCTTGGGTGAAGCAGTTTGCTTGGTCTATGTATATTATTACAGACAAATTGCTTTTGGTGCATTGTCAACGGTCTCCTACTTTTCTGGCTTTTCTAGCCTGAACTTATTGTACTTATTTCTGAGCAGTATTCAACACATGAGTAAAAATGAACAGATGATTGCTCCACAGGTTTTGCCATCTGGTATAAAACTCTGAACAGAGCTTCTGAGTGAGTTCTTCAGACAAGAAGTTCACACTGAGGGAACAGAAGATCAGTAGCTAACTTTCGCCATCAGGTATTAATATACAAAATGTCAACTAAGTATAGTTACACCAAACAGTAGCCTAATGTAGTGAAAATGATCAGTTAGCCAGATTCGTGACTACCACTTCTGCGTTAAAGGTCACGTCATGCACTTAAACAGAAATTTAGTGGCACAGAATTAGATTATCTGATGTAGCCCTAAAGTAGGGTAGGTCTTAGACTGTAGATGGTCCAGCTACCTGGCATCAGGTCGAGACTGGTGAAATATTTCCAGGCAATGCTGGACATGAACATGATCTTGCGTTCTCATGTGGTTATAGAATTATGCATTCTCACAACAGAAAAAAATAAGACAAAGAAGAAGTTCTTACTTTGGTCATGGTTGTGTTGTGTTTCTGTGGCAGGAGTCGTATGAAGAAAGGAGAGCTGTAAAACCCAACGACAGACGCGGCCATCAAGTAGCTGGCGTGAGGTTAAGGATTTCAATGCACTCATACTGCAGTTTTACACTATTTTATCAGGAACTAAGAATACAGATATATGGAGTTGTGGGAAAACACTCTGTGGTTCCAGCTGGCCTTTAACATGGCACTGAGATATGTAACTATATCTACATCTTCGCATATTTTACTCTCAAAGGATACAATATGAGGACGACTTGCACAGCAGCTCCAAACGACCCAAAGACAGAGAAAGATACTTTTCCGAGCCGTGAGTCCTGTGAAACGCAATGTCAATTACTTTCATTAAGAAGATTCTGGACAATAACAGAACATTGTACAAAAATACAATAGATCAATGTATAAAAAGTAGATGTGTGGTCCTGGTCGTTACGGCCACATTTTTGGCATTTAGTACAGCTAAAATGTAACAGTACCTGCATCCCTTTTGGCATGGCTGAATCATCGATAAGAAGTTCCAGGACGTGGAAGCAGACGATCAGTACAGAGATGCCCTTGAAGATAATGAATAGTCAACATGAGACTCTATATGAGCGATGTTCAGAAGGCAGTTTAGACAATGGGGTAGGTGGGAGCAGGGTCTCAGGGATTTGTTTTTAGGTTTTCTATGGCATGCATGGTAAAATTAGACATTTTAAGTAGAAAAAAACTTGTAATAGGAATTGAGTGCGACTCATATGGTCTAATGCTTGTTGGAACAAATAAGAAGTCACTCCAGTAACGCTCTGTTCACATTTCTATCGGACGCTCTTTTAGAGCCTTCATTTTTAAGCTGCAGTATTCTTCCCATTTAAATGATGGACGCCATGTCAGAGACCCAAAGCACCCATTATAAGTCAATTATAAGTCTCAGGATTAAGTGGCCAAATCGGTCGCTAATGTAATGACCGCATTTTCTGCATTGAGATTTATTGAGGAGATTCAATAAATTGCAAATTAGGGCAATGCAAGACGAATGGCATTCTGAATAGGGGAAAAGATGTTGTTTCAGGTCCCAACCCATCAGTGGTTTAATACCCTTTGCTGTCCAGACTATTCTCATATTTGACATTAAATATGAATTCTAAAATAAAAATAATCAAACCCACAAACCCTTCTTTTCTCTAACAGCTGACACATGGCACATTGTAAAGGAAGCTCCCCCTGCCACTTCATTGACAGGACCGGACATTCTAGCTGGCCCTGACAATCTGAAACCTGAGCCACTGCTCCGCTTGCACCTCACGATGCGGAAACTGTTCATGAGCTGCTATCCAGAAGTGTAGTGTAGCATGCACAGTCACTGATCCAGTAGTAGAAGCAGAGTTTCTGCACTTCCGCCGCTACTCAGATCAGCTGCGTAAATGCAATCAATGAAGCAGCAGGGGGAGTGTCCTCAGATACGGGGGGACACCAGGTCACAGATTAGGCATATTGAGTCACTCATCTTAACTACCCAATGCAATCACATGCATTTTGCAAGGAACTAATATAAGCTTATCAGGTCAGAGATATTTAACTATAAAAAGGCTGTTCAGAGGAACCTACCGTCAGTGCAAGGAGCAGTAACATGGCCAAGGGGTAGACCAAATTACGTTGCCATGGAGAGGCTTTTCTCCTCATCTCTAAAAGGAAAGAAAGTTATTATTTCAAAGTCATTTTGGTTTATGAAATAACTAGACAGCGATATCTCCACTTAAGCTTTTTCATTTTCATTCCATTTTAGTCATACCAAGCGTGGCCACTAGATGGCAGAGTTTCACTCGTGAGTTTTACTTTTGGACTACTTGGCTCATATTGTATACAGACTCAGAAGTAAAATATCTTAATGACAAAATTTAGACACCAGATTACTTCATCTTTACAAGTTACAAAAAGGTTTTTCTCCTTGGTTTTGTGACATTTCACATACAACGAGACAGGGCAGACAAGTCATTAATTTGAATAAAAATATTTCATGTGTGCACAGCCCTTACAGGTTTTAAACGATATAGGGGGAATTTATAAAAACTAGCGTTTCATATGCCAGGTTTAATCAGAAAATGAATTAAGAGGCACCAGAAAGTGAAGTCTATGGCAGTTACTAGTGCATCCCCCAATAATTTACAGTGAACATCTATTTTTAGAAAAAGCATCATTACTTCACGCACACCCATAAGTCTCACCTAATGTAATTCTGTGGCTCTTTATGGCCAAAAGCCTTTTCTGTAGCGCCTCCATATTTAGGTTCAGCCAGCAAGATGCCTTAGCTGTAAAATAAAAGGCCATAAAGTAATAAGAAAAAAAAAACTCCAAGTGTCTGTCAACCAGCAATACTAATTCCACAGACAGGTACTTACTGGAGATCTTTCGGGATATGGCTGCTTCTTCAAATGCCGTACAGCTCAGGTGTTCCTCCAAGTTCTCCAACAGCTGGGAGGGTAAAACACAAAAGGGTGAAACATGTGCAGAGGGCTATTCCCATGCAGAGGCAGTCACTACTGCAGATACAACAATGTGAAGCGGTGATCAGAATATACACCCACCCGAGGTTTGACCAGCAGTTTTCCAGTGACGGAGAACATCCGGGACAGTCCTAATGGAGTACAAACTGCAAAGGGGGAAAAAAAATAAATAAAAACCAGTGAACGCACAAACATACACAAAGTTAAAGCAGCATTGGATAACTGAAAAAGTGCAGAAATACTGAAAGACCTACTATCTTCACGTAACACTCATTTACGGTTATAAAATAAAACCGGACAATTAAGCAGTGTCTTTTATCTTCAGGGTTATGCGGTTATCCTTAGGATAGGTCATCAATATGAGATTGGTGGCGGTCCAATATCCAGCACCCCCACCGATCCGCTGTTCACAGCAGGCACCAACACTGAGATTGGAGCCAGAGGCACAATTCTGTTCTCTGCAGTGACCGTGTCGTGTTACTGGAGCTCAAATCCCATTTAAGTGATACCCCCACCAATCTGATACAATGGCTTACCCTAAGGATAGTAACATACATAGTAACATAGTTTATAAGGCCGAAAAAAAAGACATCTGTCCATCCAGTTCGGCCTGTTTTCCTACAAGTTGATCCAGAGGAAGGCAAAAAAACCCCTGTGAGGTAGAAGCCAATTTTCCTCACTTTAGGGAAAAAAAATTCCTTCCCGACTCCAATCAGGCATCAGAATAACTCCCTGGATCAACGACCCATCTCTAGTAACTATAACCTGTAATATTATTACCCTCCAGAAATACATCCAGGCCCCTCTTGGACTTTTTTTAGTGAACTTACCATCACCACCTCCTCAGGCAGAGAGTTCCATAGTCTCATTGCTCTTACCGTAAAGAATCCTCTTCAATGTTTATGTACAAACCTTCTTTCCTCCAGATACATAGTTAATCAATACATATAAACTGGAAAATCCCTGCCATGCCATGTAGGTTATCAGCACATCCACAGAAATAGCTAAATTGCTAACATGCAGAATGCCGTTTCTGTGTTTTGAATCCATTCTTTGGTGCGTTCACATTAAACTTACATAAAAGAAGCAGTACGCCGAACAGTGAGATGCCAGAGTACAGGTAGGGAAGGTAGTATTCCCAGAGATCTGAAAGAAAAGAGAAAAATGCTATGTATGGCTATCACTTCTCCATTAAGACCAGCACAAAGAGTATTTCAACCGAAAATGTACATGGCCGACATTACGGTAAATCAGACGTCAGAGTGACGCTAGCTTGGTAATAATGCATATTTTGCGAACAGAGATATTGGCATTTTTCTGGTTCACTGTAAAAGGGCAAGCTGATAAAAAAATATGCCGCGCTATTTCTTCAGATAACATGCCAACATCCCTGACCCCATTATAATCAATGAGATCCATCAGGCGTCATTGGCTTCATTCACACTATAGAGCAGGAGATGCTATTGTTTCCCCATCATTTTTCTGTTCCTAAAATGGAACAGAAAGGGAAAGAACTATGCCAATGTTAATTAAGCCTAGTACAAAACGCTTCGGCCTCTAACTAGTTAACTAAAAGACATACCATACAGAGATTCCCTTCCAGCAGCATCATCGTCTACAATTGCAGATGCCACCCATAGGATGCCAAAGACCAGGAGGGTGAGGAGCAGAAGAACTACTGAGGTCTCATATACCCTGGACATCACTCCCTAGAAGAATGAGGAAAAAAAGGAACATGTTCACACAACAGTTATAAGACTAGAGACAGATTCTGTACGAGCACTGGATCACAATCACCGCTAAGGCACACAAGAATGGGGAAGATGCACAAGATGACAGTTTTTACCTTTTTTGATCCGGCAAATCCTTCTGCCTCAGTGAAGAAATATGCAAATGGCATCAGAAATACTAATGACAGATTCGAGAAGAGAAACACCAAGTTCCATAGGCCTACAAAAGGAGAGGAAAGGGTTAACTGGGGGTGGATAAAGTGCCACATGCTTTATGAATAAGGTGATGGGCATTTGCAGGCAAATTATTAGTTTCAGGAAATTGTCCTACGTGTATCTCAGGGTTCTCCAGGCTGCCAATACTAATGACCTATCCTCAGGATTGGCCATCACTATAAGGCTACTTTCACACTAGCCACAGGCCTGATCCGGCAGGTGAAGGGTGCTGCCGGATCAGGCCTGCCGCAGCGACATGTGTGGAGCCGGAACCGCGCTCCGGCCCCACACATATCACACAGTACATACATATACACATACAAATACACATACATACTTACATGCTCCCGGCAGGTCTTCAGAGCAACGGAGGAACAGGATGGCTCACACAGGTGACGATTTCCCACAGCGCCCTCTGCTGGGCGCCTGGTGGAATCGTCACCTGTGCGCCATCCTGTCCCTCCGACGCTCTGAAGACCTGCCGGGAGCATGTAAGTATGTATGTATGTGTATTTGTCTGTGTATGTTTATGTGTATGTCTATGTCTGTATGTGTAGCTGGATCCGTCATGAACTCCATTGAAAGTCAATGGAGGGCGGATCCGGTTACCATTGTGGTCACACCAGACGGATCCACCCCCATTGACTTGCATTGGGGGTCATTCCGGATCCATCTTGGTGCGGATGCCTGGACCGGAGAGCAAACCGCAGCATGCTGCGGTTTGTTCTCCGGTCTGAAGACGGAACGGAATGCTTTCAGGAGCAGTCCGTTGTCTTCAGTTCAGTTTTGTCCCCATTGACAATAAATGGGGACAAAACTGAAGCGTTTTATTCCGGTATTGAGCCCCTATGACGGAACTCAATACCGGAATTTTAAAACGCTAGTGTGAAAGTAGCCTTAGACTGGTGGGCTCCAACACGCAGCTCCATACACTGTGTAGTGGTCATACTGGGGTACTGCAGCTGAGCTTTAGTACGCCACTGTCAGAATGTACACAGTGTATACTTCTAGTGTCCAGAGCTTTGGCAGCCAGAAACAGCTGATAGGATAGGTCAATATTTGCTAACCACAGTGCTGCACTCCCTACATCTCCTCACTCATTTCTGTTTGCCACCCTCCCCGTGCTCAAAGCTTTGCCACAATCACTGCTAAGGCTACTTTCACACTAGCGTTATGGAATTCCGGTATTGAGCTCCGTCATAGGGGCTCAATACCGGAATAAAACGCTTCCGTTTTGTCCCCATTCATTGTCAATGGGGACAAAACTGAACTGAAGACAACGGAATGCTCCTGAAAGCATTCCGTTCAGTCTTCAGACCGGAGAGCAAACCGCAACATGTTGCGGTTTGCTCTCCGTACTAGTTATCCGCACCTAAACGGATCCGGAATGACCCCCAATGCAAGTCAATGGGGACGGATCCGTTAGGTGTGGACACACTTGTAAACGGATCCGTCCTCCATTGACTTTCAATAGAGGTTATTCCGGATCCGTTTAAACGCTAATACAACCGGATCCGGAATTACGGATCCACAAGGTTGTATTACTCAGTACGGATCCGGCGGGTGAAGGGACCCGCCGGATCCGTACTAACGCTAGTGTGAAAGAGGCCTAAGGCTACTTTCACACTAGCGTTAGCACGGATCCGGCACCTAAAGGGTGCCGACGGATCCGTGCTAACGCTATACATGTGTGGAGCCGGAGCAGCGCTCCGGCCCCACACATGACACACATTAAAACAACACACAGACATACATACAAACAAATATACAGACATACATACAAACATACAGACATACATACATACATACTCACATACTCCCGGGACGCCGGCAGAACGTCTTCACGCGCCTCCTGCGCGCAGTGATGACGATTCCCCACAGCGCCCTCTGCTGGGCGCAGTGGGGAAATGTCATCGCAGCGCGCAGGAGGCGCGTGAAGACGTTCTGCCGGCGTCCCGGGAGTATGTGAGTATGTATGTATGTATGTCTGTATGTTTGTATGTATGTCTGTATGTTTGTTTGTATGTCTGTATGTTTGTTTGTATGTCTGTATGTTTGTTTGTATGTCTGTGTGTATGTATGCATGTCTGTGTGTATGTATGCCGGATCCGGAATGACCCCCCATTGGAAATCAATGGAGGACAGATCCGGATTACTGGTGTGTCCACACCAAACGGATCCGTCCCCATTGACTTGCATTGGGGGTCATTCCGGATCCGTCTTGGTGCGGATGCCTGGACCGGAGAGCAAACCGCAGCATGCTGCGGTTTGTCCTCCGGTCTGAAGACGGAACGGAATGCTTTCAGGAGCATTCCGTTGTCTTCAGTTCAGTTTTGTCCCCATTGACAATGAATGGGGACAAAACTGAAGCGTTTTTTTCCGGTATTGAGCCCCTATAACGGAACTCAATACCGGAATTTAAAAACGCTAGTGTGAAAGTAGCCTAACTTGGGGACCCGGTCAGGATTCACTAATACTAAAACGCTGAGGGTGCAATCCTACCCACTAATTCAAAGTACTTACTAGAGTGCTGGTGAATGGCTTGCCACATCCCTCACCAGCTATTCATAAGGACTTACTGACCTGACTTTGAAGGCCTATCCGCAGGATATGGTATCACCATCTGATAGGTGGAGGTCCGACACCCATGCCAATCAGCTATTCTGTAGTACCTGCATAGTCAGAACTAGCTCCTTCCACAGCACAACAGACAGAGCTGTATACTCCAGACTACTGCAGAATAGGGGTGTTAGACCCCTGTCGATCAGATACCAATGGCCTATAATGAGGTTGGACAAGCCCTTTAAAGAGGACCTGTCACCTCTCCTGGCATTCCTATTTTAATAGCTTCATGTATTCCCCATGTAATAACAATTCTGGAGCATCTATTCTTATGTCTGTATGTTGTGCCGTTCTTTTACTATATAAACTCATGATTGAATTGCTAGCAGTCTGCAGTAAGGGCACCGAGGGGAGGTAACCAGTTGGGAGTGTGTACCTGCACAGACTGACTCTATCCAATCAGCCATCTTCAGATTGTGCAGGTACACACCCCCAACTCGTTACCTCCCCTCTGTACCCTTACTGCAGACTGCTAGCAATTCATTCATAACTTCTAGTAGAAATAATAAAGGAATGACAACATACAGACATAAGAATAGATGTTCCAGACTTGTTATTACATGGGGAATGCATGAAGCTATTAAAACAGGCATGTCAGGAGTGGTGAAAGGTCCTCTTTAAGGAAAGGTGTGTCCTGTTTGGGAACAAGTGCTTACTGAACAGTCCATTCAGTGAGTTGTATGCACTAGTTTCCATTAGATAGGGCACTGGAAGGATGCTTTCATCTAATCAGGGTCTGTCTTGGGGACTGGTTACCTTTAAATTTGCTGCTCATGAACACAATCTTTGTAACAGAACAAACAAAAAGAAGAAAAAAGGGAAGTGTGCAAACAAGCAGCTGCAATACAAAACAAGTGGCCCACCGACCCCACCATGAGGAGATCTTTATGTGGGTCCTTTGTACTGCTGGATATTTCACTCTAAGTTCCTAAAACTATGGCGTGGAAATTACTTCCGATATGCTACTCGCTGAACCACTTCACTCCAAGCAATAGGTCTTGTCTTGCCTTCATGGGTGTATTGATTGTCGGGAGGGGAGCGTTCCTTCCCGGAAATCGCCTGCTCGCTAGCGGAGACCACTGCCATTACATGCAGCTATCTCCTCTGCAGCATGGGGATGAACGATGCTATGCCATCACTCGTCCTTATGCTGTATAGTGGTTTACCAACGACAGAGTGCCATTAGACAGTCCGAGGATTGAGCATTTGCTTGTTCATCGGGCAATCGGTAGTATTACACTGACAGAGGATTGCTAACGAGAGTTCATGCAAACGCTTGTTAGCGATTATCTGCCAAAAAAAAATTGGGCAGTGTAATACAGGCTTTACTCTGAAGAGCCAGTGACCAGCATTTTTCTTTTCACATAAATACCATGAATTTTTAGCTTGCACTCACCGTGGATGAGGGATCCATTGAGCCACTGGATGTAGTAGTTGTGAGGCATAGAGAGTAGGACCTCATTACTGATGATGGAGAAGGGCAGCAGGAGTACGGCCCCCACGGAGACAGCAAGTGTAAATGTGCACATCCAGAGCCTGTGTAGACACACAGTATCATCTATTACTACAGGTACATTTAGAGAATGATTGCTAGAAGGCAGACATATTTGTGATCAGAGCACGTGTCCGCCTTTTCCTATCTCCAGGGCATTTTCTACTAGACATGACTGTTGCACGCACATACACGATGAGGTGTGATCCTCAAATCTTGCAAACACTAAAGGTCTTGGAGGTGAGGCTTAGGAATACATGACCGCAGAGCCCAGGGGGTTCTGTTTTTTCTCTTTACCACAAGGTTTTTTTTGTAGGCAGATTATTGGGACTTAGCATTCAACATTCACCCCCGATAATCTGCCTGACAATTGGACCGTGTAAACCCGCCATTACTGGTAAGACTAGGCTCACACATGAGGTACATTTTCGGTTTCCTGAAAGCCAGATCTCTCTGCTCTGCACCAATGAGGGTAATCGCCCTAAAACAGCTGCCTGCAGAGGAGGTACTGGCGTGACTATAATCCTAAATTATGTCTCAAGGCCTGCTTGAAAGGTCGAACCTTGATTTCTAGAAAAGCTACTTTCCAACTGGTGCCACCATAGGTACATCTTCCTTTTCTTTGTTGGAAATAGAGCTAAATATGCATACTAAGGTGGGGCGAAAATGCTCGTAACGACCACTGTACTGCTCGGATCCCCTGCGCGAGCAGTACAGTGCTCGTTACAAGCACGTTCGCTCAACTCTAATGCATACCTGTTCAGGTACACAAAAAATAAAAAAATTGGATTGTGCACGATACAGTATATGCCTATATGACACAGACAGCACCCCACGGAGTACATTAGCTAAAGGTAGAGAAACGTAGGTGGCGCTCCATAGAGATACAACTTCAGTGGTTTATTCCAGATGCAACGTTTCGGCTAACCAGACTCTCTCATGAGATCTTTCGGGTTTCCAGCGTTCTGCCAGACAAAACACTGCCGCAGTGGTATTTTGTCAAGATTTTTTTTTTACCGGAATCAGCGAGGAACGCTCTTAAAGGAACGTCCGCCGTAGAGGCGAACCGAACTCGCGCAAAAACTTACAGGTAGAGGTCAGTGAATACATGGAAGAATTGTTTGCCCAGATTTGTTGTAAAGGGACTTTGTCGTCATAATTGTGGAGTATTAATCGCAATAATACATGAAAAATACTGCAGATAGGTCCAGATCTCTATTTTTTAAGCTGTATGGAAACACATTGTCAGGACTCCTATGCATGTGCACAGGAGTCCTCTATGTTATGACAGAACAGCAGAGCAGTCCGGACTGTGTATTTCACAGGGGGCAGTAGGAGAATAAAAACCAGTGATCTGGACTCATATTTAGCACTCCTCAAGTATCACAGTGACAGATACCCTTCAAAGAAGTGTATGATGAATAAGGCTTTCAGAAGTTGCTATGTTTGGAAGAAAGAAGCAGAATTCATACTTTACGAGCAAAACAAGCAGTAGGATTACACGAGTGTGACTCACCTAATCCTACATGCAGTATCTTGCAATTGTGGGTGTAGCCATCTTGAGATCAAGCGGGCTATTTACTGTAATTACTAATAAATCTTTTACACTATTGTATAGACGAAACGCGTGTATAATACCGGAGTATATTAGAACATGAGACATGCAACGGACGGGTCAATCCTCCGCACATAGTTCATAGAAGTAATCCTACAATTTTCATCATCGACTGCATATTACATAGAGCGAATACACAACCTATAGTCTACAACGCGATACGTGCTATGGCAAATGGAGAACACCTATAGCAACCAGAATAAAGACGCTCATTGCCGCTTGTGCTCGGAGAACTGGGTAGCCAAAAGTGAATTTTTTTGTACTTCGTAAGCACATGCCGATAAATCCTAAAGACGCAGAACCCATCATCTACGATATCATGATGTATGACGGCTTTGCTAATGCAGGATAGGTTACGTTAAGGCATTACTACCCTATAGTTATAATGCATTTCACCTGAACGGTAATTGATCACATTTCGCAGCCGCGAGGCGATTCCCTTGGTCAATACGACAATCACTGTGATTGAATGTATTGTGCGGAGAGAATTCAAACTATTGCTGACAATGGCTTTGTAGTATGTAGGAGAGAGAGCAACGTGACGTCTAGGGGAGAGTGATGATGCAAGGCCGTGTACGCCCGCTGAGCCAGGAAAATAACAGGAAGCGGAGACATGCCGCCTGTTCACGCACTGGGTGTGATCTGTCACCCCGGGGCACCTGGACTGATGCTATTTTCAGTGTTACACAGGTAAAGATCAGCAGAAGTTCAAGTCAAGCCAGTAAAAGCAGTTTTGGGGAAATGAACGTGAGCAATTACCTCAGTAGGATATTCATAGAGAGGTCATTGAGTCTTCATTTCTAAAAATGCTCTTTTAAAGGGACATTACACCTCAGCTTTACAGATTAGTCACAACTATTTGCAGAGCAGTTGAATACTGTGTATTGTTTTCGGTTTATCAGCCATTACAGGTGGAGTACAGGCGGACTGGTCGTCATAGGGATTAACAGGAAGTGGACTAAAATCTCTGTCCCTACGTTTACCACTTTACGTCCCAAATCTACACTTCTATAAAATCTGGGGAAGATATTCGGACTACTGTGGGGTAGTGTATTTTGGCTTCATTAAAGGGGTACTTCCATAAGAAAATTTGGCATCAATCCACATGATAGGTGCTAACTGTATGGATGTTGGGGGTAAACCAACTCGAGTACCCAGTGTAAATGGAGCACTGCTTATGGGACTAAGTGAAACGGCAAGTACACTGTTGGATCCCCTGCGGTTATACAGTTATCACCTATCCTAAGTAGAGGCGATAAATGGTGTTTATGGGGAAAACCCCTTTAAAGCGAATCGTCAGCTCAGAAACACTCTGCCCAAACCACAGTAAGTGGTGTATGATGTGAGTGACACCAATCTTGATTATGTAATTTGACTCTTCATACTCACTGGCATCTCGACGCTGTGCTCTCGTAAACTAGCGGTAACATGCATTCACAGGACTCCTGAGCGCATGCATATAATGGAGAGGACTTCAGGTTTCTCTCTATGCATTTTACTACAAGTTTCTGGTAGAACAGTATTGGGAGGTCAGTGAGCATGAAGATACAAAATGTACAGGATGGTCCACAAAAATGTAGCCCGCCTCCAGCGATAGTATGACAAGATGAACGAGCAAGTGGATTGTTTCTTTAATTACCCACAAGTCACGATCCGTCATGACTCACAATGTAAGTCAATGGGGACGGATCCGTCCCCCATTGACTCACAATGGTTTTCGAGACTGATCTGTCATGGCCATTTTAGAGATAAAACAACTGGATCTGTTCATAACGGATGCAGGCGGTTGTATTATCATGACGGAAACGCTTTTGCTGATCCATGACGGATCCAGCAAAAACACAGATGTGAAAGTAGCCCAATTATAATTCTGGAGTATCTATTCTTATGACCATAATGTACCATTCCTTTATTATTCCAGCTAGAAGTTATGAATGAATTGCTAGTAGTTTGCAATAAAGGTCCCGCTGGGTGTTACCAGTTGTGGGTGTGCCCCTCCACAGTCTGACACTATCCAAATCAGTGCTGCCACTGTCAGACTGTGCAGAGAGACGGCCCCAAACTGGTAACACCCATCTGAACCTTCATTGCAAAGTGCCAGCAATTCAATCAAAACTTCTAGAAGAATGCAGGTAGTTACTAAAATACACGTCAGGAGAGCAGCAAGAGCACCATGAGGTTTTTACAATGTAATGATATGGAAGGAGCAGAATGAGCCGATTCATAAAACAGATCTATGGGTAAAGTCAGCAGCAGCTCATGTACAATAATGGGGTATGGGTAAGGAGACACCATATCCTGAAATACTTGTGCCCTTACTATCCTATGCTAATAGAAGAATTGTGTGATTTCATAAACTGGCAGAAATTCTTTTATCTGTGGTATCTTCCTAAGGTTATGTAAGAGAAGTGCTGTGGACACCAGCCCTAAACAAGTCAGAGAGAACTCGTGTCTGGACTTTGAGGCTGAGAGCACAGGACGCTAACAGCTCATCAGCTTATTACTTCACCTGGAATAATATATTCCTTCCATGAAAACTCTGCAAACAAGGCGTCATGTTCACTCCTGTGTGCCAGCAGGGCATGTTTCTGCATTGTCCGACTGGCCTACGCTATAGGACTAACGCTGAGGATGGATGTCTTCAGCCTGAAGAAGGGGCTGGCCCACGTAAATGTGCACCACTCACCTTCTCCCTGCCACTCAGTTCCACGATCTACCGGCCACCTGCCTATAAACTTTCTGATGGGATCACATGTGGCGCTGCAACCAATGGCATCAGATGTGTCCCCAAGTAGCACATCTCAGCAGTGAGGACACGTTACTGCCGAGGCCAGTCACTGGCTGCAGTCACACACATGATCCCATCCAGAAGTTTGAAGATCGGAGGACCAGATCATCGCGGAGCCAGGTAGCCAGAATGAAGCAGTGTGGAGCAGGAGAGTATGATTTTTTTTTTTCACTAGACACAACATGTAGATGGGGCATCTTAAAAATGAGCATAAGGCTGGAAAACCCTTTTAAAGGGAACCTGTCATCTCCGAAACACCCCCTGAACTAGAGTAAGCGGTGTATAGTGTAAGTGATGCTGAATCCGAATATGTAAGTTTTATCTTCATACTCACTTCCATTCTGATGTTGTGCTCCTACAAACCTGCAGTAAAATGCACTCAGTGGACTCCAGTGCTCACTCACATAATGGAGAGGACTCAAAGAAGAGTCCTCTCAATGCATTTTACTGCAGGTTTGTGGGAGCACAGCGTCAGAATGGAAGTGAGTATGAAGATAAAACTTACATATTCGGATTCAGCATCACTTACACAATACACCGCTAACTCTAGTTCAGGGGGTGTTTCGGAGATGACAGGTTCCCTTTAAGGCCCTTTTACATGGGCTGAGGCGTCAAAAGCAAACAAGCATAATGCAACAGCGCTCTGCAAACAAAATAAATACAATAGTGTCATACTCACTATAGAAAACATAGTAATGTTAAGGTGATCTCCTTAGGACAGGAACCTACAACTAAATACTACCTCATTGGTGTCACAATGGCCTCCACTAAATTCAGGGAATGTAGGTTCCACATGCATGCTGAGCCCACAATGGCCTCCAATAAATGCAGGGAGAGCAGGCTACGCTTAAGGGTACATTCACACGTCCGTGTGTGTTTTGCGGTCCGCAAATTGCGGATCCGCAAAACACGGACACCGGCCATGTGCGTTCCACATTTTGCGGACCGCACATGGCCGGCTCTATAATAGAGATGCCTTTTCTTGTCCGTGGCTCTGGACAAGAATAGGGCATGTTCTATATTTTTGCGGGGCCACGGACCGGAAGTGAAAATGAATGGGTCCGCACCCGTTCCGCAATTTTGCGGAACGGATGCGGACACTTTCTGCGGACGTGTGAATGAAGCCTTATACTAGCACTAATTAAAGGAGTTTTCCAGGATTTTACTACTGATGACCTATTCTCAGGATAGGTCATCAGTATCTGATCGGTGGGGGTCCGACACTCCTGAGAGTGCCGCTGCCTTCTCGCAGCTTACCAAGCACAGAACCATACATCGTACAGCGTCTGTGCTTGGTATCGTGCTCAGCTCTATTCACTTGAATGGGGCCGAGCTGCTCCTAGGCCACGTGACCGGTGAATGTGATGTCACAGGCCTAGGAAAAGCAAAAGAGAAGGCCGGGTGTCAGACCCCCACCGATCAGATACTGATGACCTATCCTAAGGAAAAGGAAAAGTAGTAAAATCCCGGAAAACCCCTTTAAAAATCAGGCTATGGGACAGACAGGTTAGTCAGGAGTGCCCGACCAATGGAGTCAGCCACATCTCAAACGCAAACTGCAAAGAAAAAAAGTGGGGGGGTTAGTCAGCACATCCCAGTGCGCAGGCGCACATTGCCATGGCTGAAAGCACAACAGCAAAGACAAACAATACGACAGCGCTCTGCAAACACTAATAAAGTAAATACAATAGTGCTATACTCACTACAGAAAGTATGGGCTGCAGCTTGTAACAAATTATCAAGTACAAACTTTTGCCTGAATTCTCATTTTTGATAACTGTCCCATCTAAATGTGGCACTGATCCCTCATACGTTATGTGACAGCACATCGTCCTATGCAAACAAAGATATGCTGCCAAACAATGAAACTGTATGGGGATGAATGATCACAGTAGTGATCACTTGTGCATACAGAGGAGAGGACTGCTGCACGTAAATACAATCCAGCAATTATCAGGAACGTTTGAGTTATTCCCAATAATTGCCTCAATTTGCCTGTACATTAGCCCATGTAAAAGGGATGAGAAGCTAACATGATTTTTTTTTTTATTCTCATGGCTTACGTTGAATACGTGTTGTATCATACGATAATTACCAGCCCAGCAATCAGACTTCGCAAACACAATTCTTCTATGTTCAATGGTGTAGAACTTTATTTAGAGGGTCACACCCTGATCATCCAGTCCCTGCCCCCCATTTTCGAATAGTAGAAATAATCACAAATTAGGGCAGTAATCCTTGAGGTAGGCGGTTTGACTCATCAACAAACAAGTCGATGCAGCAGGACTGACATATGGGTGTCAATAGGCACAAGTCGGGCTTATGGCTTATAAACAACAGATGACGGACATAACAGTCAGAGAATTACTGGATAAAAACCTCAGCTCCGCTATTCTGTACGCCTCCTCCGCATAGCTCTTACAGAAGTGAGTGAGGGGGCGGCCATCGTAATTCAACCGTTTATTACCTATTAGGGAAATTTATCAACGCAATAACATCACTTTTCTGGTCCAACTGCAGCAAAATATATTTATAAAAAAAAAAATAAATATACTGTACAACAACCACAATGCCTATGACTGCCATCTGTTCTTATAGATCAGGGATCAGCAACCTTCAGCACTCCAGTTGCTGTGAAACTACAACTTCCAGCATGCACACTTGCTCAGCTGTTCTTGTAACTCCCGTAGAAGTGAAAGGAGGATTCTGGGAGTTGTAGTTTTGAACAGCTGGAGTGCCGGAGGTTGCTGATCCACAAGATAGATTATAGCAAACCATCGATTTAAAGGGGTTGTGCATATCTCCATCTTCACCAAGCAGTGTTCCTGGTGAGGTCACCGGCACTGATGGGCAGGCTTTAGGTGCATCACTATTGGGGCACTAAGGAGACGGCGCTGTTGTAAAAGGACATGAAGTTGGAAGACTATTGAAAGGGGGCACTTAATGGCAGAGATACTGTGAGGGAGCACTAAGGGGGCATAACTACTGAGAGGAGGCACTAAGGGGGCATAACTACTGAGAGGAGGCACTAAGGGGGCATAACTACTGAGAGGAGGCACTAAGGGGGCATAACTACTGAGAGGAGGCACTAAGGGGGCACTTTCCAGTGTGTGGGCAGTAAGGAGGGGCTGGACCACTGATGTATTAAAATGGCCCTGCTAAGAGGATGCCAGAAGTGTATAACATACGGGCCAGTCCTTTGCGTGCCACGACTATATAGTCCAGAGCATAAAACGCACACAAAAGTTTTCCATTACTGCACTCAACATTTCATTCCTTCCAGCATGAAGATTACAAGAGGCAGGAACAGATCACATTTCAAAGCCAAGAGACTTGAAGTGCGGTGAAAAGGATTCATACTCCGGAGAATGAAAACGACAGAACTTGAAAAAGCGTCATGGATCACCAAGAAAGGAAACAGGAGGAATGACAAGTAGTGGTGCCATTTATGCAGACCAAGTGTGGTACCATGAGAGGTGAGGGAGGGAAAAGACTAAAGTAATATATTAAAAAAAAAAAAAAAAAAAAATTAAAAGTAGGTATCAAGGTTTTTTTTTTATAGTAATTAAAGGGTTTCTGTCATCAGAATTTAGCCTACAAAACCGAGTGTCATTTGCAAATCGCAAATGACACCTGATGACAGCCTTCTTTTATAGAAATCTGTACAGTAGTTTTTGTTAAAATAGCGTTTTTATAATATGCTAATTAGGCCCCCTAGGTGCAGTAGGCGTGAACCCTGCACCTAGGAGCGGCCGTAATAACGCCCCTTACCCCTCCTCCCTTGCGTTGATTGACAGGGCCGGGCAGCCATCTCTTTCGTCTCCCGGCCCTGTACGATCGCGAAATCCCGCGCCTGCGCATTGCGATAAGCAATCTGCGCACGCGCGTTGAGAGCTGGCGGCCACCCGGGTCCCGGCTTCATCAATGCGCATGCGGGGATTGCTTATCGCAATGCGCAGGCGCGGGATTTCGCAATCGTACAGGGCCGGGAGACGAAAGAGATGGCTGCCCGGCCCTGTCAATCAACGCAAGGGAGGAGGGGTAAGGGGCGTTATTACGGCCGCTCCTAGGTGCAGGGTTCACGCCTACTGCACCTAGGGGGCCTAATTAGCATATTATAAAAACGCTATTTTAACAAAAACTACTGTACAGATTTCTATAAAAGAAGGCTGTCATCAGGTGTCATTTGCGATTTGCAAATGACACTCGGTTTTGTAGGCTAAATTCTGATGACAGAAACCCTTTAATTCACTAAGTTATTACACGAAGTCTCATGAGGTAATTTCAGCTCATTGGAGCCAATACATTCTAATACTGTACAGAGCGCCCACTCTGTACAGTATTACAACAAAGTTTTATGCAAATCGACTTTGGATGAAGCAGCCGAAGTTGAATTGCTCATCCCTACTGATGACCTACCTCTGACAAGTGGGACCCCCACCAATCAGCTGTTTGAGAAGGCACCGATGCTCACAGTAGTGCCACAGCCTTCTCTCTGCTCAGCAAGCACAGCGCTGTCCATTTGAGAACAGCTGAGCTTGGTATCGCACTCAGCCCCATTCACTTCAATAGTGCCGATCTGCACCAAGGTCACGTGGCACATGAAGGTGACATCAAAGGGGCCTAAGAAAAGCTGGAGAAGTCTGAGGAAATGCGATAGTGACCAATGATAATTTTTCAGTCAGGCAGATTTGTCCGATCCACAGAACACAAACAACTTATTGCTCATCGTTCGATCGCTGCACATTATTACTTGTGCCAATACTTTCTGAAATTAGAACAATTATAACAGAAGTCAAGTGATAATTGCGCCAATAGGCCCCCTAACAGGCCTCTTAAACCTTTACTATCTATTTAAGCTGGCAAACCTGCAGTACATTATATTTAACACACATCATATGCGTGATGCTGTATACAGCCTTCAGCAGGCACATACAGGGTTAACATCAGCTGGCTAAGGAGTCTAAGGGAAGCCAAGCACAGCAGCAAGATTAAAGTGTAAACCCAGATCTTTGCTCTGCCACGCAGTCCTAGGATCTGAGCTCAAAGGCCAGGCACATAGGAAGAGATCAACATCTATGACAACACAGCAGTTCTTACATCAATGCCCGGGGAGCAAACCTCAACCTCAAACAGCCTAATAGCACAGCAAAACCAGGACACATTTACTGCATTCACGGGCAGATTTCTTACCAATTCATAGATCTCTCCGAGGGGTCAGTGTACCATCTGCATCTCCCGTCATGTCAGATTAAAGGGATCGTCCAGGATTGGGCTTGTATCATATTTGCGTTCTACATCTCCGCAGTTCCCATTATAATGAATAGGGCCAGGTGGCAATACGTTTGCTTCCGGCAATGCCGGAATGCAGAAAGATTTATGCCCCTTTCACACGAGCGGGACTCGCATGTCTCCCGCAACGCATCTACAAGGCTGGTCTCGGCACGGACAGGGATCGCAGAGCATTATATGGGATCCCTGTCAGTGCCGAGTCCAGCCCTGTAGATGCGTTGCGGGAGACATGCGAGTCTCCCGCTCGTGTGAAAGGGGCATTAATGCAAAAGTAAAACAGCCCTTAAAAAAAAAATTAATATTGAAAGCATAATAAAAGGTGGCTGCCTCTTAGAGTCCAAATAGCAGGTAGTAGTGAAGTGATTTATCACAGCTGATCGGCATGAATACACAAGGCAGTACAAGTGCAGTGCAGTTCAGTTCTTGTATCTAAAAAGCGCAGAGAAGTTAGCGTACAGCTAACACAATTTACAATACCAGCTGGCACACAAAGGGTCTTGTCCATATTCACATTTCTTGAGAAACCAGTAAGCTGTACATGACAAAGGGACAGTAAGGGATGCAAATGAGCTCTTAACAAGGTCTGCCTCTAATGCCACCAGATGTAAGTCAATGTTCGACCCTTTAAATAGTTGACATGACTGATATTAAATAAGCCAGCATCTCATCTGGAGACAGCTGTTTCAAGGTGATTGACCCTTATCAGTGCAGAGTATGGGATTAACTGATTGAGAGGCCTACGTCTGTGTGTGTGTGTGTGTGTGTGTGTGTGTATATGTGTGTGTAGGGGGGGAAATTAGGTCCACCCACTATGGGGAGAGAGTGTGAGGAGACTTATAGGCCATACATGCTCCTCTGAAATTCTGCAGAAGAGATGCTGGCTTATTTAACAAACAAGTCAAGTCTCAAGGCCTATTTAACTGGTTGAACACTGACTTACAGGATAGCTGCCTTACTTCTGGAGGTATTAGAGGCAGAGCTTGTTAAGAGCTCATTTGCATCCCTTTCTTCCCAGATTTCCAGAGGAGCATGTATGGCTTATACGTCTCTTCACACCCATAAAGGCACACTCTACCCAGGGAGAGGTAGTAAGAAAAAAAAAAGACAATGAAATGTATCAGAGCTCTCTCTATATTGTGACATGGAGGATGACTATCAGCAGGAGAACCCGGATAGCATAGAATTTCAGTAGGGTGCAAGCTCTTGATTTTTGCTCTGTGACTTCATGTACTAGGAACTGCCCTCCAACAGCTCCAACTCGGCCGTCCAACCCGACCACAACTCCTCCTCCAAGTCTCACCCACCGTTATTATATACACATGTATTCAACTACTGGAGACTTTGGAATACATTGAGCTAACTTTGTGCCAAAAACACACAAAAGTGACAGTGACTTCTCTATAGAGGGCAGACATTCATTAAACCAAGGAAAACGCTTTAGTAAATATTTGACCAGAGTGAGAAATCACATATTCGCTATTCATTAGCTGCAGAGGAAACAAAAAAAACCAAACACTTACGCAATTCTGTTAACGGCAGCATCTTCGACATCAACTGTAAGAGAGCAGATAGCATTGATTAGCTGTAATGAAGTGCAGACAGTCACAGACGCAGCCGAATTTGACTTTCCTAAAGACCAGCTGCTTCCCAATGATCCGAGGACGCTGACTCGATGTGAAATGCGGATGTAAATTTTCAGTCCACTATAAGTCTCCAATGAGGCCCACGTCTTAACACAGCTGTTCTAGTTGACCACAGACATTATGATAACCAACCAAAAAAAATGTCACTGGTATATAGACATTACTGACTGAAGCAGGGGTACACAACCTGTGCCCCGGGGGTCACAAGGCCACCAAGTCATCCCGCACTGCCCTCCATTGTGTGGACGGAGAGATGCTCGTCTTATGTGGCTGCTCACATGTAGATTCCAGTGACACAGCACAGGTACACATGGTGCACTGTGTGGCCATCTCAGTCTCCCAGAAAGGGGTCCCTTGACAGTTCTGGCACTACAGAACAGAGTATTCGAGTTGCTGTCTAGTCATGCGGCTCTCTCCACTGCAGTTTATGGAAGCTGTGAAATGCTACCAACAACCACAACACCCATAGTCTACAATGCAGAGAGCCTCCTGCATGCATGGTCTCCTCACCTTCAGAGCACTACTGGGGGAGAAGAGAACCCAAACTGTCCTGACAGGTGGTAGCTCTGGAAGTTGAACCTGCACCTATCAGACATTTATTGCATACATATCACTTTAATATCCCTTTAATTTATACGGTGGCCCTTGGACCAAACAGGTAACCACTAAGGATATATAACCTACTGGATTTCTGTTTTGTAGACTCTGATTTTAAAGGGGTACTCTAGCCTTGGAGTAGAAAACCCCTATGCTACTGACCTGTGCCGCTGAACATAAAAAAACAAGACTCACCTGTCCACGGCCCAGCCTCTTCAACATTCCTGGCTCCACAGGAACAGGAAATGGCTGAGTCTTGTGACCAATCTGGCCAATCACAGGCCTTGGTGCTCACATTGGCTTGAACATTACCTCACAGCTGTGACAAAACGTTCAAATCAATGTCAGGCCTGTGAAAGGCGGCAGAGGTCACTGGACCCATCCGTTTCCAGGTCCCGCAGGGGCCAGGAACACAGCAGCAGCAGGACCGCGTACAGGTGAGTGTTTTACATGTTCAGGGGAACAGGACCATAGCATGGGGGTTGAGGGCTCCAAGACCGGACAACGTCTTTCACCATGTTCATGTAATATAAATGAGCCCTGCTCAGCAGTTGTACGGAAGATCTAGACCACTAATCGATAATGAGAAATGCTGAGCAAATCAGTGCAAGCAGATCAACTGGAAAGATGGACGGCCTTGACTCAGATGCAAAAACATGACTCATTTAATGGACTGAAATTATTGAGCATTTAGTAACTAAGATTTTACCTACAGCCTATTATTCTTAATGAGGACCTGTCACCACTCCTGACACGTCTATGTTAGTAAATGACTTCCTCTAAAGGTTAGCCAGGCTACGTTCACAAGGAAACAGAAGAGCTGCATATTAAGTTTCGGAAAATGAACGTTTTCCGTGACGTAATCCGCAAACAAAATGCCAACAGCTTCCCAATGACTTCAGTGAGAGAAACGCCACCCTGCTCACACGGTGGTCGTTTTCTTCCACCGCCGAGTTCCAATCCGCTTCTGAAGTGGCAGGTTACCTTTCTGAAGTGGATTTTAGCTGCATTTCCCCTGGAAAGTAATTGGGGTAAAAAAAAATAAAATAAAAAATAATCTCATTAATGCAGTGGATTTTCTCCGTGTGAACATACCCTCATGCTGCTGGAAGTGTGCAGGTACCAATGACCCAATAGAAAACATAATGGAGACAGTTTTAAATAAGAATCCTGCATGTTCATAGAGGAGAAATTTCAGCCATTTGCAGAAATAAGGAAACCAGATTAAAGGCTGCACTGTTAGCAGTAGTTGTGACTCACCGGTGGTGAAATCAGCGTGCTTCTTGAACTTGGTGATGACCATGTACGAGAGGAGGTAGAGAGCGGAGAAGAGTAAGGTGCAGATCTGCCAAGAGAACAGGAACAGGTCGTTACGCTCTTTTCCTATTACAGCAAGTAGTTACATGTCATTACTGCAAAACAGGATGCAGACGAAAACGCAGACCTGCAGGTCAACACAGTACCCGGCGGGGAGAGTTCCCTTCTAGCTATTGTTTTATAGCAAAGCTCTTTCCTATAGTCTACCATTAAATTTAAAGGGAACCTCTCACATTGACCATTGTGTCTGAGCTACAGGCAGCACGTTATAGAGCAGGAGGAGATGAGCACATTGATGTATAGTTTTATGGGAGAAGATTCAGTAAAACTTATATTTTACACGTTTATATCTCTGCTTATTTTGGGCTTTGAAGTTCAGGAGATGGTACTACCAGTGATAGCTCAGTCACTGATTGGACCGCCTGCTTGACCTCAAAGCTCAGAATGAGCGGGAATATAAATGTAAAAATTTCAAGTTTTGCCAAATCATTTCACATAAAACTAGACATCAATCTGCTCAGCTCCTCCAGCTCTATAATACACTGCCTGTCGCTATTTCTGCATTTTCATGGTGACAGGTTCCCTTGACAAAACATGCATGTTGTGTCAGTAAACGTAAGAACCTAAGCTCATACGATGCAGTAAGCACAAGCCAAGAGGTAACTAACTGGCAAAATCATTCATCTGCATTGCAAACATACATAAACCCGAGTGCTGCGAGGAGGCGACAGTCCTAAACTATTTTTAGGGTGCTAAAAAGAAAATACTGAATCATATGTTCCCAGTGCAGCCAGCAGAGAGATATGGGCAATCACCAACAACACTTCACTGCTTCCTTTCAGGATCGCTCCACTACCTGGTCTATTACATAGGCTTTGTCCTAAACCACAGAGTCATAAAGAGGGGCTTTTCTTCCGTGGACTGTAGATTTTATTATTTCTTCAAAAATACAAAATATAGTATTCTTAATGACTAGTGACCATTATCTACAGTAATACATGAGTACTACTGCACATAAGTAGTCCAGAGTGCTATTTCTTATTTTCCTACTGCCCCTCCCCCCACGTCAACTATTAAAGAAGAACTCCCGCAAAAATTTTTATTCCATGTCCTGCTAGAAATGTACATGATGTAATCTGTAGTGAATGACATTTTCTTACCAGTGTCTGTATTTTTGACTTATATCATCCTGAAGTTTCTTATCTGTGTCATGTGACCAGCAATTAGACCCACCAACTCACACATAGACTTATGTGTGGACAGGAAGTCTAATTCTCTATGTATTCCTATGGGAGCCTCACTTTCAGTCTCATAGGAATGAATAGAGCAGTGACTGGCTTCCTGTCCTGGGTCAGTTGGAGGTCAGGGAGTTGGTCACATGACCCAGGTACAATAAGAAGAGAGGTTGATACTCACATTCTCTGATAAGAAGATGACATTCACTATAGATTATATCATGCACCTTTCTAACAGGTCAGAGAATAAAAATTTTTACAGGAGTTCTTCTTTAAAGCTGCACTGGAATACACAGTCCGGACTGCTCTGCTGTCCTATCATAATGGAGAGGACTCCTGTGCGCATGCACAGCAGTCCTGACAATGTATTTCAGCGCTGACAGCGGACGAACGGGGGAGGGTGGAGAATGAAATAGTGATCTGGACTCCTTGATCAAGGACAGATTGTGCCAAGAACGTCCACTTTCAGGTAACAGGTGAAATGTTGTAGATCAGCGTATCAGCGTTGCCCATCGTGAACTATTGCTTGTCTGTAACTTTAACGTGATGTACTGCCAAAATTGCCCACCTTTCAGTTTATGTGTATGGCCAAATGGATAGGTACAAAGGATACAGGATGGAGGGGAAATGAGTGCGCTACGATGAAAAAATGGAGTTTTGCTAAAAAAACGGCACTGACATGATCAAATGTGGACTGGCATTTTACCAGAGATCCTTCTGATACACGGGTGTGTATTCATACAGTACAGTGTAATACAGGAGGTGTGAGCATCTCAAAGAACTGGACAAGTTCCAAAGGCAGTTCCCTTTTCCTGATTCAGATGTGGAAAAATGTTTTCCTAGGAAAAACACTGGAACAATAAGACTTATTATGCAAAGAGATATCTCCTCAGGCAGGGGTACTCAAGTACTTTTTGTAGTCCAAATTGAAGGTGGGGGGAACAAGGGGGGACACCAGTGGCGTGTAGCGCTCTGAGGCAATTTGTTTTCATTTTCTAACAATAAGCAACGCCTCTAATCCCACCCAGTCCCCTTAGGCTAACGTCACACTTGTAGCCAAGCTATTCGGCAGGCTGTTCCAGCAGCAGAGAACAGATAGTGCAGCACGCCCACCGGACCATACTGACTATAATGGGATCCGTCCTCTTATGGTGGGGAGCGGCCAGATTCCATAATAGTCAATGGAGTCTGGTAGCCACGCAGCGCTATCCAGCTAGCTGGATCTGGAGAACACTGGCGGACAAGTGCAAAGTTAGCCTTAGGGCACCAACACAATAAAAGTGCCCTTAGTGCCACCTCACAATAGTGATGCCTCTTTAGTGACCCCATAGAGCCTTATCTCACAATATGATGCTCCTAAGTGCCCCGCTCACAGTAGGAAGTCTGTTTTCTTTTTTTTTTTACTAATATAACTAAAAGTTATGGCCATCAGAACATTGGATAAGCACTGCTAATATACCTGCGTGTAATTTACGTGCTAATGCAATCTCTAGAACCAGTTACATTGATTTTCATGCCAGATCCGGGTTGTTACATTTTGCAGATCGGACACCATACCCCAGCCTGCAGCAGTTTTGTGTCTGGTCAAAAAACACAACAAAACAGAACGGAATGGACAATGAATGGGGGACAAAACTGATCCATTTTGGCCCAGTTTTGAGATCCTCTGCCAGATCTCAAAACCAGAATGCCACAACACAAGTGTGAAACAGGCCTTATTCCTTTGGAAAACTACTCACCAGGGGCCAGGTAGGTGGGCTCTCCTGTTCTAAGTGCCCAACATCTCGTGTAGGCCCCATGTGCTGTGCTTCCGGCGCCTGCGCATTACATTCCCTGGGAGTTGCCTCAGGGACCTGCTATGTGTAGGTGCCGTTTGTGACGATTAGAATTGCTGCGATTTGAAGTATCAAAAGTTGACCAGACTGTCCTCGAATAAGAACCATGATGTGCAAAATGGCATGAGTACCACAGCAGATAAATATTCTGGATGGATATTTGTTTTGCTGATAAGAGCAAGACTTCAGGTTCGGACACTCTTTAAAAAGAAAGCTCCTAACTGCAACTACAGCGACACTTCAAATTTTTCGCTTTATAAGACGCACTCAAGGTCTCATGGCGGTCTGAGTGGGCTGATCTGAGGTCTCATGGGGGTCTGACATGGAAGTCTGATGTCCTGATATGATGTCTGATCTGACGTCCGGATATTTATGTGGGGTCTGATCTAAGGATCTGACATGAGGATCTCATTTTCCTCCTCTAAAACCTAGGGTGCGTCTTATAAAGCGAAAAATACGGTATCTATATACAAAGGATAAAGAACATAATACACAATTACATCCACACTTCAGCTGTAGTCCTGACTACATCCAGGATGAAGGTACATACATCACCGATAGAGTTAACATCATGTGACAGCAGCACATCAGATGGGAAGCCCTTTCAGCGAAATCGGTCAGAGTTTTGATCGGGAAAAACACTGATCAGGTCCCTAAGTGAGGCGTCCCCCAATAGGATGAGCTTCTGACCTCTTTCCTAAAGGGTTTCAGCTCCGTTCCTTAGTGGAATGTGGCCAGCGCATGCCCTCCATAATTGTCACCATCTGCTCTCACCCCAGACTTTGGAGCGGCCAGTTCCCAGGTCCGCAGCAAGTCCGAATCCCAAAACAACCTTGAGAAAATATGTAGACAAAGCCTTACTCCCTGCCCCTGCATTCACAGATACAAACTGGAATTCAACCAGAAACTAAATCTTCATACTTTAATATTTTACATTTTCATACTCCCTGGTTATCCTGCTGGCAAAGCTGCGCTAAAATACACAGTCCAGACTGCTTAGCTTGCACTCCTGCGGCTGTCCAGCTTTTAACTTTTTTGGAGGGCTCAAAAAGCCGACAACAGCCTTTTGCACCCCACACTCTTCACAGACACCTTTGTCAAACTGTCTATTCTTGTCTGCGAAACAAACAAACATAGGACAAGTACTATAACTTGCGGTATGGCTGTACAGATGTCGGTGTGCTTTCCACATTTTTGGCTACCATAGAGATTAGGCAGTCTGTGTGAAATCTGCAAAAAATGAGCCGATGCGGACTGAATATACAGTTGTGTGAATAAGGCCTAATTGTTACATTATTTGGTCAAGAGACAACACTGGAAACATTGAAGGATCATGGAAACAACACCCAACCTGATGAATCGGAATACTTGTCATCTGACAGAAGGATTAGAGCACAGAAAACTACAGGACTCCGCTCACGTCATAAGGACAAGAAAATAACTCATAAATAGTAACAGACACAATGTATAATCATCACCACTTGCTAATAGAGAACGTATCAGTGGTTGGTGGTCTCCTCCTAGTAAATGGGTCACAGAGACGGAGAGGTGGTGATTGATATTCAGGCCCACAATCGGCCGTCTAGGGCTGTGTACACATCAGAGGATTACAGCCCAGGCAGGAAAGTAGCAGGGATGTGATGACCTCCAGCTGTCTGATAACAGGGCACAGCAATGCAGCAAGACTCAGACCAATGGGAACATGCACAGCTCCTTCACTGTATCTGTGCAGGCTTCTCTCCCGACACATCACCACAGTATGAGGTCTCCTATTATACAAAAACCATCAGCAGAACCCCTCAACAGATCAATGGGTTTTTAATCAGACAAATATGTCCAGGAAATCATCTGCGGCAACATAATCAGATTTCTCATGTAGTAATTCATGTATTTTTAGGCCAAAAAAGAAACCCAGTGAGAAAAAAGGCCATGAATAATGGACACACTGAGTTTTTCATGCCCATTTTTCAACTAGTTTTGCATCCATCTTCTGACCATCTGGCTGTTTTGCATCCGTTTTTTAACCCCTGCAGTGCCTTCAGTATAATGTCCCCAGCAGTAATAACGTATTTTATTTTTAAAGGGGTTCTGCAGTTCTATAAAACTGATCTATCCTCTGGATCTGCATCTTATAGTCCAAAAAAACAAGGTATTTGACTGACATCCATCTTATGTGTAGGGCTACCTTAGACTCTTAAAGAAGCAAAAATTGTATTCTCTTACCAGTTAGAAAGGTACATGATGTTATCAGTCATCGGGTAACTGTTTGTGAGTTATAACCTCTCCTCTGATCCTCAGCTGTGTCATGTGACCAGGACAGGAAGTCAGTTCTCTATTCATTCCTATGAAATTGACATTGGGGCTTCCATAGGAATAGGTGTTATCTGGAGAGTCAGAGTACTGGTCACAGCCGAGCTTTAGAAGGGAGGGAACAACACACAAATACAGTCACTGGTAAGAAAATTACACTCGCTGCAGTTTACACCATGTACCTTTCTAACAGGTCAAAGAATAAAAATTATTTTGTGGGAGTGCTTCTTTAAGAAAAGAATAGTGCTGCATGTCACGACAGAGCCTGATAGACCCCGTTATAAGTCAATGAAGTGTCTGTTATCAGTCATATGAAGCATCTGGCAGAGCGTTGTGGTTCCGATTATAAATGGAAGCCACAATGGTAACATGAACTCTGCTGTAGAAAAGGATTGAGACGTTTAGCCAGCATAAATGCAAAAACCAGAGAGTGTAATATAAGAGGTATGCGGAGAATGTGACTACTCAGCACGCACTATCCCACCAGTAATAAGATCTTCATGTCTGAACCACTGCCAACTACATCATGAAAGATACAAACTAAGCTGCTTGAACAACAAGGGACCAACACTGGTGGACAGGCATGGGTGATGTTTGGAGCCCGTACACATGACACTGCAGTGTGCCGAGACCCTTCACCGAAGCACAAGGATCCTTACAGCTCTGTATTCTCCCATAGATGGAGCATGCCATGTTTTCTGTTGTCTCATGGATGCACATTTTTTGTGCCCGGGCCCCTCACACATATTGTACTTACCACGCTCCCCAGCACCCGTGTCGCTTCTGATGCCCGAGCGGCCACTGCTGCGTCTCCCTGTCATGCAGGTGAACACATCCAGCACTTGGGAATGGGGAAATATGCAACCAATAGCAGACTGCGACTGAAACGAGCCTCCGTAGCATGGCATCAGAAGTGACGCGGGTGCCGGGAATCGGGATAGGCACAATCTGTGTAAGGGGCCCGGGCACATGGAGGGGCATTATAGATCTTGGATAACCCCTTTAAAGTGTAGGTTTAGCGCAGGAAAGCAGTCTCGCAGGAGAAGACAGATCAGGTTTTCAGAGGTGTCTTGTAAACAACTCAGGACAGTGGTTTAGGGTAAATGCACACAATCAGGATTTATCTGCGGACAATCCACACTGAAATCCGCAGGTGTTCTCAGTGAAATTTGTGCGGTAAATCCGCACCAATTGGTGCGGATTTGCGTGCGGATTTTTTTTTCAAGTGAATGGAGAAAATCCTCATGAAATCCGGACAGGAAAAATAAAATAAATTGACATGCTGCGGATTGTAAAATCCGCACCGCAGGTCAAAATCCGCACTAAAAAAAATCCGCATCGTGTGCATTGAGAATTTCAAATTGTCATAGAATATAATGTACATGACCTACGGACCGGATTTTCCGCACGCAAATCCGCACGTGATCCTGATCGTGTGCATTTACCCTTAAGAGCAGTAGTTGAGACAGGGAAAAGTTTGCATGAGGTCAAACACATACAGTTTTGCCTCAAGTCATCAGCATATAGAGCCATAATACGAGATACAAGATAACGTCACTCATCACAGCCATGGGAAACAGCAGTCCAATAGAGCACACGTAGCAGATTTATTACACTCACATGAAAGAGAAATGAAAAACACCTTTATGAATGCAATTACAAAGACTCACAAATGAAACACCCGTCTAAAGACAGTATAGGTATCCCCCGCCCCCCCCAAATGAGACACACCAAGATTGCCAGGGGTAGGAAGACCTCCAGTATCGCTCTGTGTTACATCGGAGGTGGATAAGTTATTTCTGAAGGAGCTATAACAAGGTTGTGAGGTGGGCGGCTTCCAATACCAGCTGACATTAGCCTTTCAAACACTCATGACCTGTGATGTGACTGCTGCCGGACGGTATTCATTGGGACTTGCAGGTCTGGCTACTTTCCCTATATGAACGATGCATATCGTCTTCCACAAGGTTGGTACGGTCAGTCTCTAGGCTCCAGTGAAACAAGTAGGTTAGTACGTCACACATCCGAGACAGTGATAGTGGGTGCAAACTGCACCAATAACTGACCCCTCAAGCAATTACCAAGGGATTTATATTATTTGCGCTTAATAAAAGTTAAAGAACTCCTGCAAAAATTTTAATTCTCTGACCTGTTAGAAAAGTGCATGATATAATCTGTAGTGAATGTCATTTTCTTATCAAAGGCTGAAATTGAGAGTTTCCACTCTCTTCTTATTGTAGCTGGGTCATGTGACCAACTCCCTGACCTCCAACTGACCAAGGACAGCAAGCCAGTCACTTCTCTATTCATTCCTATGAGACTGAAAGTGAGGCTCCCATAGGAATGCATAGAGAAATAGACTTCCTGTCCACACAAGGTGCTGTGTGAGTTGGTGGGTCTAATTCCTAGTCACATGACACAGATAAACTTCAGGATGATATAACTCAAAAATTCAGCTACTGGTAAGAAAATGACATTCACTACAGATTATATCATGTACATTTCTAGCAGGACATGGAATAAAAATTTTTGCGGGAGTTCTTCTTTAAGTTTTAAACATTATAAGGCGCACACACAGCATATGTTATAGATATTTTGGCCACTGAGATGTAACAGGAGGTCTGATTTTCAACTAACATCCCTCCAGATATACAATTTGTACAGTGTGTGTAAAAGAAGCCTAAGGGCTCATGCAGACAGCCGTTGTCTGGCTGTTCCGTGCATTGTGGACTGTAACATGCAGTCCCCAATGCACTGGAAACATCCATGCAGTTTCCGCAGAAGGATGCAGATCCATTCAACTTGAATAGGTCCGTAATCCATCTGCACAGCAAAAATAATAGAACAGGTCTGCATCCCTGATGTGGTGCACAAGCGGCCAGGGTGCTGTTTGTGGGCCACAATACGTGGCTGGCTGAGGAACGCCCAACAGCCCTAATACTGTCTACATCCAGAACGCTTCTTTTTGTACACATTTGTAACAACTAATCTTCCTTAAAATGCTCCAGACTACTCATAATCTAATGGTTACCCTAAGCAGGATAACCTCTGGGTAGGTGTGTTCACACAATTTAATAAAAATGTGTGCCAAGAACCATAACTTTCTATGTCTATTAAATACAGCAGTAACAATTTAAAATAATAAAACGATTAGAAGCTTGCACTAATCTTAACACTCACACAGTTTGGCTACATATCTGTGTTTGCTTGCCTTTCGATTGTAGTCACAGCAGATTTCCTCCTGCCCATTTCTTTCTATCTGTTAGGAGGCGCTGACTCTGGCTCTGTTCACATCTGTGTCATGGTTGCCAACATAAATGGAAAAACAACAACACGGTGCTAGATCTTGTGCATGATACACACCGGCAGTAACCAAAGACCCCGTTTATTGCAAGTCTGTCGCACAGTAAACCAACCCATGATACAAGCAGAGCTGACGGTACCTCCAACGAAGGTGTGAGCATAGCCCGAGGCTACATGAACACCACTGGATGTATTTTGCCGTCCGCAAACTATGGATCATGAGTGAGGGCATCCTACACTCTCCTCAGTCCCCATCATTGAAACGTTCTGTAATTTGGGGAACGGCTGCACAGACGATATTTTTTTGCAACCACACAGAAATGAATGGGTCCCACGCACGAACTGCAAAAAAAGGTGGTAGGACAGCACTCCCTTGTATTGCCATGCAATTAGGCCATTTCGCAGTGATGCCTACAGCATTGGGCTCCAGCCTGTTGGGCCCCCAAATCTGGTAAAGGAAGAAGATGCTGTGGCACTCCAACGTCTTCAAAGCTTTTATTCAACAAACACAGATAGCGACGTTTCGACCTGGATAGGTCTTTATTAGAGATGAGCGAACGTGCTCGAAACAAGCGCAGGCAGCCACTTCCGTCCTCCTGAAGAGCGCAGGGGAGCCGAGCGGTACAGTGCTCGTTTCAAGCACGTTCGCTCATCTCTAGTCTTTATCAAGCTGATAAAGACCTATCCAGGTCGAAACGTCACTCTCTGTGTTTGTTGGATAAAAGCTTTGAAGATTTGAAGACAGAGTGCTACGGCATCTTCTTCCTTTACCCGAACTGCAAAAAAATGCAGAACGGAGATGGACAAAAAATATGATCGCGAGAATGAGAGCTTACTCTGTCTTTTGCATTATTCACCATGTTCCACAGCTCACATCATCTCAAGCAGGATTCAAGAATGTGTCAGAGTAACGCTGGCCAAACATGAGAACCTCTGGCTGAACTCTGTCTCATCTGTTCTTCCCAAACCTATGCATGCTCGACTGAGCCTACATATGTAGTGAGAAGGGGTAAAACTGCTGACAGACACCACTGGCAGCCACTTATCTCCCCTAGAACAAAAGAACTGGCCAGATGAAATCCAACATGCCTGATCCTCATTTCTCCAACATCTGAGTGGAGACTCAGAAGGACACCATACACATTCGATGGCTGGCTGAACCCGGTGAAGTGGAGAGTTTGATAGATATAGATCTAATGTGTATGGCCAGTGCAGCCAACAAATCTGAAGCAACTAAATGATCCCATTATGTGAACATGGACGAGAATCTCTATAGAAGGTTTCCAGCGTCCTACTTGAGTCCATTACCTTGAGAGCCAAGTACACGGAACTTGAAAGGTGCACCACAGATCGCCAGTTGCATATATTTAATGCTAAATTATTAATATACTAATAAGTCTTACAATTTTTACAATAACCTAAAAACAGCATGACATAGTCCACTGTATGTTGAGTGGATGAAAGTATGCCAAGTAACTCAGTGACCTCTGGTGCTTACATACAAATTAGTAAAAAAAAAAAATTCAATCCACATCTAAAGGCTGCCACACAGTCTAATGTGTGGGGGGCATCTGATCCTTTTGGTCTCCCGGGAGGTAAGCCACCGCTTTAGATTGGTTAAAAGTTACTATTACTATATTAATGGGTTCTTGGACGACCACTGTATGTTAAAACCATTGTAACCTGAGTCCATAACTTTATGGAAAAATAGGAATTGGTTTCAAACCTCAAAATAATAAGAAAACAAATATGAAGATTTAAGAAAAATAAGCAGATAACTAGGACAGATAAAGCAAGTCCTTACATGTAACAGCCAGGAATAGATGCTGGAGCCTATAAATCACTTTCTATGATGAGGACAGAAGCTTCAAAGGGGTCCTGTATGGGACAGTGTACCAGAAAAACACCAAGGAGCCGCCCTCACCAATACCCAAAGGAGCAGCTCATCCTGGTACAGACAGAGGCGAGTGTGGGACATGTAATTCAGCTCTGTACTATAAGGAGGAGCTACTAGACACCAATACAGAGGTTTTACCAGAGAAATGGCAATGATGATTGGCTGGTCTGGAGTCTGTGGGGTTGCAAGTTAAAACTACCACATCCTGAGGGACACCTTGTATACATTCAGCCAGATGGAACGCTGAGCCAGTACCGTGGGATCTCTCAGACGCATGCGCAGCCACCTGCCCACCGCATATCTGCGCTACAATGGGGGCTATAATTCCTGGAAACAAGCAGTGTATAGGCGATGGAAAAAGGAGGCAATATGGACAAATCACAATACATTAGGAAGTGCCATGTATTAACTTTCTCTACATGATGAAGCCCAATTCACACTTTGCACTTTCAACCCTAGCAACATATTGGATTATCTGTGAAACTTCTAAAAAAAAAAAACAAAAAAAAAAAACACCTCAGTATATACAAAATTAATAAACCTAAAATTGGGTTCGAACAGAGTGGACCCAGGGCAGAGAACTGTACACCCTTATCACATTATAAGCTAAGGTTTCAAAGGTTGACAGGACAGAGCACCGTGACCAGGATTTCTTGGGAAATGATTAGACACGGCTTGCCAACAGATTGTAATAAACTGGTGCTAGTAGGTAAAAGTTCAGCCCAATATAACATCCTGCAGCTACCAAAAATGTACAGGCCAGAGTGCAGCATTCAGGATACAGGCTCTTGTGTAACCCATATACAGAACATGTCAACTGTGACATCCACAATACTTCCCATGCTGAGTGTCGCTGTATCTCGGGCAGGACGTTCAGGGATAACATGTCAGCAGTCTACAGAACTATGTACATTGTGCAGGTCTGAGGGTGGGGGCAGGGAATCCCAGTATATAGAAAAAGCATGCCCATTAGGGCAGTGGTCCCCAACTCCAGTCCTCAGGGCCCACCTGCCGGTCAGGATTTCAGAATAACCCATAGAATGAATACCTGTGGTAAATCCGGATGCATTGACGGCTAAATACTAAGGATCTTCTGTAAGCGTGACCGGCAGGTGGGCCCTGAGTAACACTGCATTAGAGGATAGCTGCTGTCGGATCGGGCTTCCAGTTTACTCTGATAAGTGCACACATCACAGTGTCCAGGTGCACACAAACACATAGGGACTGATGGTTACACATTTTTGAACACCTTATTTTTACCAGCAAAATCATTTGCCCATCGGCCACATGTGGACGTCATGTGTCCCTACCCTCCCCCAATCACATGACCCGACTCCTAGAACTTTCTAAGATGCTTATGAAGGATTGTAAAGCCTAAGGTCTCATTCACACGGGACATACTGTATGGGAGAAAAAGCCATGTGAATTCCTTACAGATTTGTTGCGGATTTACCACAGATTTCAGCCTTTAAACTGCAAAGGTTGAAATCTGCAGCATAAATTCACATGTTGAGGGTTAAAATCCACACCACAGGTCAATTTACGCTGTGTTTCTTTCACAGCCCATGGAGGAGATTTTTTAGTACGTGACTGTACATGGACGGCAGATAGAGCCACAGTGGTAAGTGGTGCTATTTACACCACTGTTCTCGTATTGCACAAGTGATGGTCTACACCAGGGGTGCGCAACGTTTTCTGGGTGGGGGTCACATTGTCCGACTGAACCAACGTCAAGGGCCGAAAATTAAATTTAAAGGGGTATTACCAACTGAAATACTGTATTTATGGCAGATTGAACACACAGTGTATACCATTAATGTCTAGTTACAGTTCCAGGAGTCCCATCTAATGGGAGAAATACATGAAAAATGCATGTGAGCAGCCACAAAACATGGACATACATGTCTGTTACCAGATGGATGGGGCCACACAGAATGGTATCAAGGGCCGCATGTGGCCCCCGGGCCGCAGGTTGTGCACCCCTGGTCTACACCAAGAAACTCAGAGCATGCCTACGTCTCAAGGAACAAAGGTCTCCAGGTCCACGTTCTACACCAGGCATCCCCAAACTGCGGCCCTCCAGCTGTTGTAAAACTACAACTCCCACCATGCCCTGCTGTAGGCTGATAGCTGTAGGCCGTCCGGGCATGCTGGGAGTTGTAGTTTTACAACATCTGGAGGGCCGCAGTTTGGGGATGCCTGTTCTACACTGACATTTGGACATCACACGAGGGTCTACTGCTCCATTCAGCTCTATGGGGCTGCCGGCCACAGAGGAGTCTGGATGGAGAAATTCCATCCAAGGTCCACGGCATGGATAAAGCTAGCCACATTACTGCTGCTTAAGAAAATACTTCATCCCTGCTTGCACATATGGTGACCAACACAAAGTGAAGACTAGACGCTGCAGGCAGACGAGCCAGTTCACGACGTATGAGGCCGAGTGACGTCTGTGGAACATTCTCAGCTGCCCAGGGCTCGGTGACACCTTCTGGGAGCGGTAAAATGCTGCCTGCACCGAGCACACACAGATAAGATCCTGGAGGATACTATAAGGTCACAGCCAACCCTTCAGCAGCGTACACATATATACACTGGAGATTGCAAAATATTCCTTGGTGTCTGCAGCGTCAGGGGCTCCTGAAGAAGACCGCCTGTAATAAAAGCAAGCTAGTGGTCAGGCAGAGCACATCTAGAGCAGGATGGAGGAGGACCAACTTTAATTGCAGCCTAATTAGCACATAGAGGGTCTGCGGCCAAGAACTCGGTGTCCTGTACACATGAGGAGAACGAGAGAAACTGCCGAAGTAAAGCCTGCACGAGCGGTGGGAACTCCAGCAGAAATCTGTGTGTGCAGAACTGACTGGTGGACGGGTCTCTCTAGACGGGTGTGCGGTTAGCAGTGGGGCAAAGGATCCCAGGACAGACGACTGTATTACAACATGACAAATCTGAGACGGCCAAGTAGACATAAAGGGAAATAAAAAGTGACAGTGACCTCTAATCATCTTATATACATTCGGTTCCAGTCACTCGCCTTGTATTTGCTTGGTATCAGTGAATCGGAACATCCTTGCTTAGATCTATGGTTACAGTTAGGCCTCATTCACACGATTGTATTTTTGGTCTGCATCCGATCCGCATTTTTTCTGGATAGGAGGCGGACCCATTAATTCCAATGGGTCTGCAAAAAATGCAGACAGCACTCCATGTCCACATCTGTATGTCCACATCCATAGCCCCACCAAAAAAAAAAAAAAAAAAAAGGAACATTCTACCGTCCTATTCTTGTCCGTTTTGCCGACAAGGATAGGCATTGTTACAATGGATCCGCAAAAAAAACAAAAAAACGATGCAACACGTCCTTGTTTTTTGCGGAACCGCAACTTGTGTGAATGCACTCTTTCACACGAGCGTCGCGGATTTGTTAAGGATGCTTTGCGGATGCGTTGCGTTAAAAACGCGCGGATTGCATGCGGATGCAATGCATTGCGTTTTTAACGCACCCCCATTCATTTCTATGGAGCCTGGGCTGCGTGAAAAACGCAGAATATAGAACATGCTGCGTTTTTCACGCAACGCAGAAGTGATGCGTGAAAAAAAACGCTCATGTGAAAAGCCCCATTAAAATGAATGGGTCAGGATTCAGTGCGGGTGCAATGCGTTCGCATCACGCATTGCACCCGCGCGGAAATCTCGCCCGTGTGAAAGGGGCCTTAGGGTGAATGTACACGATCAGGATTACGTGCGGATTTGCGTGCGGAAAATCCGGTCCGTAGGTCATGTACATTATATTCTATGACAATTTGAAATTCTCAATGCACACGATGCGGATTTTTTTAGTGTGGATTTTGACCTGCGGTGCGGATTTTACAATCCGCAGCATGTCAATTTATTTTATTTTTCCTGTCCGGATTTCATGAGGATTTTCTCCATTCACTTGAAAAAAAATCCGCACGCAAATCCGCACCAATTGGTGCGGATTTACCGCATGAATTTCACTGAGAACACCTGCGGATTTCAGTGCGGATTGTCCGCAGATAAATCCTGATCGTGTGCATTTACCCTTAAAGCTCGTGCGCGTCCCACAAATAGCGGTCTGAAATGCAAGGGCACTGGCAGAGTGCACTTTGTTTGCAGATGGGGACCCATTCACTTGAATCGGTCCACAAAATACGTTCCACAACTCAACAAAAATAGAACATATTCTATTTTTTGCGGTGTGGAGGCACAGACCGAAATCCTTCAGAATGACTTTGTCGTGCTTCCGATCCGTGCCTTTGCTCCGCAAAAGATAAGTGAATGCCTATCTTCAGTTGTATGATGCGGATGTGGACTCATTCAAGTCAAAGGGTCCGCAGCTGCACCGCACAGTGCGCAAAAACAGTGCCCATATATTGCGGACCGGCCGTTTACAGTCTAATACGGGCACTGAGCCTTTACGTGCGTGTGCAGGAGCCATTATTAAGACCATAATATTACACAACAGTCTTAATCTGTCCCCCGCTGGCATCAGATGTGCCTCAATTATTAAGACGTTCACGCTGATTGGCGGCGGTGCAGACCCCCTACTGATCACGAATCATATTGGAAAACGTGCCGCACTTTTCCGTATACAACTTAGTGAGCTGTAATGACATAAAACGTACATAAGGTTGGAGAACTTCGTGAAGGCGAGCGGTGGGCACCTACATTTCCTGAGTCACGCCAAAGTTCAAAAAAACGAATGCAAATCCTGCCCCGGATGCTGAAAGCCCAAAAATGGTAAAAAATGCAATTCTTTTCAGACTCTGTCCTTGCGGACCTAGGGCTCATGTACAAAACTGTTGTCGGCCGGTGCCCGTATTGCGGATGTGGACCCGTTCACTTAGTCCGCAATCCGGAAGATACGGAGCAGAAGGCTTTTCGGACGGTGCCTCCACACCGCAATGAATGCTCTCTCCTGCTTATCTCCTTCCTCGTCGTCAGTGACATTTCCCTAACCCTGATGACGTAGACCTCGTAGCATGTAATAACCGGCTCCGTGGCGTGGCACAGCACTGATTACTGGTAAGTGAGCCGGCAACAAGTGGAAGAGTCAGCGGCCGACAGGAGACCATGAATGGACAGCGCAGGTTACAGACAGTGCATGCTATACACCACCACCATGTGTATGTAAATACACTGACGAGGCTATATGAGCGTCCACAAATCAGAAATCCACCGTACGGGTCATCCGGATGAGACAAATCTTTAATAATTGGCCGATAATTCCCCAGACGTCACGGTGAACTTACCGGCTGGAGATTTCCAGCAGAGGATCAATAGTTACTGATCATCCCTGATCTCTAGGCTTCGTGCCCGCGGTTCTGTTCACACTTCGGTCCACAAAATATAATATCTTCCGCATTTTCTCACTCCCCACTATTCCGGTCTGTAATATGGACGCTCTACAATTGGCAGAGCGGCCAGCAGATCCGGATTTTTAGTGGATGTGTTCAGAGCCTACAGAAATGAATGGATCAGTTCCCTATCCGCAGAAATAGCAAAAGCACAGAGATGAAAAATGCAGTAGTGTGAATGACGCCTTATACAGCACAAGTGTAGAAAATAATAAAAACACTACTTGTAAAGATACAGGATGTGACTTGAGGGACCCTGCCCCCACTCTGCAGAAAACCAATTGTCCTCCAGAGCCTGCCCCAGGCCCCTCAGCAGACACTGGTCAGTTCCCAGCACTGGTGTTATTCCTCCTCAATAGAGCTGCAGTCCAACAGGTAAGGTGGCGGAGAACTACAAGTCCCAGGAAACACTGTCCCGGGGTCTCCCCAGCAACAGGCTTTTGGCCCTCTGTGGAGATAAAGTGATACTCCTCTGCACTCACACCAGTTGCAGCCGCACGCACACAAACACTGGGAGCTGAAAGGGTTAACCCAGCCCCCTCCCCGCACAGTTTAACAGTTTAAACCCCGCACTTACGATGCATTCCCGGACCCACTCGTGGAAAAGCTGCTCTCTAAGCGACACATCTTGATCAGCTTCCATCCTCCGGCAGCATGGCGCCCCTCGAGCTGGTTCCACACCCACAGGAGAAGGATTAGAGAGGGGCCGGTGCTCCCCGACACTTTACCTCAACGTCTCCGCCGAGCTGCGACTGCACCTCAATATCTGCTTACATTGGATCTGCTCTAGGCTTCACAGGCCCCGCCCATTTCTCCACCTATGGTATTACTCGGAGACTGGGAACTTCAACGTGATTGGTGGAGACGAGCAGTGACGCAGCTAGTAACGGCTGGCTGCTGCGTGTGGCAGTAATACAGGCGAGCGGCCAGGGCGCCTCGACCTGACAGTAATATTAGTAGTGTGACAAACACACGACAGCGTGCACTGCAGCCATCCCTGAACAGCAGTTTATGACAGAAATGTAAGTCCACATGTCCTCGTTTCTTCAGGTAAAAAAGAGGTTCTCGCTCTTTAAAACTGCGCTGGAGGACATTCATTTAATTTGCGGTCCCCAATGCACAGGCAGCAGCCGTTGGGTGCAGATCCATTCCACTATTGGCTGCAGTGGTCACATTACCCTTCGGTCGGCAGTTGTAGTTATCTGCATGCCAGGGAGATGCAGAGACTGCTGAAGAGCGATTGGGAAGGAAATTGACGTCTGGGACCAGGTAAGTATGGTCAGCACCAAGGTGCCGACATTGTGAGGGGTTGTTAAAGGGGTTTTTCAAGACTTTATAACTGATGACCTATATTCAGGATAGGTCATCAGTATCTGAACGGTGGGGGTCTCACTCCTGGGACCCCCTCCTATCAGCTGTTTGAGAAGGCAGCGGCGCTTGCAGTAGTGCCGCATCTTTCTCGCAGCTTTTCGTAGACGAGTAAGAACGAGTTCATTGGTTACAAGACCTAGGAGCAGCTCAGCCCTATAGAGATGGATATGGCTGAGCGCGATACCAAGCACAGCCGCTATACAATGTACGGCGCCATACTTGGTAAGGATGGAGAAGGCAGGTGCCTTCTCAAACAGCTGATAGTCGTGGGTTGGACCTCCACCGATCATATACAGATCGTATACATAGACCTATCCAGACAATAGGTCATCAGTTATAAAATCCTGGATAATCCTTTTAAAACCCCCCACCCATCATCCCTCCTCCCAGCATTTCCTGTGCTGTCCTGTCTGTGACAGCAGGAGCCGGGATCGATCGGGCCTCTTTTCCCTTCCCCTTCTTTCACTTACTAGCCTGCTCTTTCCCTGTTACCTCCCTGTGGAGTGCACACTTCAGTGTTTGATCAGTGATTTCCATCAGTGATTGTGAGCCAAACCCAGGTGCATGTCAAAAACAGAACAGGTGCAGATCTTTTCATTATATTTTGTGGAGGCTCCAATCCTGATAGAAAACACTGACCAAAACACTTTAGTGTGAACTAGGCCTTAGGCTGTGCTGGCTGGTGCACTGCTCTAGTCCTCTTCTCTGAAGTGGGCCCCCAGCCTCCCCTTTTCCAGTCGGCAGTGCTGATGCCTGCACCTTTCTCTTGGATGTATCTGCTGGGTCATCCTGCTCTGACAGCTGGTAAGCCTTCTGTTGTGGTTCCCTCCTGTTTGATGACCACTCTCGTCTCTTTTCTTCTGCCCTTCCCCCAGTCCATTAGGTTTGGTCTACAAAGGAGGGTTTATTTATTGGTATTTTGTTGGTTTATTGTTGCTTTTTGCTGGTTCATCTATTTTGTTTATTAGGATAGGATGCTCCCCCAGAGGGTTATCTCTATGGACTTTGCCAGGCCTGCACTTCTGAAGTTCTTAAAGGGAACCTGTCGTCAACTGTGTAGAGACAGGTGAGTTGATTTCAGCGGTCTGTCATTTATACGTTAAAAGTAAGTGGTTGCCGAGAACCAACATTACAATCATTGCAGACTTGATCTGGAAAAGAGTCACGGCCTCCTGAGAAGAGTCATGGTTATTCATAATCCCCTGCTCTCCCAGCCCACCTGCTGATGACTGACAGCCTTCTACCTAGTTTTCTCCCTTTGTCTTCAGGAGAGAACTGACAATCAGTAGATACAAGTGCATCTCAATAAATTAGAATATCATCAAAAAAATTTTTTTTTTCAGTAATTCAGTTCAAAAAGTGAAACACATATATTATATAGAGTCATTACAAACAGAGTGAACTTTTTCAAGTGTTTTTTATGTTAATGATTTTGGCTTATAGCCAAGGAAAACCCAAAAGTCATTGTCTTAGAAAATTAGAATAATTAACCCAAACCACCAGCAAAGGCTTCCCTAGCCTTTAAAAATGTCCCTTAGTCTGGTTCAGTAGGCGACACAATCATGGGGAAGACTGCTGACTTGACAGATGTCCAGAAGGTTGTCATTCACAAGGAGGGTAAGCCACAAGAGGGTAAGCCCCCCCCCCCCTGTCAGCACAGTTCCCACCGCTGTTTCTGAATGGCATCCACCGCAGCAAGACTATGCCCCATGCCTCCTCCCCACACCCCCCACGTTCAGGATGGCCGAGGGGAGCAGATTGTCAGCTGTAACACACAGCTGACAATCTGCTTCAAACGACCGACATGGTGCTGGCAGACATGTCGGCCATTTAAGGCCCCTTTCACACGAGCAAGTTTTCCGCGCGGGTGCAATGCGTGAAGTGAATCCTGACCCATTCATTTCATGGGTCTACATGAGCGTTTTTTTCACACGTCAATTCTGCGTTGAGTGAAAACGCAGCCCTGGTCCCATAGAAGTGAATGGAGCTTCAGTGAAAAACGCATTGCATCCTGAAGCAAGTTGGAATGCAATAAGTTTTTCACTGATGGTTGCTAAGAGGTGTTGTTTGTAAACCTTCAGTTTTTTATCACGCACGTGAAAAACACATCAAAACGCATTGCACCCGTGCAGAAACAACTGAACGCAAATGCAGACAAAACTGACTGAACGCACAAAATGGTGCGAGTTTTCCTGAACGCATCCGGACCTAATCCGTCACGGTCGTGTGAAAGGAGCCTAACCCCTTTCCATGCCGCGGTCCTTAGGGCCCGCTGTATGGAAGGGGATAACCATCGGGACGCTGCGCTGCTGTGGCAGCGTCCCGATGTTTACCATGGCAACCGGACACCTTCTCAGGCATCCGGCTTGCTATGGTATATCTCAGCCAGATCAGACTAAATGTACGTGAAAATACACTGCAGTACACTATACAGTGTACTGCAGTGTATTATAGAGGCCTCAGACCCACTGGATCTGCAAGAACCAAGTGGGTCTGGGTGAAAATGTTTTTTTAAAAAAGTATAAAAATTTTTTTGTGTCAAATAAAATTAAAAAAATACACATATTAGGTATTGGAGTGTCTGTAACGACCTGCTCTATAAAAATATCATGTGATCTAACCCATCTAGTGAATGCCGTAAAAAAATATAAAAAATGTGTCAAAAAAAGCCATTTTTTCACCTTACATTACAAAAATTGTAATACCAAGCGATCAAAAAGTCATATGTACCCCAAAATATTACCAATCAAGCCGACATCTCATCCCGCAAAAAAAATGAAACCCTGCTTACGACAATCGCCCGAAAAATATAAAAAATATAGCTTTCAGAACATGGAGACACAAAAACATGAATTTTTTTCCAAAAATGCTTTTATTGTGTAATAAAAATTGTAAAAATGCACATATTAGGTATCGCCGCGTCCGTAACGACTTGCTCTATAAAAATATCATGTGACCCAACCTGTCTGGTGAACGCCCTAAAATAATAAAATATAAAATGTGCCAAAAAAGCCATTTTTTTCACCTTACATCACAAAAGTTGTAATACCAAGAAATCAAAAAGTCATATATGCCCCAAAAATATAAATAAAAAAAAAACAAAAAAAAAAAATATTGGGTAGCGCCGCTTCGTTACAACCTGTTCTATAAAAATATCACATTAAATACCCTGTCAGGTGATAAAAACTGTGCTAGAACAACCATTTTTTTTTTTACCTTGCCTCACAAAAAGAGGAATATATATATATATACACACAAAACGCACAACTACCTCTAGCAAAAGATTTATACACAGCAGGAGTAACCTATATATATATATATATATATATATATATATATATATATATATATATATATATATATAACAATGGCAGCACATCAGGCCAAATATCAATATGGAGGTGCAGGCCAATGAATCCGGCAACAAATCCAGGACAATATAAGAATTAAAAAAATGGCGGCACTCTCACAAAAAATGAGTGAAAAGAAAAACACTTTATTCACCCCTGTGGTCGCAACTAGGGATGAGCGAACTTATGTTTCAAGTTTGGCGTACAAGGTTCAGGTTTGGGTTATTTAAAAATTCCGTTTTGGATTCCTCTACCACGGACCATAACTGAGGGTCCATTCAAATATCTGCATAATGGGTCCACATCTGTTCTGCAATTTTCAATGGGGCCGCAAAAGATACGGACAGCACACAATGTGCTGTCCACATCCGCACTTCTGTTCTCCGGTCCCGGAAAAAAATAGAACATGTCCTATTGTTGTCCAAGGCCACAGACAAGAATAGGCATTTCTATAGTGCCGGCCATGTGCGGACTGCAAAATGTGTAAATGGGGCGCCGGACGCGGAGCCGCGGCGCAGGACAGGTGAGAGATTTTTTTTTTTTATTATGATGGTGGCTGATCGGAGGTCTGAAGGGGGCACTTTGGGCTGCTCTGAGGCCTGGAGGGGGCACTTTGGGCTGCTCTGAGGCCTGGAGGGGGCACTATTAAAATATTTTAAAAAATCTGCTATACGGTGAACGTGTAAAAGAAAAAAAATATAATAAAACCTCACAATTCGACCATTTTTTAGTCACCTTGTCCTGCCAAAAAAATAGGATAGGACAATTCTATTAATGGCCAGACGTTCCATCTCCTCCAAGTCTTTTTTTTTTTTTTTTTAAAATAATAATTATATGTATTTAAATTTGGCACCTAAAAATTCTATTTGGCTCCAAATTTTTCAGTTCAGGAGCCAATGGCTCCTAGGTATTTTTTTTTTAGTCTGGAGCACTGACACATACTGTACTCAGAAGAGACTGCACACAATACTGTACTCAGAAAAGAGTGCATGTAGTGAGAGCTGTCAGTAATGAGATCTATATCAGGCTTATAACACCATGGTTCTGACTGCAGATCTTTGCACTAACGTTATCAGCAGAAATATCTATTGTGTCTACAAATAATGGACTTTCTACAGAAGGGAAAGAGAGAACTAGATCTGCTGATTCCAGGCTGTAGCATACTATAAGACTCCCCATGTTGTGGATTGGAATGAAATCTCACTACCAAGTTACTTGCAAGTTCCATCAGCTTATACTGTGTGTTAGAAGCTGCTAGCTGTGTTGTGTAACAGGATGTGGGGGCGGGGCTCTGGATATGTGATGCTGCATGTGAAATTAAATTTTTAGTCGCCAAATTTAAATACATATAATTATAATTAAAAAAAGACTTGGCGGTAGGGCTGGGCGATTAATTGAATTAATTCGATTAATTCGCCAATTGCAAGCCTCACGATTTTATTTTTTAGGAAAATCGTGAATTCGATTTTCCTAAAATGGCGCCCGACATATAAAATTTTAAAAAATCTCTCACCTGTCCTGCGCCGCGGCTCCGCTCCGGTGTCCGGCGCTCCTCTTCTTTTCCGTGGCTGCGCTGCGCTCTCCTGACCGCGTACAGCGTCAGGACGTAGTGCGCGCACTCTGACCTGACGCTGCACGCAGTCATGTGACTGTGCAGCACCGGGAGAAAAAGAGGGGCGCTGGACGTGGAGCGGAGCCGTGGCGCAGGACAGGTGAGAGATTTTTTTTTATTATTATGATGGTGGCTGATCAGAGGTCTGGAGGGGGCACTTTGGGCTGCTCTGAGGTCTGGAGGGGGCACTTTGGGCTGCTCTGAGGTCTGGAGGGGGCACTTTGGGCTGCTCTGAGGTCTGGAGGGGGCACTTTGGGCTGCTCTGAGGTCTGGAGGGGGCACTTTGGGCTGCTCTGAGGTCTGGAGGGGCACTTTGGGCTGCTCTGAGGTCTGGAGGGGGCACTTTGGGCTGCTCTGAGGTCTGGAGGGGGCACTTTGGGCTGCTCTGAGGTCTGGAGGGGGCACTTTGGGCTGCTCTGAGGTCTGGTGGGGGCACTTTGGGCTGCTCTGAGGTCTGGTGGGGGCACTTTGGGCTGCTCTGAGGTCTGGAGGGGGCACTTTGGGCTGCTCTGAGGTCTGGAGGGGGCACTTTGGGCTGCTCTGAGGTCTGGAGGGGGCACTTTGGGCTGCTCTGAGGTCTGATGGTTCACAGTGGCCTAATCTGAGGTCTGATGGTTCACAGTGGCCTAATCTGAGGTCTGATGGTTCACAGTGGCCTAATCTGAGGTCTGATGGTTCACAGTGGCCTAATCTGAGGTCTGATGGTTCACAGTGGCCTAATCTGAGGTCTGATGGTTCACAGTGGCCTAATCTGAGGTCTGATGGTTCACAGTGGCCTAATCTGAGGTCTGATGGTTCACAGTGGCCTAATCTGAGGTCTGATGGGGCACAGTGGCCTAATCTGAGGTCTGATGGGGCACAGTGGCCTAATCTGAGGTCTGATGGGGCACAGTGGCCTAATCTGAGGTCTGATGGGGCACAGTGGGCTAATCTGAGGTCTGATGGGAGCACAGTGGGCTGATGTGGGGTCTGATGGGGCACAATGGGCTGATCTGAGGTCTGATGGGGGCACAGTGGGCTGATCTGAGGTCTGGTGGGGCCACAGTAGGCTTTTTTTATTTATTTTTTTATATTTTTACTAACATAAGAAAATCGAGATTTAAATCGTGAATCGTACAAAATTTTAATAAAATTGAGATTTATTTTTTTTTGGCCATATCGCCCAGCTCTACTTGGAGGAGAAGATGTCCGGCCCATAATAGAACAGTCCTATCCTATTTTTTGGGGGGACAAGGTGACTAAAAAATGGCGAATTGTGCGGATTTTATTTTATTTTTTTCTGTTACGTGTTCACCACATAGGAGATATTTTTTTATATTTTAATAGTATGGACTTTTCGGACGTGGCAATATGTAAAATGTTTATTATTGCGCGTCCGCAATACCACGGTTGCGGAACACACGGCCGGGCACCCCGTTCAAAATGCCCATTCTTGTCTGCTGTTGCTAAGTATTAGCCCCCTTAGGGGCTAGAACTCTAGTCCTATTCACCCTAATAGAGCTCTATTAGGGTGAATAGGACTTTACACTCTCCCTGCTGCCCTGGGCTTTGTGCACACGGCAGCAGGGAGCTTACCATGGCAGCCAGGAATTTACTAGCGTCCTGGTTGCCATAATAAGCGATCGGAGCCTCGCGATTACACTGCTGGGGCCCTGATCCGAATCTACCACTGCCACCAATGAAGGGGGGGGGTCGCCTGTGGCCACTGCACCACCAATGAGACTAATAACTGGGGGGGGGCGCTGGGGGAAAGGGCGCACTGCGCCACCAATGAGACTAATAACTGGGGGGGGGCGCTGGGGGAAAGGGCGCACTGCGCCACCAATGAGACTAATAACTGGGGGGGGGGCTGGGGGAAAGGGCGCACTGCGCCACCAATGAGACTAATGGCTGGGGGAAAGGGCACACTGCGCCACCAATGAGACTAATAACTGGGGGGGGGGTGGCGCTGGGGGAAAGGGCGCACTGCGCCACCAATGAGACTAATAACTGGGGGGGGGTGGCGCTGGGGGAAAGGGCGCACTGCGCCACCAATGAGACTAATAACTGGGGGGGGGCGCTGGGGGAAAGGGCGCACTGCGCCACCAATGAGACTAATAACTGGGGGGGGGGCTGGGGGAAAGGGCGCACTGCGCCACCAATGAGACTAATAACTGGGGGAGGGCGCCCTGCGCCACCAATGATGATAACTATGTTTAATAAAAGTACAGGAGGCGGGTGGCAGCGCAGAATCACATAGCCGGCACCCGACCTGTATGATAGGAAGCTGCAATCAGCGGTTGTTAACCCCTCAAGTGCGGCACCTGAGGGGTTAACTGCGGCGTATAGCAGCTCCCTATCATACAGGTCGGGTGCCGGCTATGTGATTCTGCGCTGCCACCCGCCTCCTGTACTTTTATTAAACATAGTTATCATCATTGGTGGCACAGTGTGCCCTATCCTCTCATTGGTGGCGCAGTGCGCCCTCCCCTCCTCCGCCGGCAGCAGCACAGGGGGAGGGACAGACTGCTTCCTTCCTTCTCCCCTGTGCTGCTGAGGGAACATGGAGCGTGCTGACAGCAGCGCGCACCATGTTCTTTCATACTAGGCTGTGCAGTAGTGCAGCCTAGTATCGGTAAATGCCGGGTCTAGGCGTAAATGGCGACAAGACTAAAAAGTCTTGTCGCCTTTTGTAAAATCTAAGTCGCATTGGTGACTATTTTGGTCGCCATCTGGAGCACTGATGCTGCTCTGTAGACGTAATTCATGCCTCTTTCACATTGGCGTTAGGATTGTCTGGCAGGCTATTCTTCTGCCGGATTCGTACTAATGTTCGCAAGAGTGTGCTGCCGGAAGTCCGCCAGGCCCCATTCACTATAATTTTTTTATATTAATTATATAATTAATACATGAATTTTGGTTCGGCCGCCTCTTGGCATGTTTGCCATGCTGCTCTGCATCTCCTGCCCGTCCCCATTATAGTGAATAGGGTCAGGGCGGACTTCCGGCAGCACACTCGTGCCAACGTTAGTATGGATCCGGCAGCTGGACAATCCTAATGCCAGTGTGAAAGAGCCCTTATCTGATGATATCTAGATAGCTGTGAACCTTACTGCTGTCTAGACATTTGAGGACTCTATGCTGGACTATGGACATATTAGTAAGTGACCCTATCAAGCAAGTGCCTCCTCACATAATGTTAAATTGATACACTGCTCTCCCCCCCCCCCCTTTAAAAAAAAATACACATTCATGGATTTTTTTTGTGTGTGGCATCAAATTGGTATTGAGCATCTGAATACTTTTCTCAGTATGGAAATCAAACTCAAAATTCTGGTATCGTGACAACTCTGTTAACTGTGTGATCGTTCAGACCACAGCTATCTATAGTGTATGGGCAGGAAAGAAAACATTATGGGGGAATATTGCTCAGGATTTATGCCAAACTGTTAACAAGGACAATAAAAACTATATGAAACTTTAGCTATTTAACCAAAATCGTGTCTTGAATCAAAAAGTATATTCCCTCAGCAGGTCTGAACCTCAACAAAGCTGCTGTCTCTGTCCTGTGGCATTACTGCCGGCTCATAGTGACCTCTAGTGGTCACCTAAAGCTTTGTTCAAAAAGGTGAACCAGGGATCAGCACTCCAGCTGCTGTGAAACTCCAACTCCCATCATGTACACTTACTCAGCTTTTCTTGTAACTCCCATAGAAGTGAATGGGGGATTCCTGGAGTTGTAGTTTCAGAACAGCTGGAGGTTGCTGATCCCTAATGTAGGCTGCACATTTTTATGCAAATGCTTTGTAACCAACCGATTCCTTACCTCTGACCATTCAGATTTAACTTGTCAATAAGACGTAACTAGCTCTGATACTGAACCCAATAAATTCATAAAGTGATTTATTTTATTCACTAGAGCCCAAATGCAGAAGCTAAATCCCACATCACAATGACATCATAATCGTCTGTCTTTCACAGGGGGAGATGTTAGGAGGATGTGATCTTCCTGGTTACTGCATTATATGACTGGTATCCATTAGATCAGCGTTATGTATGATCTGGATATAGAAGCATGCAGCATACCATAGCTGACCACCAGTGATTTCACAAGCCCTTTTCTTAGAATGTCCAATTTCCAGTAACAGAAAAGTCTGAGCAGTTCCAAAGCAGTTTAAGTAACCTGCCTACAAAATATCATAAATTGTGGGAAAAAGTACCAGTGACAAATTGTTTTATCACATTGCTGCTGAGCAGATAGTGTGGCTGGTATTCCACTTTGGCAATTTGCCTCAAATGATAAATTAGTTCTGTGTAAACAACATTACACTGAAGAGAAAAACTTGACAAGACTGCCACCATATGGCCATGAGCAGTATTACAACAGTATTACATTAGCATTGATAACATTGGCGGGAGAGAAGGCTGCTAAATTAGACCATCTAGATCAGGGGTGGGCAATTCATTTTCCCATGGGGCTGCATGAGAAATTGGGATGGTTTTAGAGGGCCGGACTAATATAATTAACTCAGTTCTACCCAATACTGTATATAGTATATATACTATCCAGAGGTTGCAAGAGAGTAAAAATACTCCTCTGACCATTTTTGAGGAGTATTTTTACCCGAGGAGGAGTACGAAAGTTGCGGTCATTTAAATACATAATATATAGGCCTGCACTTGGTCACATCTGCGTTGGATGCTGCATTTGGAGCCGATGTTGCAGATTGTCGAAAGACCGGACAAAAAGCCTTGTATGCAGCACTTTTTTGTTCGGTAAAAAGACAGATCCCGAACGAAAACTGAACGGATCCCATCGTAGTCGGTGGAGTCTGTTCAGCTTCTTCCCTGTGGGGTGACAGGAGGAGGGGGGAGCAGGGTAACTATTGGGTGACGGGAGGAGCAGTGTCACTAGTGGGGTGACAGGAGGAGGGGGGAGCAGGGTAACTATTGGGTAACAGGAGGAGCAGTGTCACTAGTGGGAGGGAGCAGGATTACTAGCGGGGTGACAGGAGGAGGGGGAGCAGTGTCACTAGTGCGGGGACCGGAGGAGGGTCACTAGTAGGGTGACCGGAGGAAGGGGGAGGAGGGTCACTAGTAGGGTGACCAAAGGAAGGGGGAGGAGGGTCACTAGTGGGGTGACCGGAGGAGGGTCACTAGTAGGGTGACCGGAGGAAGGGGGAGCAGGGTCACTAGTGGGGTGACTGGAGGAGGGTCACTAGTAGGGTGACCGGAGGAAGGGGGAGGAGGGTCACTAGTGGGGTGACCGGAGGAAGGGGGAGGGTCACTAGTAGGGTGACCGGAGGAAGGGGGAGGGTCACTAGTAGGGTGACCGGAGGAAGGGGGAGGAGGGTCACTAGTAGGGTGACCGGAGGAAGGGGGAGGAGGGTCACTAGTAGGGTGACCGGAGGAAGGGGGAGGAGGGTCACTAGTAGGGTGACCGGAGGAAGGGGGAGGAGGGTCACTAGTAGGGTGACCGGGGGAGGGGGAAGCAGGATTACTAGTGGGGTGACAGGAGGAGGGGGGAGCAGGGTCTCTAGTGGGGTGACAGGAGGAGGGGGAGCAGGGTCTCTAGTGGGGTGACAGGAGGAGGGGAGCAGGGTCTCTAGTGGGGTGACCGGAGGAGGTGGGAGCAGGGTCACTAGTGGGGTGACAGGAGAAGAGGGGAGCAGGGTCACTAGTGGGGTGACAGGAGGAGGGGGGAGCAGGGTCACTAGTGGGGTGACAGGAGGAGGGGGGAGCAGGGTCACTAGTGGGGTGACAGGAGGAGGGGGGAGCAGGGTCACTAGTGGGGTGACAGGAGGAGGGGGGAGCAGGGTCACTAGTGGGGTGACAGGAGGAGGGGGAGCAGGGTCACTAGTGGGGTGACAGGAGGAGGGGTGAGCAGGGTCACTAGTGAAGGGGGGGGAATCCTTATGGGTGAGAACAAGGTGGACAGGACAATGAGGAAGCAGGGGGGTGCAGAGAACTAGGAGACTGGATCATTGGGGGAGGGGGGACTCACTTACTTAAAGGGGTTGTCTCATCTTGCCTAATGGGGGCATATCGCTAGGATATGCCCCCATTGTGTTATAGGTGCGGGTCCCACCGCTGGGACCCGCACCTATATCGAGAACGGGGCCCCGAAAGCGAACGGGGGCGCACTGCGCATGCGCAGCCGCCTCCATTCATTTTCAATGTGGCCGGCGAAGATAGCCGAGCGCTGGCTCGGCTATTTCCGTCGGCTTCATAGAAATGAATAGGAGCGGTGGCCGCGCAAGTGCGGTGCGCTCCCATTCATTTCTATGGGGAGCCGGCTTGGTGGTGGCCGGACCGGAGTCCTCCAGCCACCACCTTGCGGGGCCCCATTCTCGATATAGGTGCGGGTCCCAACGGTGGGACCCGCACCTAGAAGACAATGGGGGCATATCCTAGCGATATGCCCCCATTAGGCAAGATGAGACAACCCCTGCCACAACACTGCTAGGTAGTCACAGGCCCATGGGCAGCTTTTCTGTCATACCAGTCACCAAGGGCGTATTGGCCATAGACCTTACAGGGAAATTTCACGGTGGGCCGATGCCCAGGGGGCCACATCGGCCCTCCTCACAGCCTCCCAATGGAAGTTTTTTGGGATGTATTTTGTGCTGCTGGCAGTATTTTGTGATGGTATTTGGCTCTGTTGGGGTGGTATAATGTGCCACAATATGGTATTGTGACCAGAAGAGGTGGGAGCAGGGTTACTAGTGGAGTGACAGGAGGAGGGGGGAGCAGGGTCACTAGTGGTGTGACAGGAGGAGGGGGGAGCAGGGTTACTAGTGGAGTGACAGGAGGAGGGGGGAGCAGGGTCACTAGTGGAGTGACAGGAGGAGGGGGGAGCAGGGTCACTAGTGGAGTGACAGGAGGAGGGGGAGCAGGGTCACTAGTGGAGTGACAGGAGGAGGGGGGAGCAGGGTCACTAGTGGGGTGACAGGAGGAGGGGGGAGCAGGGTCACTAGTGGGGTGACAGGAGGAGGGGGGAGCAGGGTCACTAGTGGGATGGTGATGGTATTTGGTTCTGTTGGGGTGGTATAATGTGCCACAATATGGCTTTTTGAAGGGAACCTGTCACCATGAAAATGCAGGTTAATCCGCCAGCAGCACATTATAGAGCACGAGGAGCTGAGCAAATATATAGTTTTATGGTAAAAGATTCAGTAAAACCTGTAATTTTTGCATCGAAGATTCGTTTGTGTCATGTGACCATGGAGCGGGAGTGAAGCGCTTGCTATTACTCACCGCTCCGTGGTCACCTGCCAGCCCGCACTGCTTCACTTTCCTCTTGACACATGACGTGACGCTGTGTGTTGTCTGGACGCGGAGAAGAAGAGGATGAGCTGTGGAGTAGCGCCCTACAAGAGAGGTACAGTAAGTGTTTTATTTCACTGGCGCTGGGGACATGGGTAGGAGGGGGAGCTGGTGGCACTTGGGGGTGGGGGGGCAGCTGGTGGCACTTGGGGGGGCAGCTGGTGGCACTTGGGGGGGGCAGCTGGTGGCATGGGGGGAGTTGTTGGCACTGGGTGGGAAGCTGGTGGCACTGAGGGGGGCACCTGACTGATTGATGAGTTTTTATAAAGAAAATGTTTTTTTTAAGTAGTTTTTTATTATTACAGTACTCAATTAATTGTTGGACAGATTACAAAAATAGTCAATAGCTGCAGCCCTAATTGGCATCACCATGAGGTTGTATATTGTGAGCATTGTCTTTAGTTATAGCTCTGTGCCATAATCTAACACGTAGGCCACAAGCCTTCTTAGGTTTGCTGTCTATGTAGGTGTTGAAATGGGTACATCTTTGGATTGAGCTTTTACATGATAGAAGAGGCTGGTTCTGAAGTGGGAGAAGTCCTTATGGTTAGTGTTGAGCGAACTTCTGTTCTCAAGTTTGGCATACAAGGTTCGGTTGATCTAAGGATTCTGTTATGGACCGTGGTAGGAGAATCCAAAACCAGATTCTTAGATAACCCAAACCTTGTATGCCGAACGTGAAAACACAAGTTCGCTCACCCCTATTTATGGTACTTCTGGGCACAATATGGTGATGAGGGCACTAAGCGTGTATGGAACTAAGCATGTTTGACGCTTTTTTCTGATGGCTTTATGACTGTAACTCTACCACGAATTATGTGAACACTACAGGACACTGTAATAAATGATTTCTGTGTACGTGCCTGCTTATGGCAGAGATGTAACAGTGTTCACATGTTACCATTTCCATTTCTTGACAGATGAGATAATCTAGGGCTAGTAAGGACATATCTGGTGGTTTCCACCCTCTTAGGTAAGCTGCTTCTTACTGAAAAAAAAATCCAGATGTAAGATTCATACCCTGTTATTGTATGCAACGCTTTAATGTTCTGTATCCATAACAACTGTATTACTTTTTTTTTTTTTTTTACAAACTTTTGTAGCATACTTTTTTTCTCAAAATAAATCAACCCGTGGGCGTATAATTTTGTATTTATCTGCAGTGGTATTCTGCTATAAAACATTTGCAAATTGTGATGCATGCCAGTCTAAGTTTTTAAAGGATTATTGGCAATGAGTTGTATTGGGAATTTGTGTTTCTGCTCCAGGTCTTTAAAGGGTTTTCTGAGAGTTTCTTACTGATGATCTATCCATTGGGTACTGGTGGGGGTCGGACACCCGGGACCCCGCCAATCAGCTGTTTCAGCACCGCTGCGTTATCCAGCTTTTTCATAGGCCAGGTGGCACCACGTTCATCTGGCACATGGGCTAGGTGCAGCTCAGCCCCATTGAAGTGTATGAGGCTGAACTGTGATACCAGTCACAGCCACTGTACAATGTATGGTGCGGTACTTGATGAGCAGGGAGAAGGCCAAGGCACTTACAGGAGCTGATTGCTGAGGGTCCCGGGTATCGGACCCCCACCGATCAGATACCGATGACCTATCCAGAGGTCAAAAAAGCTCCAGTAGGGAACCTGGAAAAGGATTCTTTACTGTAAGAGCAGCGAGTTGGACTTGATTAACTTTTTGTCTTTTTTTTCAGCTTTGTAACTAAATATGTAACTTTATTTTTTTTTTAACTATAATTCATAGAAACCTGAATTGTGATCTAATGTATACGTAGGATCCATGTGTTGAAAGGGTTATCTCATGCATACAACCACTTTTGAAATGGAAAGTAGTCATTTATTATTCATAAACTGGAGCAGGGAGATCAGAAACAGCATAAGTATAGCTAATAGCATAGGCATTAACATTGTATTTATAGGACTGTGTGTAAATGAAGGGTGTGGGTATGCAAATAGGGACAAGACCTTGCATGATACCATACCAGAGTGACTATGTAGTGATAGCAATTCTACACACTTTGCAGACCATGAAAGGGATTATAATACAGTTAAGTCACTCACAGTCATAGACATTCTCTTTCCTTTTCTTCACTGTCTGACCCATGCCACAATGGCAACTTCTCCTGAAGACTACAGAGTTTACTACAGAGAAATTGTTGGCCTCTTGCTTCTGCAGCCATAGTCACGCTCCTTAGAAACGCAAATAAATTCAGACTATAGATAAATGTATGGTGACCTTTACAGCAGTGTGAGGATCCTAGGGTCAGGGAACACAGTAAGGGCCAGTTTTCTAACCATCGCTGTAATAAGGTTCTACATTTTAGGCTGTTTTTATCCTTGGGACTTAAAGGGGTTTTGGGGGATTTAACTACTGATGACCTATCCTCAGGGTTCGACACCCGGGACCCCCGCCGATCAGCTGTTTGAGAAGATATCGGCTCTCCTCTCTCAGCTCACCAAGCACAGCTCGTACAGCGGCTATGCTTGGTATTGTGCTCAGCCCCATTCACTTGAATTGGGCTGAGCCGCTCCTAGGCCACGTAACCTATTTAACGTGATGTCACTGGCCTAGGAAAAGCTGGGAGAAGGCCTCGGCGCTCACAGGAGTGCCGGTACCTTCTCAAACAGCTGATTGGCAGGATAGGTCATCAGTAGTTAAATCCCAGAAAACCCCTTTAAATAAACCAATTAACTCTTTCATATATTCACTTATACAACACACTAATGCCAAGTGATGTAAGGAGCAGCAACTTCTGATTGTTACTCATACAAGACTTAAAGGGGAAGTCCCCAGGTCACCTAAAATCCCCATATGGTGTAATGGGCATTACTGTTTACTTATCAGGTGAAACGTTTCTCATCTCGTCTGCTCCCCCATGAGACCTTTCTTTCCCCATGCCACCTCTCATGTAATCTGGTCCTCATGCCCCATCTCTCACCAGACTGCTTCCATTATCATTTCTGTCCACAAACTGCTCCCCAGTTCCCCCTCTCTCAAAGACAGTTCCTCACAGATTGCTTCCTATGCCTCTTCTCATACAGACGGCAACCTGTGTTTTTCCTCTCTCAGACTTCACCTCATGGCCTCGTCTCTTGCACACAGACTGCTTGTTATGGTGATGGTCCATGCCCATGCTCCCTCTTTACATGGGCTTTTCCAGATGCCTCTGACCAGACTGCTCTGCATCCCCCCTTCCTTACACACAGACTGCTCCCCTCTATTACATGCACTGTTCCAGATGCCTGACTGCTCCCCTTGCCCTCCTAGTCTCAAAGATGGCTCCATCACATAGTCCACTCCCAAATGTTCTCATCCCTCTAATTACTTTCCTACAGCACAGCATTCCTTCTTCTATTTTCCACATTGAGCAGAAGAAGTAAGCCCTTTCTTATCTGATCATGTTACCTCCACTCCAGCTCTTTTGCAGTGCAGGACCGTTGTCATGTAACCATGATGTCACCAAAGGTAAAAACAGAGCGAAAACAACCTGCTCAAACAGGTCTCGTTGGACATAAATCAACAGTCATAAATCAAATATGGAGCCAGAGCACAACAGGTAAACCTAAAAACACACACTGTTGGTGTAGATATCACAATCTCTGTAGTGCAGGTAGTGTTTCAGCCAGTTACGAATCTACTGACAGATGCCCTTTAACTATCACTGCAACTTTTTTAAAAATTTGCAATCTCACTCCAGTAGGGGATGGCATAAAAAAACTGAAGTAGCATTTCAAGAAAAAAAGTATTAGGTTTAACCTAATAAAATTTGGAAAATTTGTCACAAAAATTTGGAAAATTGCAGTCCCCAATGCACGCAACGGCCATGTGCATGAGGCCTAATATAGACGTCAACAGAGATGTCTGCCTGCCGATTTCACCTCTTTCCCCATTGAAAATACATATGGCCAGGTACAGTGGGGTCAGGAGATACACTCATCTATTGAAGATGTATGGGCTAGGAAGTCTATCCTACTAAATCATCACCACGAATAAATAATGTGGTCAAACACTTCCTTCAAAACAGTGCAGGTTAATATGCAGCGACTGCCTCTTCTAATAGCAGAATCTGAGAATGACTTCAACCAGCCTCTACAATTACTTAACTTGGGCGTTTCAGGATCAGGACAATTCTTTTATCAGCTTCCACAGTGAAAATGTCACATTTCTGTATGACCAGATGAGATTTGTAAGTTCAGTGGCACCAAGATAAGTCTTGGCAATGTCAATATACTTTTTATTTGAGGCTGCACTGTGGCATGATTTTTTTTTTTTTTTTTTTTTAATGATCCCAACTGTCAAGATCGCAATAGCAATATCTTCAAAGAAGCCAGATTTTTCTTGTATGTTTTATTCCAAGCTGCAAATTGTCTAGCATCTTGTGCTGAGGTATACCATCTTATTATTTGCAAAATGCGGAACACACATGGCCGGTGTCCATGTTTTGCGGATCTGCAATACAGTTGCGGGCGTGTGAATGGACCCTAAGGGTGAGTTCACATCACCAGATCAGTTATTTTTGCAGATCAGTTATGGTCAGTTTGCATCACTTCCATCAAAGATGTTATTTTTGACAAGAGAAAGTACTGCATGCAGGCCGTTTTTTTTCTCTCGTAAAAAAAATAAAATACCCGATTATAACTAATGCTCAAAGTAATGGATCCGTTTTTTTCTTTATTTTACTGTTCTGACGGATCAGAACAGAAAGCTAAATGGATGTGATAAAGGCTCATGGGCCCTGGTACAAGAGTTGGGCCCCTCCTTCCCTCAGTTCTTTGTGGCCAGGTGCCGGAAAGCACATAGCCTTCAGGCTTCCTGAGGCAAAAATTGAAACTGCATGCTAAATTCTTGACCTAACCCCCTTCTCTCCAGCCAGAGGTATAACTTGACCACCATGCACTTTCTATAATAATAGTGTCTTCTTATGCAGCAGAAGGGTCTTTGGGCCCCCTCAGGCTCCTGGGCCCGGTAGCGACTGCTACCTCTGCACCCCCTATAGCTATGCCCCTGGATGTAATGGTTATTTCCCCTACAACCATGACAGCACCCTTGAGAGACCGCCTCCATCCAGGACAGCAAACAGGAACTTTTGTGGAGAGCTCTTAAGGAGCGGCTCTGCCCCTATAGCACCAGTTCTTGTTTCCTGTCCTATGGAATAGGACTTATGTGGTGAACTAGGTTAGGCTGCAAGAGCCTCTGACTTGAAAGTTGATATAGAGTTTACCTGGTGCGGTGTAGTTCTCCTCTAGGAGCCGCTTGTTAAGTCTAGGGCACTCCTTCTGGGACATGGACTTTTTATCGGGCATCACTGGGAGGTGATGCTGGCACCACAGATTGTCCTTGCGGTGTTGGGGAGTGTAAAGTGCTTAAGAAGTGCCTCCCTTCCTCAGCTATGAGCAAGCAAGGTCACCCTAATTTGATTTCAGATTCTGAGTCTTCTGACGAGAATGAGCAAGGAGAAATCCTGGATGATTCAAACTCTTCCTCCAACGAAGAATCCGCGGGGAGACCTTTTTTTTTCACCTGAGGATACGGATTCCATGCTCAAGGCTATTAGAGCTACTATGAAAATGGATGAGGCTAGAGCGAAAAAATCCATTCAAGACCTAATGTTTGGGGACCTGGGGCACAAAGGTAAAGGGTCTTCCCAATAAATGAAAATATCAACTATTTAATTCAAAAAGAATGGATGAGGCCTGATAAGAAGTTTTTTACCCCTAGAAGTGTCAAGAAAAAATGATGATTACTTACCGGTAATCGGATTTTCCAGACCCCACGACAGCACCACAGAGAGAGGGGATCCACCCCCAGGGACAGGAAACCTGCAGAATAAAAAGGTGGAGCCACTCTCCTACCTCAGTGGTTTTCAGAGCATGAGAGGGACTCCGACCTTAGTTAGTTAATCCAGAAAAGTACATAAAAATAACCACCACCTCTATACCTTTTTTTTTTTTTTTTTTATATGCTACACCAAGTGCAAAAAACTACCAACACCGGGAGGGTAATATAAGGGTGCTGTCGTGGGGTCTGGAAAATCCGATTACCGGTAAGTAATCATCATTTTTCCCCTCCCCCACGACAGCACCACAGAGAGAATTACAGAGAAAATTCAGGGAGGGACCACGGCCGAAAGAACCTTTCTGCCAAAGGAAAGATCAGAGGAAGACAGAAGATCTAACCTATAGTGCCGAAAAAAGGTAGAAGGAGAGGACCAAGTGGCAGCCTTACAAATCTGATCCAATGTGGCACAAGATCTCTCAGCCCAAGACGTAGAGATAGCACGCGTGGAGTGAGCCTTCACCGAAAGAGGCGGAGATAGACCAGACTGAACATAGGCAATAGAAATGCCCAGTCTGACCCATCTTGCCAAAGAACTCCTAGTAGCCTTCATACCTCTGTTTGGACCAGCGAAGAGCACAAACAGAGCTGAAGACTTTCTCCATGGTTTGGTAACCTCCAAATATCTCAATAAACAACGCCTAACATCCAGAGTATGGAATTCTACTTCTTTAGGCGTTTTAGGATTATTACAAAAGGAAGGTAGTATTATCTCCTGAGATCTATGAAACTGGGAACACACCTTAGGTAAAAAGGCCGGATCAGTACGAATAATTACCCTATCTTCCATGATTTCAGTAAATGGAGGATTTTTAGAAATTGCATGAATTTCGCTCACCCTTCTGGCTGATGTGAGTGTCACCAAAAGAATTAGTTTTAAAGTGAGGTGTTTTTCTGAACAAGAGGAAATTGGTTCAAATGGCTGCTTTGTCAGAGCCTGCAAGACCACATTTAAGTCCCAAGGAGGGACCCTTGGAACAGAAAAGGGTGAAATCTTCTGTATGGCCTTAAAAAATCTAATCACAAATGTATCTCTCGCAAAATTCTGATTGAACAGGCTAGATAGGGCAGATACATGGACTTTAAGAGTGTTTCTTGCCAGGCCTAAAGATAGACCCTTCTGTAGGAATTCAAGCACCTGAAGACTAGGAACCGTATCTGGCAATTCCCTGGGATTCAGACTAAAACACTCTATAAATTTCAACCAGATTCTAGCATAAATCCTAACTGTAACTAGTTTCCTACTCTTAAGTAAGGTAGAAATAAGATCCTGGGAAAACCCTCTTTTTGTCAAAAGGACCCTTTCAAGATCCAGGCCGTCAATCGGAGGCCCCGAACCTGGGGATGGACGAACGGACCCTGAGACAACAGGTTCGGAACTTCCGGCAGGATCCAAGGATCCGCCACTGACATCGAGCGAAGCAGAGAGAACCATGCCCGCCGGGGCCAAAATGGGGCTATTAATACAATCATTGCCCTGTCTTCCCTGATCTTTTTCAAAACCAACGGGATCAGCTGAAAAGGTGGAAAGGCATAACCTAAAAGGAAATCCCACTTGATTTGTAGAGCATCCACCCCATATGGGGATTCTCCCTGGTTTATTGAGCAAAAATTCTGTACTTTGCGATTCCTTCTGGTAGCGAACAAATCTATCACTGGGGTTCCCCACAACCTTGTTATCTCTAGAAACACCTCCTGGTTGAGGGACCACTCCCCCTGCCTCAGCTGATACCTGCTTAAATAGTCTGCCCGAACATTTTCTGTCCCTCTGATATACAGGGCCGAAATATGCTGACTCTGTATCTCTACCATCCTGAATATCCCATATATTTCCGACAGAAGGGAAAGAGATCTCGTCCCCCCTTGATGGTTTATATACGCCACCGTGGTTTGATTGTCCGACAGTATCCTTATGTGATTCGACTGCCACAGGTGCCGAGTTGCTAGGAGACCCATTCTTACTGCCAACAACTCCTTTCTGTTTGATGAGAATATTCGCTGCTCCTGAGTCCATGACCCCTGGAAATTCTGGTCCTGAATATGCGCTCCCCATCCCCAGGGACTTGCGTCTGTAGTCAGGATCATTGGCCTCTGGTAACACCACGGAATACCCTGACATAAGTGTCTTCTGTCCTTCCACCATGTCAGCGTCTGAATCGTAGCCGAAGATATCTGTAACCTTGAATCCAGACAAATTCCTGCTTGTTTCCATACTGCCAGAATCTCGATCTGCAGAGACCTGGTATGAAACTGCGCCCATTCCACTGCTGGAATACATGATACTAGGGTTCCCAGAACTGACATCGCCTTCCGCACTGTCAAAGACCGGGATTCCAACCGACACAGCTGATCTTGTACTTTTTGAATCTTTTCTTCTGTCAAGAATGTTCTCTGCAATGAAGAGTCTAGAATCAGGCCTAGAAAAATCTGACGTTGTGATGGGGTGAGTCTTGATTTTTTTACATTTATAATCCATCCTAGATTCTGCATAATCTCGCAAACTTCCTTGACTACTGATGTACCCTCCTGCAGAGTTCGAGATACTATCAAAAAGTCGTCCAGGTATGGAATCAACATCACTTTCTTCTTTCTGATAAATGAAGCCATCTCTGCCACAATTTTGGTGAATATTCTTGGAGCCATAGAAAGGCCAAAGGGCATTGCCTGGAACTGGAACTGCTGTATCCGACCTTCTACAGAAATTGCCACCCTCAGATACCGTTGGAAATCGGGATGAATTGGGACATGAAAATAGGCATCTTTTAGGTCTAGAACTGCCATAAAGCATTCTGGGAATAATAATGGAACCGTCGTCTTTATTGTTTCCATCTTGAATTTTCTCAACCTCAGGAACTGATTTAAATTCTTCAGGTTGATAATGGTTCTGAATGACCCGTCTGGTTTTGGTACCAGGAAGAGAGTTGAGAAATAACCTGTCGACCATTCCTCTGTTGGAACCGGAATCAAGACTTCTTTTTCTACCAATTTTAAGACTTCTTCTAAAATGGGAGAAGGTCCTCCCTTTATTAAGCCAGTGCGGGTAACAACGAATCTTTGCGGAGGAAGGGAAACAAAGTCTAGCTTCAGCCCTGAACGAATAATCTCTAGAACCCAGGGAACCGCAATCTCCTGCCAGGCAGGGAGAAAAGAGAGAAGCCTTCCTCCCACAGGAATCCTGGCGTCATTGCTGAGAGGATTTTTTATCTCCAGCGGAAGGGTTCCCAAAGAGAAACCCTTTCCTGGAAGAAGCTCTGGGTTTAAACGCTTGCTCTCTATCCCGAAATTGCCTCTTACCCCCCCCCCCTGGAAGGACGAAAGGACTTTCTAGGTCTGGAAGGAAAAGATCTAAAGGAGGACTGAAAAGAACCTGGAAACCTCTTTTTACTATCGGCCGCTTTTTCTAACAGATCATCCAGATCTGGCCCAAAAAGATATTCACCTCTGCAAGGGATACCACAAAGTCTCTGCTTAGAAGAGATATCACCCCCACTCCAACTCTTGAGCCACAATGCCCGCCTAGCAGAATTAGTTAGAGCAACTGACTGAGCAGATAATTTAAGGGCATCCACTGAGGCATCAGATAGAAAATCTGCCGCCTTCTGCAAGGTAGGGAGGGAAGCCAAAATCTGGTCTCTAGGGCACTTGTCTCTTAACTGAACCTCCAATTGTTCTAACCAGAGAGATAAAGATCTGGCAGTGACAGTGGCCGCGATGTTAGGCCTAAACGAAGAAGCCGAGGCCTCCCAAGCTCCTTTTAACAAAGATTCTGCTTTTTTATCTAACGGATCCTTAAGGGACCCAGCATCTTCAAATGGCAAGGAAGACCTTCTCGACACTTTAGAAATAGCCACATCTATTTTTGGCGCTTTATCCCAGGCAGAGGAAGTTTCCCCTTCAAAGGGGTATTTTCTTTTAAAGCTTCTTGGCAAGAAGATCTTCCTATCTGGTTTCTTCCATTCATTTTTTATCAATTTAGATATATTCTCATGCACTGGAAAACTTCTACGTTTTCTTTCCTGCAATCCTTCAAACATTGCGTCAGAAACAGACTTGTCCACCCTTTCTTCCTCCAGATTCATAGTGGCCTTTATAGCCTTTAAGAGTTTATCTGTATCATCTGGTGAAAAAAAGGCTCTCTGAACAGTCTCCTCCTCAGAAGAAGAGCTGTTAACAGATGAGCTACACAAAAAAGGCGGTTCTGAATCCACAGAAGAATCGTCCCTAGGACAATGAGTATCCCTAGATGAACTTCCCCACTTAGAAGTCTTCAGGGTGTTCTTAACTTCTGATCTGATAAGAGTCTTCATGTTCTTAAGAAAAAAGACGGGGATTCTTCCGCCACCATCTTATCTATGCAATTTTGGCACAATTTCTTTTCATAGGAAGAAGAAAGGGATTTCCCACACAAGGCACATTCTTTATTTTTTCTTTTACTCAACACCTTTTTAGGTTTTGTCTAAAAGAAGAATTAACATCATTATAGAAAACATAAATGATCCAGAGAACTCACCCATTCAAGAAACATGGAGTACCGGGACCGGAGTCGTAGCTCTGTCTGCAGACTCCTGCCTTTTCTCTTCCTCCATTATAAATCCTTATTCTTCTTGACACACGAGGGGCCAGGGAATTACCGCAACCTCCGGCATTCCCTGGCCATAAACTGCTTTATATGTAAGAATCCCGGAAACTGCACTTGTCTCCGGGGCGTGCGCTGCAAAACGCCGGAACCGGAAGTCCATCTGCGTTCCATGTGCGTTCCACTTACTCCCCGCCGGAAGCGCATCACTGACCGCAACCGGAAGGGATGTCGGCGATTCTCTGAACTCAGAGATACATCCGGAAGACGCTGCCGGCCAGCCGACCGGAATCCCAGACTCAGCGTCTCCGCGTGGCAGTGCTCCCCCGGAGATGCCCACGCTCCTGCCGTAAAGTAAAGAAGGATCCCCGGAATCCCTCTTTACCATCGGGTCCTTACAGCCGGCCCCGCCGCGCGATGGACCCCGGCAGGAATCTACCACCAGCCCTCTAGGGAACCCCTAGGACTTCCAGGCCGCGGTAAGAACCTGAAAAAAAGAAAGAAAATACTGCAGGTCTCCCACTCCAGGGACAGGAAACCACTGAGGTAGGAGAGTGGCTCCACCTTTTTATTCTGCAGGTTTCCTGTCCCTGGGGGTGGATCCCCTCTCTCTGTGGTGCTGTCGTGGGGGAGGGGAAAAATATCCTTTTGATGAGGGTAAATCATCCTTTTGGGATAGACTGCCTAAACTAGATGCCAAGGTTGCTAAATTATGAAGGCCTTGGCACAAAAAGTTCAAAGAGGTCAGCTTTACCATTTAAAGACCTTGGATCCAATGGATACACGGGCAGAGGTCTACCTTAAAAAAGTATGGGAAGCCTCTATGCAGGCTTTTAAGCCTAATATAGTCACTAGCTCTACTGCCAGATCCTTAAAATTATGGTTACAGGAATTGGAATCCCATATTCAGAATAAAACTTCTAGAGATCAGCTGCTAGCAGCAGTTTTTCCAACAATTTTTAAGGCAGTGGATTTCATCTCTGATGCCTCAGCTGACGCAGTAAGATGAAATGCCAGGTCAACTGCTCAATCTAATTCTGCTAGGAGGGCCATTTGTCTTAAAGGTTGGACTGGTGATATGGGTTCAAAAATAAGCTTTGTTCTATCCCTTGCCAGGGGTTTTTTCTCTTTGGGTCAGTTCTAGATGACCTTTTAGAGAAAGCCTTAGACAACAAAAAGGGTTTTCTTGTTTTTAAACTCCCTAAAAAACAGCATTTTTTTCGTAGAAACAGAAAAAATTTCAACAGAACTGATAAAAGACAAAATAATTGGAGGAAAAATAGAGGTAAAAAGATAAGGGGTTCCTATTACGCCCAGTCTGTTTCAGGGCTTAAGTCCAGTCAACAATATCGGTTACTGTCCTGTGGAGAGAAGATTCTCTTTTTTCTCATGCTTGGGGGGAAAAAATCTCCGCAAGCCCTTGGATAAATGGTATTATAAGAGACGGGTTTCGCCTAGAGTTTATCCCCCCACCATAAAGACTAAATATCACCGATTTGATGTCAAATTCCGTGAAAAACCTGGCCTTGAAAGAAGAGATTTTTGCCCTTTTAAGAAGGGAAGTTCTGGTTCCTGTCCTGGATTACGAAAAAGGAAGGGGGTTTTACTCATCGCTATTTCTAGTGCCCAAACCAGAGGGGTTCTTCTGCATGATTATAAACTTGAGAGATTTAAATCAGTATCTCAAATACAAAAAGTTAAAGATGGAATCCATTCAGTCTACAGTAAAACATCTCTTCAAAGACTGTGTAATGGCTACCATAAACATAAAGGATGCCTACTATCATGTCCCAATACATGTCGATTTTCAAAAATATCTCAGGGTAGAGGTGTCTATGGAAGGCCAAAATTATCATCTGCAATACCAAGACCTTCCATTTGGAATATCTCAAGCCCCCAGACTTTTCACAAAATTAATGGCAGAACTAATGGCTCATATAAGAGAGACATTTTGATTATTCCCTATTTGGACGATCTTTTGGTGGTGGCGGAATCTGCAGAACTTCTAACATGTCGTCTTCTAGAAGTGATAGAAATTCTAGTAAACCTTGGTTGGCAAATTGGGAAATTTCAAACCTGGCCCCTACCCACAAATGTGTCTTCCTAGAATTAATCCTGGACTCTAAATCTGCAATGCATCCTCCCTCAGCACAAGATATCCCACCTAAGAAGACGTACAGGCTCTTGTGGCCTCAAAAAAATCGGACTATCAGGCAGGGAATGGCAGTATTAGGCAGAATGACTTCCACAATCCCTGCCGTAAACTGGTCCTTTTTCCTTCCAGATGATTCAGTGGCAGATTCTGAAGGAGTGGCAGGGTTCATTGTTCCCTCTGGATGCCCCACTTCCTCTCACCCCTCAAGTGAAACAGTCCCTAACCTGGGGACTAAAGCCTTCAAATCTAACTCAGGGCTTTCCATGGGTGCTGGAGGAGCAAATAACTATCACCACCGATTAGGGTTGCAACGGTATGAAATTTTCACGGTATGATAACCGTCTCAGTAAATACCGCGGTATTACGGTTATCATGGTATCACCGTTTGTTACATATATTATTAAAAGATACACTAATCCTCGGACCTCAGATCAGCCCCAGTGCCCCCTTCAGACCTCAGATCGGCCCCAGTGCCCCCTTCAGACCTCAGATCGGCCCACGGTGCCCCCTTCAGACCTCAAATCGGCCCACGGTGCCCCCTTCAGACCTCAAATCGGCCCACGGTGCCCCCTTCAGACCTCAAATCGGCCCACGGTGCCCCCTTCAGACCTCAAATCGGCCCACGGTGCCCCCTTCAGACCTCAGATCGGCCCACGGTGCCCCCTTCAGACCTCAAATCGGCCCACGGTGCCCCCCTTCAGACCTCAGATCGGCCCACGGTGCCCCCCCCCGGCCCCTTCAGACCTCAGATCGGCCCACGGTGCCCCCTTCAGACCTCAGATCGGCCCACGGTGCCCCTCACCGGCCCGGGCCCCTTCAGACCTCAGATCGGCCCACGGTGCCCCCTTCAGACCTCAGATCGGCCCACGGTGCCCCCTTCAGACCTCAGATCGGCCCACGGTGCCCCCTTCAGACCTCAGATCGGCCCACGGTGCCCCCTTCAGACCTCAGATCGGCCCACGGTGCCCCCTTCAGACCTCAGATCGGCCCACGGTGCCCCCTTCAGACCTCAGATCGGCCCACGGTGCCCCTTCAGACCTCAGATCGGCCCACGTGCCCCCTTCAGACCTCAGATCGGCCCACGGTGCCCCCTTCAGACCTCAGATCGGCCCACGGTGCCCCCTTCAGACCTCAGATCGGCCCACGGTGCCCCCTTCAGACCTCAGATCGGCCCACGGTGCCCCCTTCAGACCTCAGATCGGCCCACGGTGCCCCCTTCAGACCTCAGATCGGCCCACGGTGCCCCCTTCAGACCTCAGATCGGCCCACGGTGCCCCCTTCAGACCTCAGATCGGCCCACGGTGCCCCCTTCAGACCTCAGATCGGCCCACGGTGCCCCCTTCAGACCTCAGATCGGCCCACGGTGCCCCCTTCAGACCTCAGATCGGCCCACGGTGCCCCCTTCAGACCTCAGATCGGCCCACGGTGCCCCCTTCAGACCTCAGATCGGCCCACGGTGCCCCCTTCAGACCTCAGATCGGCCCACGGTGCCCCCTTCAGACCTCAGATCGGCCACGGTGCCCCTTCAGACCTCAGATCGGCCCACGGTGCCCCCTTCAGACCTCAGATTGGCCCCGGCGCCCCCTTCAGACCTCAGATTGGCCCCGGCGCCCCCTTCAGACCTCAGATTGGCCCCAGCGCCCCCTTCAGACCTCAGATTGGCCCCAGCGCCCCCTTCAGACCTCAAATCGGCCCACTGTGCCCCCATCAGCCCACTGTGGCCCCTTCAGCCCACCATCTGAATAAAATTAAAAAAATCACTTACTTTTCCTGCGCTGCGGCTCCTCTCCGGTGTCCGGCGCTCCTTAGTCTCCCGTAGCTGCACTGTCACCTGACAGCGTGCAGCGTCAGGTCAGAGTGCGCGCACTACGTCCTGACGCTGTACGCGGTCAGGACAGTACAGCTCAACCCGGAAAAGAGGAGGAGCGCCGGACGGGTAAGTGATTTTTTTAATTTTATCTTCTCCATGTCCTCTGATACTAGGCTGCGCAGTAGTATGCGGTCGGGATGCGGTCGGGTCCAGGCGCAAATGGCGACAAGACTAAAAAGTCTTGTCGCCATTTACCGGTAATAAGCAAATGCCCACGGTTTGATAACCGTGCATTTCATTACCGTGGTATACCGTGGAACCGGTTACCGCTGCAACCCTACCACCGATGCCAGTCCTACCAGGTGAGGGGCGTATTGTCAGTGGGGGTTTCTGCAGGGAGTCTGGAGTCTAGTAGAAAGCGAGGATTTCCGGAATCTGAGGCAGTTAAGAGCTGTTCTTCTAGCCTTAAGAGGTTTTTTTTGTCCAGATTACAGTGAAAAGGGATAAAAAAATATTTTCAGACAATGCTACGGTGGTATCCTACCTAAACAGGCAAGGAGGGACAAGATCAGAATATCTTATGTCCTTAACCGCAGAAATCTTTTCCCTAGTCATACCTTATGTTCCTTTTTATCAAGGCAGTGCCTTTAAAGGGAACAGAAAACAAGGTGGCGGATTTTCTAAGAAGAAATTCCTTGGATCAAGGAGAATGGTGTCTGAATCAAGAGGTTTTCAGTAAGATAGTCCAACCGTGGGGCCATTCTCAGGTAGACTTATTTGCAACCAGACAAAACAGGAAAGGGTTAATTACTCTTACCGGTAATTGGTTTTTCTAATAACCTCCCCAACGGCACTGACAGGAGGGTGCTCCCCGCCTCCAGGACAGGAAACAACACGGAAGCTGAAGTTTAAAAGGGCCTCCTCCCCTTACGTATCCAGTAAAAACAGAGTACACGGACATGATGCAAAAAAGACAAATTATATTAATCCAAATGGAAAGATAACAGAAAAAAGCATTAACTTCATGCAAGATATCAAAAAAGAAGGGTGGGAATACCCAGTGCCGTTGGGGAGGTTATTGGAAAAACCAATTACCGGTAAGAGTAATTAACCCTTTTCCCCGGCACCTCCCCAACGGCACTGATAGGAGAATAGCAGAGAAAACATATATCAGGGTGGGACAACCGCAGAAAGGATCCTTCTGCCAAATGATAAGTCCTGATTCTGGACTACATTCAACTTGTAGTGATTAAAGAAAGTCATAGAGTTTGACCATACTGCCGCTTTGCAAATTTGGTCAATGGAGACAGCTGCGTACTCAGCCCAGGAGGCTGCAAGGGCTCTAGTTGAGTCCTTTTGGTGGATCTAGATTTTTCAGAGTATAGCAGACTGAGATAGTCTGCCTAATCCATCGAGAAATAGTAGTTTTGCTGGCAGCTCTTCCCTTGTTAGGACCCTGGAATTGGAGGAGAAGAAGATCCGATTTTCTATTCTCTTCCCAGATCTTCAGGTAGGCTAGAACACAACGCCTTACGTCCAGGTTATGGAACCGATGTTCCTGCTCTGTGGAAGGTGATGAACAAAAAGATGGTAAAATTATTTCTTGATTACAATGAAATTTAGATACTACCTTGGGCAGAAAGGCTGGACAGTGTCTCAGGATTATTCTATCCTCTAGAACTCTGAGGTATGGAGGACAAGAGGACAGCCTGAATTTCACCCACCCTCCTTGCCGTAGTTATTGCTAAGAGCAAGGAGGTCTTTAGTGTTAGAAACTTAAGGGGAATTTTATCAATAGGCTCAAACGGTGGGTCCATGAGGGCCGTAAGGACCAAACTGAGATCCCAAGGGGTATCGAAGATCGAATATTTGGGAGGCTTCTGACTGCTCCTTTAATGAATCTTTTGATCAGAGGATTCTCAGAGAGGCAGGTGTCAAAGAATACTGATAAGACCGAGACTTGAACCTTAAGGGTAGATGGCTTAAGACCCTTAGAGAGACCTGATTGTAAAAAGTCCAGTATTACCGGAATGTGAAGTAGTGGACCATCCTGGACTTTACCTTCCGCAAATGTTAGGAACGCTCTCCAAGTTCGGCGGTAGAAGTTCGAGGTCACTTCTTTCCTACTTTTTAACAAGGTGGATATGACCTCCTGAGACAGTCCTTTTTCCTTTAACATTCTCCGTTCAATCTCCAGGCCGTCAGATTCAATTGAGCAACTCCTGGATGGTTTATTGGACCCTGCTGGAGAAGTTCCGGAAAAACTGGAAGCGTCCAAGAGATGCCCCTTGATAGCTTTAGCAATAGGGGAAACCAGGATCTCTTGGGCCAATGAGGGGCAATCATTATTACTTGCGCTTTCTCCTCCAGGATTTTCATCAGGGTTCTTGAGATCAGACTGAACGGAGGGAAAGCATAAAGCAGGCCCTCGGGCCAAGGACGAGATAGCGCGTCCACTATCACCGGGTTTTCCTGAGGAAGAAGAGAGCAGAATTTTTCCACTTTTCTATTTTTTTGGGTTGCAAATAAATCCAGAATCGGAAGACCCCACATGTTGGTAATCTTCTGGAAAACCTGTGTATTTAGGGCCCATTCGCCCTCTTTTAGGGTCTGGCGACTGAGGAAGTCTGCCACTGTGTTTTCGCTTCCCTTTAGATGTACCGCTGATAGAGAGAGCAGGTATTTCTTTGAAAAGCGAAAAATGTTTTTTGATGTCTCTGCTAGGGATCTGTTTCGAGTGCCTCCCTGCCTGTTTATATAGGCCACCGTGGTGGTATTGTCCGAAAGTATTTTCACGTGACGTTGAGAGACTGTCTGGTGGAGAGAACGCAGGACATTGTAGACCGCCGATAATTCTCTTCTGTTTGAGGAGGCGTTCTTCATGTGGAGATCCCAAGATCCTTGAACTACTAGGTCTCCCGTATGGCCTCCCCAGCCTTGACAGCTGGAATCCGTGCAGACGATTAGAGGATCTGTCTGACGCCAGAAGACCCCTCTTTGTAGGTGACCTCTCAACCTCCACCAAGTTAGGGACTGTTTTACAGACCCTGGGATGCGGACTCTTTTGTTTAAGGTGGTCTTGTTGCCATCCCAGGAGGCTAGAAGAAACTGCTGCAGAGGCCTGGTATGAAATTGTGCCCATCTGACCGCAGGGATGGTTGAGGTTAACGTACCCAGGACTGACATAACATTTCTTATGGAAGAGGTTCTTAGGGAACAGAATTGACTCACCCTTGACTGTAGTGATGTCTGCTTGTCTTCTGGAAGGAAGGACATCTGAACTCTAGAATCCAGAAGCACTCCCAAGAACACTATTTCCTGAGTTGGATGGAGATTGGACTTTTCCAAGTTGGTGATCCAGCCTAGATCTGTAAAGGTTCTTTGGACAACCTGAAGATGATTTAGGAGCTGGTGCATTGAATCCGCTGCCAGAAGAAAATCGTCTAGGTATGGGACGATGAGAATGCTCTGTAAATGGAGGTACTGGGTCATCTCTGCCACCAACTTCGTGAAAATCCTGGGTGCTGATGCCAGGCCAAAGGGCAGAGCCTGAAATTGAAAATGGCATAGCTGATTGTTTAGGAAGACCGCAATTCTTAAAAACTTCTGATGTTCTTTGAATATGGGTACATGGTAGTAGGCGTCCCGTAGGTCGATTGTTACCATGAAACAATCCCTGGGAAGAAGGTTTATAGTCGAGTTGACGGTCTCCATCTTGAATCTTTTGTAGGTGAGGTTTTTGTTCAGGGCTCTTAGATTTATTATAAGCCTGTATGATCCCCCTGTTTTTTTTATGAGAAAGACTGGAGAATAGAATCCCTGTTGCTGCTGATCCTCTGGAACAGGAATTAGAACTCTCTTTTGGAGAAGATTTGTGATTTCCAATTCCAATGCAGATTGTTCCTCTTTCTTCGCCAGTGGTTTGTTTATAGAAAAATGGTTCCGAGGATATGTGCTGAACTCCAGTCTGAAGCCCTGCTGAAGAGCTGATAGGATCCAGGGAGAGGCATTTATTCTTTGCCATTGAGGGACAAATTTTTGTAACCTTGCCCCTACTTGACCTCTGGCGTCATTGGGAGGATTTTGCTGAATTATCCTGGTTAAAGAGGAATTCTCTATTCTTTCCCCTAGAAGACTGCCACTTATTCTGGAAATCCTTTTTCTTTTGCTCCTGTCTGGGCCTTATTTGGTTCTGAAAGGAGCGCCTGTGGAAGAACTGTTTGGATTCAGTAGGGAATCCTTTTTTTCTTGTCCGATGCTTGCTCCAAAACATCATCGAGCACCAAACCGAATAATCTATCCCCCTCGCAAGGGATGGAGCATAGGCGGTTTTTAGATCCTGCATCTCCCGACCAGGAGCGAAGCCACACTGTTCTGCGTGCGGCATTAGAAATTGCGGCAGATCTTGCAGCCAACCTGACCGTGTCAGCTGATTTTTTGAGAAAGCGCTCACATTTTTTATCCATGGGATCCCGGAGCAGTCCCATATCCTCAAACGTGAGGGCAGATTTTTTAGATATTCTAGCTACCGGCGCATCAACCTTCGGGGTTTTATCCCACAGGTTGGCGTCAGTATCTGAAAATGGGTATTTACGTTTAAATGCTCCCGTAATTGGGGTACGCTTTTCCGGATGTCTCCACTCCCTGGATATTAATGATTTTACATTATTGTGTATAGGAAAGACCCGTCTTTTCCTCTCTCCTAGTCCCTGGAACATCTGGTCCTGGATGGATCGGCTTTCTTTGGAATCCTCTAAATGCATAGTTGCCCTTACAGCTTTCAAGAGGGTATCGGTGTCTTCCACTGAAAATAACGGTCTGCCCTGATCGTCATCTGAAGACTCGGATAATGAATCAGATTCAATCTCCCCTTCATCAATTTCTCTCTCCATTATTTGAGAGCGAAAGGAGGTGGATGCCTGTGGGGATGAGGCGGGAGGGGGCAGCCTGGATTCTACCACCGCATTGACTTCTTCACGGATCATATTACCCATAGAATCCAATAGGGAGGGAGACTCTTCTGCCACTACATTTTCTGCACGTTTAGGGCATGACAGTTTCTTTGAACTTGAAACAAATGATTTTCTGCATATAGGGCATTTTTTCCGGTTGGAATCCGAACCCGGAGCCTTAGTTGTGGGAGTGTCTTTGCCCTACAAATTATAAGTAGGGGTCAGTCACTAGAGAAAACCTCTGCCCATACCAGGCGCATAGGGTGAAAATTACACCAGCCACACAGAGCAAAAAGAGCATCAGGAGAGGAGGCTTACCGGACTCATGGAGCTTGCTGGCGGTATCCTGGTCCATAGGAGCCGACATCCAGGGAGAGGAGACAGGAGAAAGGCATACAAACTCTCAGAGCGGGTTCTGCCTTTTAAATTTCCCGGCTTCCGGGTCACGTGATGCGTGCGTCGACGTCATGACGTCACGCCGCCCGCATCCGCCGTCCTCCGTAAACCGCCACCATTACGAGCGCTCCAGCACTACTCCGGATGGGAGCGCAGAGACCAGGGCTGCCTGAAGAGGACTTACGCCGGAGGTACAGGGGAGGAAGGCATTGCGTGTTCCCGGGAACCCTAACCCTGCAACAGCCCTCCCGAAGAACGGGGAAAAGGAAAGGCTGCGCGAGGTACCTGCATCGGCAGGAGAGCTTCCATGCTTGTCCTGAACAGGAAACAACACTGGATACGTAAGGGGAGGAGGCCCTTTTAAACTTCAGCTTCCGTGTTGTTTCCTGTCCTGGAGGCGAGAGCACCCTCCTATCAGTGCTGTTGGGGAGGTGCCGGGAAAATGTGAGCTTTTCTTTTCCCTAAATCCAAAAGTCCTTCCGTGGCCAGATCAGCTTCTGTATGCTTTCCCTCCTCTAAGACTTCTCCCGAGGGTATTACAGAAGTTGAGGCAGGAATAGACAAAACTCATTCTGATTGCCCTTTCTGGCCAAGGAGAACTTGGTTCACTTGGCTAAGGAAGCTGTCCCTGTCAGATCCCTGGATTTTTCCATCCAGACAGGACCTGTTTCAGGGCCCAGTCTTTTCATCCGGAAGTGAAAGGGGAGATCTTAAAGCATAAAGGGTTATCGGAGGAGGTAATTTCTACTCTTCTATCTTGCAGGAAAGAGGTAACCTCCACTGTTTCTTAGGGTCTGGAAAGCCTTCTTAAAATTCTCTAAGGTCTTGGTTGATCATTTAAGTCCCCCTACTATGTCTAGGATTCTAGATTTTTTTTTTAAAGGAAGGTCTTAATAAAAACCTAAGGCTTAGCACCCTTAAGGTCCAAGTCTCGGCCCTTAGCGCCTTCTTTGATTCCCCTATTGCCAACCATCCTTGGATTAGACAGTTCTTTAAGGCTGTAGAATTAAACCTCTCATTAGGTCTTCAGTACCCCTGTGGGATCTTAATTTTGTTTTGTCTAGGATGATGGAGCCTCCTTTTGAACCTCGGCAAGGATGTTAACTATTAAAACCTTGTTTGTTTGTTTTTTAAACAGCTATTCTGGTTGCCATCACCTGAGCTAGAAGGGTGGGTGAGATTTCTGCTTTTTCAGCTTCTCCTTATACTAACATTCTGGAGGACAGTGACCAGTCTTTTCTACCCAAGGTGGTTTCCCTAACTCGAGTTCGGTTCCAAGTGGTACCTTGGAACCGACCCAAGTTTGGGAAATGTTTTTTTGCAGTAAAAATGAATGTATGAAGTTATTACGCGAAGTCTCACAAGACTTCACAAAGTAATAACTTCGGCTCCTTACAGTATTAGAACGAAGTTTTAGGCGAATAGACTGGATGTTTCATCCAAAGTAGATTTGCTCATCCCTAGTGCTAAGGTTTCCTCTAGAACCTTGGCCAGATGGATAGTGGCTCACTCAACTGGATCCATTTCTAGCTCCTGGGCAGAGAGGGTTAATGCATCTTTGGAGCAGATATGTAGGGCTGGAACCTGGAAGTCTCCATGTACCTTTTTTGGCACCATAGGGTAGATTTAGATTCTATTCACCATTTGTCATTTGGAAGGAAAGTTGTCGCCCCCTAAGCTAGTTACCATTTTAGTCATCTCTCAAGGGTGCTGTCATGGGCGTAGGTTAAATTCAGGATTACACTTACCAGTAATCGTTTTTCTGTGAGTCCATGACAGCACCTGGGATAGATGTAAGAATTATATATTTAGGACAAGTTCTCACAATTAACTGGTGATATAGAGGCAGAGCCCCACCTTAAGAGCTCTCTACGAAAGTTCCTGTCCTGGATAGAGGTGGTCTCTCAAGGGTGCTGTCATAGGCTCATGGAAAAACGATTACCGGTAAGTGTAATCCTGAATTTCTCAGGCTGTATGCTGGTGCTTCTAATTACCATTGATGACCCCACCATTCATGTTTACTGACTGTAGCAGTGAACGTGAGGCCATTCTGACAGGCCAGCTGATCCAAGAGATCTGGACATAAACAACGGATTATCCCAATTCTTCAGGATCAGGTATTTTGGCATTTCTCTTGCGATCGCTACATTGTTTCTGGGCAGCAGATTGCCATTCTGCCCAGAAACCTGGTGAACGAGCCGTTTCTTCATTCATCAGTGGCACCTTTAGTAGTCGTACACACAGCCACTGCCAGCCGTGGTCCGTATTGCAGGTCTGCAATATGCAGGCACTGGCTCTGTTGGGGACCGCAGGAAGACTCATAGCCCCACTCTCCCCATAACTGGCAGGTTTCTTTCAAAAGTCTAACTGGGAGAATGGGGCCACAAGTATCATCAGACTTGCCTCTCTCGCAGTGCTGACATGCTCTGAGAGTTTCACCCTGTCAGTAATGTTAAAGTAATGAATTCTAGCCCAGAAGTGACAAGCCACTGATAATCCACAGGTCTGTCACTATACTATGCTCCCACCAGCAAGGGCAGCAAAGTAGAGGTAAGGGATTCCCTTTAAATGTGTATTTGGCAGCAATCCCAGCATAAAAAAAAAGTCAGAGCCCATAAGTTTTTTAAAATTTTAATCCAGATCTGATCCAGTTACACTGATGGAATAAAGACATGATAGCAACTTTAATCAATAACTAAAAACAGATTGTCATACCTGTATCTATCAAACCTTTAGAAAGGTTGGGAAATACAGTTTAAAAAGCTTCAGTGTTCAGCTGCATTTTGATGGGTAACATACATGCCTGTAAAAGTAGCAGGATCTGGTTTAATACTCTTCCCCTTCCTCCTCACCTTCTCCCTCCACAGAGTCTACACCAACTTCTTCATAATCCTTCTCCAGGGCAGCCATGTCCTCACGGGCCTCAGAGAACTCTCCCTCCTCCATACCCTCCCCTACATACCAGTGCACAAAGGCACGCTTGGCATACATAAGGTCAAACTTATGGTCCAGCCTAGCCCAGGCCTCTGCAATAGCAGTGGTGTTGCTCAGCATACACACAGCACGCTGTACTTTGGCCAGATCACCACCAGGAACCACAGTTGGTGGCTGATAGTTAATACCAACCTTGAAACCAGTCGGGCACCAGTCCACAAACTGAATGCTACGCTTGGTCTTGATGGTGGCAATAGCTGCATTGACATCTTTGGGCACCACATCACCACGGTACAACAGGCAGCAAGCCATGTATTTACCATGACGTGGATCACATTTCACCATCTGGTTGGCTGGCTCAAAGCAAGCATTTGTGATCTCAGCCACAGAAAGCTGCTCATGGTAAGCTTTCTCTGCAGAGATAACTGGGGCATAGGTGGCAAGAGGGAAGTGGATACGAGGGTAGGGCACCAAGTTAGTCTGGAACTCTGTCAGATCTACATTCAGAGCTCCATCAAATCTAAGAGAAGCTGTGATGGAGGACACTATCTGACTAATAAGGCGGTTCAAGTTGGTGTAAGTTGGGCGCTCAATGTCTAGATTTCTACGGCAGATGTCATAGATGGCCTCATTGTCTACCATGAAAGCACAGTCAGAGTGTTCAAGTGTGGTGTGAGTGGTAAGGATGGAGTTGTAGGGCTCAACAACAGCAGTGGACACTTGGGGGGCTGGGTAGATGGAGAATTCCAGCTTGGACTTCTTTCCATAATCAACAGAGAGACGTTCCATCAGCAGAGAGGTGAAGCCAGAACCAGTGCCGCCACCAAAGCTGTGGAAGACCAGGAAACCCTGAAGACCTGTGCACTGATCAGCCTGTTAGGAGAAAAGATTAATGTGGCACGTTAAAAACAATACAAGACTTGGGTCAGAAGTATCAAGTAATAGCTGAGGTTTATTCCTCTCTCCCCATTGAAACTGAGGCTTCTGGTCTACAGAGACTGCGTGTGAATCAGCAGGTCTGTGTGCCGATCGCATGACCCAATGGGAGACTGGAACATGTCTTATGCTCTGTAAGAGTAAATACACCATAATCTCATCCAGTTTCTTGATGCTACGGACAGACAATCCTCAGTTTCAGTCACATGTGGACATACACCAATAGGAGAAAACAGTCCATGGACAATAGTTGCACAAATATACAATTCAGACAACATTTTGAGGGATTACAAAAAAAGGAAGTCGTCTGTGCAGTTATCCTGACTCCAAGTCCTGCTAAGCCTCCGAATCCCTGAAAGGACCCGTCTCCTCTTCGGACATATCTGTTACAGTAACTACTTGCATTCTCTATGCAACAATTCTCGACTATCTTAGCAATAAGTGGGGAAAAGTCCAACGCAGTCATACGAAACTAGACGTTTATTAGTGAATCTACAACAGCGTATCACCAGTTGGGGGCAGTTACACTGCCAGCAGAGATCAGGACAGGGTCAGACTCTTCACTGTAGGACCTAGTTAAAATATTAATCAATACGCTTCTAGCAGCATTAACTGAGGAACATCTTAGATTTTTATGAAAAGATATTCCAGAATTGGAAACAGACAAGTCCGGAGTGGTGATAGGTCCTCTGTAAGGAGTTTGTAGAGGATTACTGGTCATATTACAATTACCACTCTAACTAATGTGCTCACCAATTTACGAATCCTGTCCAGCACCAAATCAATAATTTCCTTGCCAATAGTGTAGTGCCCACGGGCATAGTTATTGGCAGCATCTTCCTTTCCTGTAATTAGCTGTTCTGGATGGAATAGCTGACGGTATGTTCCAGTGCGCACCTCATCTGTAAAGATAAATATACATGTATATGTAGGACACTAAGCAAACATGACAAGTCTAAGAGTGAGCCGGGTCACATGGCCTCACCGATGACTGTAGGCTCCAGGTCCACAAACACAGCCCTAGGGACATGTTTGCCAGCTCCAGTCTCACTGAAGAAAGTGTTGAAGGAATCATCTCCTCCTCCAATGGTCTTGTCACTGGGCATCTGTCCATCAGGCTGGATGCCATGTTCCAAGCAGTACAACTCCCAGCAGGCGTTACCAATCTGTACACCAGCCTGACCGACGTGGATGGAGATGCACTCACGCTAGAAAGAGGAAAAAAATAATAAATTGAGATTTTTATCTAAAGAAAGACATGATGGGAGTTCTCTGCCATACATGCTCTTCTAGTATCTGGCACTGCCACCTTCAGTCTATCCTAGGGATCAGCAACCTTCGCTCCAGCTGCTGTGAAACTACACTTCCCAGCTTGTACACATACTTGGCTGTTCATGTCACTCCCATTGAAGTGAAAGGAGGATTCTGGGAGTTGTAGTTTCAGAACTGCTGGAGTGCTGGTCTATACTATAGAGACAAGTCAAAAGTCCTAGTAGGCTAGAAAAACATCCTAAACTCTCGCCTCACATTACATGAAGTAGATATTCGGATTTCGATGTGCAGCTAGAAAGGGGTTAATCTGCAATAAATGCAAAGTGAACTGATGGTGCCCATGAGTCCCTCCGCCCGCAGGGTCAGCTGACTCCACTTCCACGTTAGCACAGAGATATCTACAGCGCTCTTCCCACCCCCACATTTCATCCTCTGTCTGTGAAAGAGGAACATAAGCTTTCAAGTGAATCAGGATTATCCTGAGCTTTCTTTAGAAGTACCCAGCAAGCAATGGTGGCTTACTCCTCCCAACAGCTGCTCCCTGAAGGCAGATAATGCTAGATGGTGCTGAGACAGAGGCGGAAATAGATAGTGATGGAGCACTGCAACAAACCCCCCCTCATTGATAGTCCTACACGCCCAGGGGCTTCCTGCAGCCTCTGCGCTCTGTTATCAGCAGTTTATATTTAGAGGGGCTGACCACAGCATTTAGTTCTAATGAGAAGTACAGAACACCCCCAGTTAGCTGTCTATAGAGAGGGTCTGATCACTACTGAAGGTAGACAATCCTCACAGTAAAGGACTGCACAGAAACTGGCCCCTGCTGTACGCCCCCTCCCCCATAACTGTCCCTCAAGCGCGGGAAGATCCGTTGATAATGGAAACCATAAATCAGGTCAGTCCTAGGCACGGCCCGCCTCATGTCAAAAGGGGAGATTACAGTCCAACGGAAATCCGCAGAAAACCTTCCCATTCCACATCTGCACGGCCAAACGGGAGACCCACCCAAGACTATAGAGCGGATCACTACTTACCATGTTGAGAGATGAGGATTCAGAGAAGAGTATTAAAAAAAAATAAAATAAAAGTTACTTTATCCAACAGCTACGAGTGGATGTAAGTAACAGAATGAAAAAGGCGAGCCGAGCCCTGTGCTTTTATATCGCTCTAGCTGTGACGTCACCTTAGTTATGTTAATGAGATGCTGCTATCTTCTGATTGGCTGAGGCGCTGCAGCGAGATGTACGAATCTAGGAGGCGGGAGCTGATGCTCAAGCACCGACAAGCTGCAGCCTCATGTATCCAATATGGCGGCGCTCTCCTGTATCTCACAAACCACGACTCAGACTATGTATGAAAGCTTGTAGTGTGCCTAAAGTATTCGCGAATAGTCTTAGCTTTATACGTAACGTAGCAGTGCCTTCTGCAACAGCGGTATCGCAAACATCTGTGTCGTGACGTACCGTGCGGGTACATTAACAGTGCTGTGATAATGGCGACGTTTCCGCATATCTCCTGAGAATTTTATTTCTTATCACATACAAAGTTTGTCCGCGGTTACACCAGCAGCTGCAATGCAGAAACATGGTGGCTGAGCTGACTGCATGAGTGGAAATAAATCACAGTTCAGGATGTGACTCAGCCCCGGCCTCATACTACAATCCCATCCCGGGCTGTGCGGCTCCCGAACCCATACTACAGTCTGATCCCCGGCTCTCGGCTTCATACTAGGGTCTCATCCCGGCCTGTGCGGCTCTCGGCGTCATGCTACGGGTTTGTACGGCTCCCGGCCTCATATTGCAGTCCCATGCCGGGCTGTGCGGCTCCCCAACTCATACACGGTCTCATCCCGGGCTATCTGGCTCCCGGCTTCATACTATGGGTCTGTGCGGCTCTTCGCCTCATACTACAGTCCCACCCTGGACAATGCGACTCCATCAGGCCCTGAGAGGTATCCAGTGCGCCAGCTATGGGCCGCCATGTGTCAGGGTGACCGGGGAGGCTGCAGATGCACACTGCGGCATCCTTCTATTTGGCACCTGGCCAGTCAGTGATCCAGAGACGCAGGAGCCGCCCAGATCTCCACATCCACTGCCTCACACTCGGTATCCTCCCTCATCTGGGCAGGAAATGATCTGCCAGTCATCAGAGGGCAATGAAAGGGCAGATGTGCCAGCTGGGGAGAGCTCAGCATTGCAGTCAGATTATGGCATGAGTTCACACTTTGCTTTTTTATAACATTGGACCACCAAAAAGCAAAATGCAAGAGCCCACTGGGTAAAAGTAAGACAGTGTTAACTTAAAGGGGTTGTCCAGTCTTGGGTGCCTTTCTAACCACTAATGTCTGTGTCAGCTACCAAGAGTATTAAACACTATAAATAAATGTTAAGTTTTATTGAATAACAAGTGCATAAATCCGGACATTTTTTGATCCTTTGGATCATTGGATATAACTAACCTTTCTGCCAGACCTCCCACCTCCCTGGACCTTTGGAGAGCTGGATAATGGCTCCTTCAGCCCCCCCCTGACAGTTTGATGGGGATTACGTGATGCATGGGGGGATATGTCAATGCTGTGACCGCTCTCAAACCGTAAGTTTACAAGATGTTAAGTATGTGTCCCTCCGCAGGTTGGGCAAGGTGGAGGAGTCTGGAAGAAAGACCAGCAAAGCTGGACAACCCCTATAAACTGTGGCAAAGACCAGAAAGACCAGCAAAGCTGGACAACCCCTATAAACTGTGGCAGTTTTATCAGATTGGTAGATGCTGGATGATAATTCTGGCTCATCTATAGACTAAGTTGACACAAAGTATTTTTTGGCTTAATTTACTTTAAAAGCCAAAAATTGTGGTCCTTTTTGAGTCCTGGCACCACGTTTCATTCTAATTGTATAGCTTTATCGTTTAGCGGCTGTGCCTGGTATTGCAGCTAAGCCTTATTGACTTGAATGGGACCATGTAGCCGATCTACAGTGACATCACATGGCTTGGACTGTGATGGCTAACCTCCGGCACTCCAACTGTGGTAAAACAACAACTCCCAAGATGCACACTTGCTTGGCTGTTCTCAGAACTCCATAGAAATTAATAGAGCATGCTGGGAGTTGTAGTTTTACCACAACTGGAGTGCTGGAGGTTAGCCATCACTGGCCTAGGAAGAGGCCAAGGAGAGCCCAGCCTCTTCTAACAGCTAATTGGCTGGGGTCCTGGTTATTGGACCCCCCGCTGATCTGATATTGATAACCTATTATGAGGAAAGGTCATCAATATTCATTCCAGGATAACTCCTTTAATGGGCCTTGCTGGGACTTAAATATGGATGACCTATAGGTAATCAGGTCGGTGAAGGTCTGACACCCAGCAGCCTCACTGATCAGTAGTTTCAGGCAGCTGCTGAGACGAAGGCTTCATCCCCTGTGTAGTTTCCAGTGCTGGCATACTACAGCTCAGCTCCCATTTATTTTTCTTAGCTGAACAGGCACCTAACTTTCAGGTACCCATTGCGCTTTAGAATCCTTAACCTCATACAGTGCTGGGAGTACAGATTGACTGTGGCTGCACTGAACGCTGTACAGGCATGAGCTCCATAGCACATTGCTGCTCCTGCCTGTACTAGTGCTGGCTAAAGCTTGGCATAGACTATGTCAGGCTTTAGCAGAGCAGGTGCAGGCAGAGGATGTGCCATGGATCTCCTGGCCTGTGCTCACTCCGCTCAGCTAATAGCCTGCACAGCACATAGGTACTGGCTTCCTCTGCAACTATTGTATTGAAAATCCGATTAAAGAGGAACAACATTTGTATATGTCAGAATTGAGGGAAGTGAACAGAGATGGGGTTCAAGCCACAAGGGTCACAGATATTAGCGGCTCCTGCCCCTCCTACACCTACTCACTCACCTCCAAGCCTAATTCACACGAGGAGTCTGAGTGTGAGTTTGAAGACCTTTCAGAAGGGGAGCTGGACCATTCAGAAATCAGAAGATAAGAAGTATTTGTTTTCCTTAGAAGCCATGGACGTTGAAGAGGTCCAAAAACCAGTCAGTCCAAGATGAGATGTTCATTGGTCTCAGAGCATAAAAGAAATAAAGTGTTCCTGGTTAAAAAAAAAAATGGATAGGAATAAAATCAGTTTCAGTTTCAGGCTCACATGTCTTTGGTCCTGAATTAGACTAAAATTTGGAAAAGGCAGCAGATAAGAAAAAATATTTTCCAGAAGAGAAACCCAAGAAACAGAGCTCTTTCTTTTCTAGACCACAAACAACAGCAAGGGGGGACAAAGGGAAAGGAAAGACAGGCCAGTGGAGTTATCCGAAGAGTGATAGAAGCGGAAACTTCATGCTCAAACCCAACAACTCAGGGTCAAGCAAATGACACCAGATGGGTAGGAGGCAGACTTCAATACTTCTACAAAAATTTGGATTATTAAGGAGTTTTACAAGATAGAATTTTCAGACCTCCCACCAAGCAGGTTTCAGATGACCCCAGCTCGATTAAAGCTTCTCCAGTCGAAGGCAATTTGTCTAGTTCCGGAATCAGAAGACTTCCAGGGATACTATTCCTAATAATATATATATATATATATATATATATATATATATACACTCACCGGCCACTTTATTAAGTACACCTGTCCAACTGCTCGTTAACACTTAATTTCTAATCAGCCAATCACATGGCGGCAACTCAGTGCATTTAGGCATGTAGACATGGTCAAGACAATCTCCTGCAGTTCAAACCGAGCATCAGTATGGGGAAGAAAGGTGATTTGAGTGCCTTTGAACATGGCATGGTTGTTGGTGCCAGAAGGGCTGGTCTGAGCATTTCAGAAACTGCTGATCTACTGGGATTTTCACGCACAACCATCTCTAGGGTTTACAGAGAATGGTCCGAAAAAGAAAAAACATCCAGTGAGCGGCAGTTCTGTGGGCGGAAATGCCTTGTTGATGCCAGAGGTCAGAGGAGAATGGGCAGACTGGTTCGAGCTGATAGAAAGGCAACAGTGACTCAAATTGCCACCCGTTACAACCAAGGTAGGCAGAAGAGCATCTCTGAACGCACAGTACGTCGAACTTTGAGGCAGATGGGCTACAGCAGCAGAAGACCACACCGGGTGCCACTCCTTTCAGCTAAGAACAGGAAACTGAGGCTACAATTTGCACAAGCTCATCGAAATTGGACAGTAGAAGATTGGAAAAACGTCGCCTGGTCTGATGAGTCTCGATTTCTGCTGCGACATTCGGATGGTAGGGTCAGAATTTGGCGTCAACAACATGAAAGCATGGATCCATCCTGCCTTGTATCAACGGTTCAAGCTGGTGGTGGTGGTGTCATGGTGTGGGGAATATTTTCTTGGCAGTCTTTGGGCCCCTTGGTACCAATTGAGCATCGTTGCAACGCCACAGCCTACCTGAGTATTGTTGCTGACCATGTCCATCCCTTTATGACCACAATGTACCCAACATCTGATGGCTACTTTCAGCAGGATAATGCGCCATGTCATAAAGCTGGAATCATCTCAGACTGGTTTCTTGAACATGACAATGAGTTCACTGTACTCAAATGGCCTCCACAGTCACCAGATCTCAATCCAATAGAGCATCTTTGGGATGTGGTGGAACGGGAGATTCGCATCATGGATGTGCAGCCGACAAATCTGCGGCAACTGTGTGATGCCATCATGTCAATATGGACCAAAATCTCTGAGGAATGCTTCCAGCACCTTGTTGAATCTATGCCACGAAGAATTGAGGCAGTTCTGAAGGCAAAAGGGGGTCCAACCCGTTACTAGCATGGTGTACCTAATAAAGTGGCCGGTGAGTGTGTATATATATATATATATATATATATATGAAAATGGCACATTCCGAACAATTACTAATCTGAAACAAACAAGTGGATAATTTATGGAAGATTCAAGATGGAAACTGTTAGTACCAGCATTCTTTTAATTTAAAAAATACACAGTCATGTGAACAATCGATTTCCAAAATGCGTATTACCATATCTCAATACATCAGAAAGAATGAACAAAAATACCTGAGATTTGCTGTTCAGATCGGTCAAACCATTCTACAGTTTCAGTGTCTTCCCTTAGGAATCTACTTGCCCCCAAGAATTTTCACTAAAATAGTATCAGAGATTATGGCTTTCCTAAAGCGACAGGATATAATTATTTCATACCTGGACAACTTCATTCTCGTAGGAGACTCTCCAGAGGTTCTACAAAATGATCTGACAGTGGTCATCTTCTGGAATGGATTTTAAACCAAGAAAAATCGGATCTCTCCCCAGCAGTTTGAAAGATCTTCCTAGGAGTCCTACTGAAGTTAAAAACCTTCCAGAGTGCAAACAATTGGTCATACAACAGAAGATCTGAACAGTTATCTAAGACAGGCCATGAGTATACTGGGGCTTATGATGTCTTCCATGCAAATAATTCCCTGAGTTCAGTTTCATTCCAGATACAGCAATGGATTCTAGTCACCTGGTACAGAGATCACAGATTCCTAAACTCAAAAAGCAACATTCCTCACAAACAGAAAAACTCATTTCATTGGTGGACTACCCTTCACAATCTGAGCACAAGTAGCTTTCAGATTGCTATGTGAGGGTAGCCTACATAGACCAACACTATTTCCAAGGGTCTTGACCTAGAAGAAATCATCCAACTACAGAGAATTAAGAGCAGTCTTCGAGACTCTGAAGGAAGCTCACGCCTACTGAATGGCTTTCATCTAAGAATCCTGTTGGACATCATCAATGTGTGTTCTTACCTTCGACATCAAGGAGATACAAAACATCATCATCTCTAAGCATTGTCAAGACAAATTTTCAATCCTGCGGAAGTCTGGGTACCATCTATTTCAGCAGTACACCTAAAAAGCTGTGTGAGACAGAAAGCGAATTACCTGAGCGAGAAAAATCTTGAACCAGGAGAATGGTCTCTACAAAACAAAGTCTTCAGTATTCCAGTGAGCAAGAGGGGCCTTCCCCAAATAGATTTATTTGCTTCATGGGAGAACCGAAAGGTGGAATCCTTTTTCCCAACAAGACGAACAACCCATTAGCAGTAGACGCATTGGGGCAGATTTATCATACCTCGGCAGCATGTGCTGGGCTACGATAAATAGGCACGCTGCCGGATGCTGTGCTGATTTATGAAGAGGCGTACAGCAGTCTGTGTGCCTGAACTAAAATCTATGCGGTGCACTTTTACACGAGAGAACTGACATAGAAGATGACAAATGTGGCAGCCTTGTCGCACCTCCTTTTCAGGAAAGTGGCGAGGCCAGTGGAGAAATGGCACACTTTTTGCACAAGTGCCGTTGGAAATGTCGCAAACAGCAGTTTGTGACTTTTTGATGACACAAAGTCGCATATTTTTATGATAAATCTGCCCCATTTTCTCAACCTTGGGATATGGAGCTGGCATACACCTTCCCTCCTCTTCCACTCATACCTCAGATTATTAGGAAGATCAGAGAAGAATTGGCGAAAGTTATTATTTCTATCGTTCTGGCCCTGGAGGAGCTGGATTCCACCACTAATACAACTGGCATTGGAGATCCAATTCTTCTTCAATCAGAATAGATCTGCTAATGAAGAGCCCTTTTATTCATCCAGATGTTTAGAGCCTAAGTCTGTTTGCATGGATCCTGAAGGGGAATCCTTAAAGGGAGTCTGTCACCTCATTTTCACCTATATAACTATCAGCACTGCCCCACAGAAGATTACAGACACATCCCAGACATACCTGTGTGCACTTTGTGTCTGTATTACATGTTCAGAAAAAGCACTTTTATTCTGCAGGAAAACAGCTCTCAAGTGCCCAGCTGAAAGTGAAAGTAAAAACAGCTTTCTCTCCAGACTGGATTTCTAACAGCTATATCGTCTGATATACTGGATATAATGCAGTGATTTTGCTATCATTTCAAAGCTTGGAATGTCATCTTTCAAAGAAGGTCAGAACCATTTCTATCTGCTATCAATCCCAAGATATGAGCAGCTAAAGCAGCCCTCCCTTCTTCAGTCTGGTTTGCTTTGAGCACTTGCAGCAGCAGAGCCGGGCACTTGGGAGCTGTTTTCCTGCAGAATAAAAGTGCTTTTTCTGGACATGTAATACAGACACACAGTGCACACAGGTAAATAAGCAGTTAAAATGTATGGAGGTGCTCACCTGAACTCAGCACGACCCACCAACAACCAATTGGCTATTATAGTTCCACAAAATACAAAAAATGGTCGGCTTCGTAACAGATTTCGTATTTATTACTGACCAATATAACCACAAAAATTAAAAATCAAATAAATAATATTGTAAATACCCCATACATTAAAAACATATATTATATTTACTTATAGTCACAGTCCCCCTAATAGATTCAACTGCGGAGCTCTCATAATGAATCAAAAATATATTAAATATATTGCGGTTTTCTATTTATGTAATGTTCTTTCTGTTATCCCAAGAAGGTTGTATTACTTCCACTTATTAAAACATGCTTTTATAATGAAATCCTCTTGTGTTAGTCCTTCTTAAATCATTTCGGGACTTTGTATAACAGTCTTGCGCTTCTTACTGACAGCGCAACATAGAGACTCAGCGCTATGTGCTTCTTACCCCTACCGCGTCGATGGTTGCGAGTAGACCAAGTCCGGTAATGGGGGGGTGAGGGTGCAGTCTGTATAGTGCGATAAACTCCGGTGCCCGGGCTGCTGTTGGCTTTTCTTCGCGCTGACAACAGTCAAGCTCATGCGCCCTAGACAGACACAGAAGCCAAGTCCCGCTGTGCTTCTGCCAACATGGGCTCCCCGCTTCTCCTCTCACCTGCCGGCAGACGGCAATCCCACAATCTCTTGTGGTGGGTATATGTATACTTCCAATCTAAATAGATCGTGGTCTCCAATGATAGATGGCAAATCTAGTCCAGGTATAGATAGTTCATACAACCGCTTGGTCTCTTTCACTTTTTGAAAAGTGCACACAGGTATGTCTGAGATGTGATAGCAATCTTCTGTGGGGCAGTGTTCTTAGTCATATAGGTGAAAATGAGGTGACAGACTCCCTTTAAGGAAACAGTCTTTAACTGACATACTTACCTCCACCTAAAGTCAGAAGAGAGTGACTTCCTGTATCTACTTCAAAATATGGAAAAAATTCTGTTCTAGCTAGGTGATGGAGTCCCTAGATTTAACAAAACTTAATATTCCTAAGACTTCTCGTGTAATCAGGGCTGACATATTAGGATGTTAAAATAGGAATCCAGCCCACTGACTGGCTGTTGAGCCTCTCTGCACAGCTGATCTGGGTCTGCAAGACCCAGCAGCTCCTACAGTTACTCAGCCCTAAGCATTCACATGATTGCTAAGACTATAGAAGGAAGTGGCACTGCCACTGTCTGATCTGTATACAAAGTGCTTATTGAGCACTGTGCGTACAGAGATGGAGAAGTCAGGGACAGTAAAAAGAACGCCTCTGCCTTTTCTATGGAGAGCCTAGTTGTCACTAACAATGGGCACAATTAGCGTACAGCCCCCATCTTTACAAGGACACTCAGGAATGTCCTGCAGAGATAAACACAGTAAGTTTGCTGCCACACAGTGCAGTTGTGATGCAGTTAAAAACTGCATGCAGGAGATTACATGCAGTAAGGCTACACTGTGACTTTCTGTTGAGTGACTGACTAATTTTAACTATAGCTGCAGTTCAAATAAATGCATTCAGTAGAAAATGCATTCAGTAGAAAAAATCACTTGCGCTCCAAAAAATTGCAGTATAGGTCAGGCATTCACACGGCAGTTATAGAATTTAGCCAGTTTAGCACCTAATTAAGCCCTGGTGTTCTGCATAGGAGAAATCATCTAAATGATTTAATAAATTGGCGGGCTACATTCAAGAATTGTGACGTAAATGCCTGTTTGTAGATGCAGCAATTGCATCTTAACTACGCTGTGTGGCCACAACCTAAAATCGTTTAAATAATATGCTTTTTTTTCTGGTACAGGGCCCTAAATCCTGTTTATCTTAAATAAAAAAAAAAACCTAAAGGCCCACACACAAGACTTAGGGCTCATGCACACGACCGTAGCCTGTTTTGCGGTCCGCAAATTGTGGATCCGAAAAACTTGTATACCGGCCATGTGTGTTCCGCATTTTGCAGAACAGAACATCTTGGACTCCATGGAACAGTCCTATCTTGTCCATAAGACAGACAAGAATAGATACATGTTCTATCTTTTTGCGGGTGCCATGGAATGCGGCCCCATTGAAGTGCATCCGACTTGCATAAAATGCGGATCAGATGCAGAAAAAAAACATCTGTGTGCATGAGCCCTAACCCTTACACTCCCAGCGCCGTACATGTACGGTGCTGGAGCGGTGTGGAAACATGACGCCCGCTCGCGCGTGCGGCGGGCGTCATGGCCGGCAAGTCTCTGCTGTTTCCGGGTGTTGTGAAGACGCCCCGTGTGGTCAATCGGGGTGTCTGCACACGATCTGAAAGCTGTAAACCTTGCTGATGAGGTTTACAGCTTTCAATCTGCAATTCTTATTTTGGCCACCAGATGGCAGGCCTGCATAAGAAATAAGCAAAAGGGACTTAAAATTGAGTTTTAAAAATCCCTGATTGCGCAAAATGAAAAATTAAAAAACATTATCTATATGCATATATATGAGCCTTAAAATAATCACAAAAAATTAAAAAAAAAATGTTAAAAAAATATAAAAGTTTAAATCACCCCCCTTTCTGTATAATTAAAAAATGAATACCTAAATAACAATAAATATAAACATCATAGGTATCACCGCGACTGAAAACACCCGTACTTTTAAAATATCAAAAAAAATTTCCAATACGGCGAATTGCGTGACGGAAAAAAGGGTCAAAATAGCCGATTTACCATTTTTTCACTACTTCTCTTCTCAAAAAACGTAATAAAATGTGATCAAAAAGTCACGCACACTCCAAAATGGTATCAATAAAAACTATTGATTGTCCCACAAAAAATGAGCCCCTAAACAGCTCAGTGGATGTAACTTAAAAAAAGTTATGGGGGTCAAAATATGATGAAGTAAGAAAAAAAATATTTTTTTTCAATGTTTAAATTTATTTTTACACTATTTAAACATAACAAACCTACACATATGGGGTATCGTTGTAATCGTACTGACCCAGAGAACGAAGGGCATGGGTCAGTTTTGCCGCAAACGGAAACCCGTAAAATGGTGGAGGAATTGCGTTTTTTTCCAATTCCCCCCTATTTGTAATTTTTTTACCGCTTCCCACTACATTTTATGCCATAATTAAAGGCGGCATTAAAAAGTACAACTTGTCCCGCAAACAATAAGCCTCCATACAGCTATGTGAACAAAAATATAAAAAAGGGCTCACAGAAAATAGGGAAGAAAAATGAAACCGCAAAACCGAAAAAACCTCCGGTACTGAAAGGGTTAAAGCACGAGTGTGCAGCCCACAAACTGCAGGTCTGCAATATACAGGCACTTCGGCCCTCCACACTGCAAAACAATAGAACATGCTCTTTTTTTTTTTTTTTTTTGCGGTGCGGACAGATCACAGACCCACACTCAAGTTGAATGGGTCTGCATCCATCTGCACCGGCCACATGAACGGTGCACATGCATTCGGGGCCCAATGAACGGCATGGGCGGCACACACATGCATGAGCCCTCAACATCATCTGCATTGGGTGTGTTGAATTTCAGTACCTCACCCTTCTGTTCTCCATTCGTCCTGTATTTTTCCGGGACCACGGCCTAAATTAGTAATAACTTTCTAATCGTGGCACAGCGGTCAACATTGTCTGTACACGCTGCCTGCAAATCTGGGTCATTCTGAGATAGAAACCTCAACAAACATGTTCATCAGACTGTGACCTCTTTCCTTCACCGCTTCTAGATTTCAGCACAGTTGACTTGTTCCATTGTGCTTACTTCTAGCGTCATCCCATTCAATCACGCCCCGCAAAGAAAGGTAAATTGGAAATTATCTAAAGTTTTAGAGAATATGGGGCTCTGGTTAAAAAAAATGAACACTCACCACCCACTATATATGTTAAGGTTAATAAGTGAGAAAATGCACTATATATGCACTTAAAAGGATTGTCCGGTTTCCAATTTTGGTGGGGTTCCAACTCCCGGCAGCCCTGCTGATCAGCTGGTTGAAGAGAACGCAGTGCTCGTCCAAATCCTGCATTCTCTTCACTGTTTACATGCTCGCTACAACCAATCAACATTGCAATGGCGAGGCGTGTGTTTACAGGTCCTCCATCTCATTCACTTGAATGGGAAGAAGCAGTTGTTAGGGCCCGTTCACATGACTGTGTGAATGGGTCCGCCTCTGTTCTGCAGTTTTGCGGAATAGATGCTGCCCCGTTCACTAAAATGAGAGCGAGCAGCCGTGTCTCCGTCCCGCCGCTCTGCAAAAAAAATAAATAGAACAGGTCCTATTCTTGTCCGCAGTAGCATTTTGAATGGGGTGCCAGGCCGTGTGGTCCGCAAATTGCGGAATACACACTGGTCGGCATCCGTGGTATTGCGGATCCGCATTTTTGCGGATCTGCAATACCACGGCCGTATAAACGGCCCCTTACACTCCCCTCTCATTCAAATGAATGGGACGGAGGAGCTGTAACTATATTTGTTTGCCACTGCAATGTCAACAGCGAGCATGTAAACAGTGAAGAGAACTCGGCACTCACAAGAGCACTGCGTTCTCTTCAAAGAGCTGATTATGTGTCGGACCCCAGCCAATCTGAGGATAGGCCATCAATATCAGAAACCGAAAAACCTCCTTTAAATGTGTACACCTGAAAGTCTACCTTACAGTGTCCCAGTGTCCCTTACAGACTCTTCACGGATGAAACACTGACCATTTTGTCAAGGACATAATTCCCTTACACCACTAACTGCAGTTTTGGCAAATGGGTGTGGTTAACCTGTTCAGCTGATTTAAAAGGGTTGTCCAGGTTTTAGATATTGAAGACATATCCTCAGAATAGGTCAGTATCAGATCTGTGAGGGTTCCAACATCTGGCACCTCCTTTTATCAGCTCTTCTCAGAAACCATCGTAGACGGAGCTGCAAACAGCCAGCTGTGTCCACTGTATAGTGATCCTGCTGGGTTCCTGCAGCTCAGCTCCTGAAAATAGGTAATCAATATCTAGAATTTATCAACTGTGACTTTTCATAAAGTTTTTCAAAAATTGTTGCAGTCGTAGTCCAATATAGGCATGGAGTAACATCTCAAGACAGAAGTGTCAGACTTAAAAATGCACCAATTTTTTCAAACATTGCATAACATTTGATAAATTTGGAGCAAATTATGGCAATGCAGACTCTTGAAAAAAATAATAAAAAAATTCCTCTGATATGTGTAGAGTACAGAATTTGTATTGCTTTGTGTGGGTAACATTCATGAGTTATTTACAAGTTTCTGACCACTTATAAAATGTGTTCAAATTGCTGCCCATTGTGTTGGATTGTCAATGCAACCCTCTTTTCCCACTCTTAACATAGTAATATAGTAACATAGTTTATAAGGCCGAAAAAAGACATCTGTCCAGTTCGGCCTGTTTTCCTACTAGTTGATCCAGAGGAAGGCAATTGTTTTTCTTGTGAAAATTCTCAATAAGTTTGATGTGTCAAATGACCCTCTTCCCATTGAAAAAACTAAAGTTGGATCCAAAATGGCCAACTTCAAAATGGCCACCATGGTCACCACCCATCTTGAAAAGTTTCCCCCTCTCATATACTAATGTGCCACAAACAGGAAGTTAATATCACCAACCATTCCCATTTTATTTAGGTGTATCCATATAAATGGCCCACCCTGCAGAACAGTCCAATCCCTGTCTGTAATGCGGACAAGAATAGGACACGTTCTATATTTTTGCAGATGCGGATGGCACACCTTGCCCCATTGAAATTAATGGGTCCGCATTCGACCCACAAAAAATGCGGATCGAATGTGGGAAAAAAAATATGTTCGTGTGCATGAACCCTCATTTAGACTTGTACCTGTACAGTTCAAAAGACTTTGTTAGTTGTGAAGCCAAAACTGAATCCACCTATTGCTCTCGAAAGTCTATTCTGCAATTACATAAGCACCACAGCCTAATAATTTGCTGTCACATGAGTTCATGAGGCAAGTCAGTACATCTCACACAGAATACTATAATCTCTAAAATTATATGTTCTTGTGCTGTTATTCCTCAGCGAAGAGAGAAAAACGATTTTGAAATGCAGATTGCTCGAGCTACACGTTTCCAATATTTTACATATTAACTACTAGGTTCAATATGGTGTCAGAGTTAATTCCAGTAACAGGTTGGTTCTGATATATACAGTGCCTTGCGAAAGTATTTGGCCCCCTGGAACTTTTCAACCTTTTGCCACATTTCAGGCTTCAAACAAAAAGATACAACATTTTAAATTTTTGGTGAAGAATCAACAACAAGTGGGTCACAATTGTGAAGTGGAACGAAATTTATTGGATCATTTAAACTTTTTTTGTAATAATAAAACTGAAAAGTGGGGCATGCTAAATTATTCGTCCCATTTACTTTCAGTTCAGAAAACTCACTCCAGAAGTTGATTGAGGATCTCTGAATGATCCAATGTTGTCCTAAATGACTGATGAAGATAAATAGAATCCACCTGTGTGTAATCAAGTCTCTGTATAAATGCACCTGCTCTGTGATAGTCTCAGGGTTCTGCATCATGAAGACCAAGGAACACACCAGGCAGGTCCGTGATACTGTTGTGGAGAAGTTTAAAGCCGGATTTGGATACCAAAAGATTTCCCAAGCTTTAAACATCCCAAGGAGCACTGTGCAAGCGATCATATTGAAATGGAAGGAGTATCAGACCACTGCAAATCTACCAAGACCCGGCCTTCCCTCTAAACTTTCATCTCAAACAAGGAGAAGACTGATCAGTGATGCAGCCAAGAGGCCCGTGATCACTCTGGATGAACTGCAGAGATCTACAGCTGAGGTGGGAGAGTCTGTCCATAGGACAACAATCAGTCGAACACTTCACAAATCTGGCCTTTATGGAAGAGTGGCAAGAAGAAAGCCATTTCTCAAAGATATCCATAAAAAGTCTTGTTTACAGTTTGCTACAAGCCACCTGGGAGACACACCAAACATGTGGAAGAAGGTGCTCTGGTCAGATGAAACCAAAATCGAACCTTTTGGAAACAATGCAAAACGATATGTTTGGCATAAAAGCAACACAGCTCATCACCCTGAACACACCATCCCCACTGTCAAACATGGTGGTGGCAGCATCATGGTTTGGGCCTGCTTTTCATCAGCAGGGACAGGGAAGATGGTTAAAATTGATGGGAAGATGGATGGAGCCAAATACAGGACCATTCTGGATGAAAACCTATTGGAGTCTGCAAAAGACCTGAGACTAGGACGGAGATTTATTTTCCAACAAGACAATGATCCCAAACATAAAGCAAAATCTACAATGGAATGGTTCAAAAATAAACGTATCCCGGTCTTAGAATGGCCAAGTCAAAGTCCAGACCTGAATCCAATTGAGAATATGTGGAAAGAGCTGAAAACTGCTGTTCACAAACGCTCTCCATCCAACCTCAAAGAGCTCGAGCTGTTTTGCAAGGAAGAATGGGAAAGAATTTCAGTCTCTAGATGTGCAAAACTGATACAGACATACCCCAAGCGACTTGCAGCAGTAATCGCAGCAAAAGGTGGCGCAACAAAGTATTAATGCAAGGGGGCCGAATAATTTTGCACGCCCCACTTTTCAGTTTTATTATTACAAAAAAAGTTTAAATGATCCAATAAATTTCGTTCCACTTCACAATTGTGACCCACTTGTTGTTGATTCTTCACCAAAAATTTTAAATGTTATATCTTTTTGTTTGAAGCCTGTAATGTGGCAAAAAGTTGAAAAGTTCCAAGGGGCCGAATACTTTCGCAAGGCACTGTATGCAGGGTATGCATTGGTTCTTTTCAAAACTGTCAAAATATTAGGGGCTAGCTGCCTGCCACACCCAGAAGCGAGGCTGTTGTCAATCTGGAGGGTTACTGCAGAGGATAGAAGATTTCCCACATCCCTGCAATATGTTATCAGAATGCTTGTGCTGGTAAACAAGGTACTGAAAAATAAACCTGGCCGTACACATTAGGTTAGATTCACATCTGTGGTAGAGGCTCTGTAACTAGTAAATACCGTGTGCTACATGCAGTAGTATTTTGTTCAGCAAAATGCCTGTATTCACACTGGATAACCAACAGACCCCAATACAGTGAAAGGGCTTCTTTAGGCACTAGCACGTCTGGTTAATACTGGATTGGGCAGTCCCAATATTTGTACAGGAACAGAATACCAGTATCCTACGACAGATGTGCACTTAGCCTTACCTAATAGTTATGCAAACCCACCAGTGAAGGTGCATTGACCTATCTAATCTGTATGGGGCCCCCAGAGGTCACAATTTTTTTTCAAAAGAGTAAAGATACTCCACTTAGCATTTTTTAAGTATTTTTAGACAAGGAGGAGTATGAAAGTTGCCATTGAGCTCCTTCACTGTAAACATCCGATTTCACATGACCTGTAGCCAATCACTGGCTGCAGTGGTGACCAGCTCCCCTTACGTCATGACAAATGGTCACATGATGCAATAGGAGTAGAAACCATTATTCTAATTTATAGATGTCTTCCATGCATAAATAGCAAAATTATATAATTTCAACATCATAAACTAAACATAAGACCACTGCCACCACACAATGCTTCCATAACAGAGCCATACACAGTTCTTCCATAACAGAGCCATACAGAGTGCTCCCATAACAGTGCCCCATAACAGAACCATATGCAGTGCTTCCATAACAGAGCCATACAGAGTGCTCCTATAACAGTGCCCCATAACAGAACCATATGCAGTGCTTCCATAACACAGCTATTAACAGTGCTTCCATAACAGAGCCAAACACAGGGCTTCCATAAAAGTGCCACCATAACAGAGCCATACACAGTGCTTCCATAAAAGTGCCACCATAACAGAGCCATACAGAGTGCTCCCATAACAGTGCCCCATAACAGAACCATATGCAGTGCTTCCATAACACAGCTATTAACAGTGCTTCCATAACAGAGCCATACACAGGGCTTCCATAAAAGTGCCACCATAACAGAGCCATACACAGTGCTTCCATAAAAGTGCCACCATAACAGAGCCATACACAGTGCTTCCATAAAAGTGCCACCATAACAGAGCCATACACAGTGCTTCCATAACAGTGCCATCATAACAGAGCCATACTGTCAGGACCGGCAGTCATTGCACCCGTTCTGCTGGTCCTGTCTCTGACTCTGGTGGCGAGGTGGTTGCCCGTGGTCAGGCTTCGTCCGCTATTTTGGCAGGCTCCTCCTCCAGCCGACGGTCTCTGGCTGTGGATGCGCGTCCCAGGCAGGGGACGCGCGCGATGGTCATAAGTGCCAGGGATGTGGCTGGTGCGCACACTCGCTCGCTGACTGTTACTGGTGGCCAGAAAACGCGAGCAATATAGTCTATGTTTATTTTCTGATTTATCTGGTATCTTATGAGTTAAGTTTTGTTCCTTGCTGTCTCCTCCCAGTCAGCTGGTTGGGTGGGGTCTTCTGGGTATTTAAGGACTTCTAATGTAAGCCTTGCTGCCAGTGTTTGGAGTTCCTTGCTACTACCTGGTTTGCTATTTTTTGCTCTGCAGTTTTGACTCTTGATGTTCTTTGACCCTTGGCGTGTTTTTGACTACTCTTTGCTTGCTGATTTTGTACTTGACGTACTCTCCTGGTTTTGACGCGCCTACCTGACCTTCCATTTGGTTCTTGTTTGTCTGTCTTGTTTGTCTTCCCTTCCCCTGCACTTTGCTAGTGTATTTCAAGTCTCCAGGTTGTCGACTCAGGGGTTAGCCTGAGTGGGCAATAGGCAGGGAAAGGGGTTGGGATTAAGTTTAGGGATCACTTACCCTTATCTGTGTATCCCAGCCCTGACACATACACAGTGCTTCTATAACAGTGCCATCATAACAGAGCCATACACAGTGCTTCCATAACAGCCTCCATAACAGAGCCATACACAGTGCTTTCAGAACAGTGCCATCATAACAGAGCTATACATAGTGCTTCCATAACAGTGCCATCATAACAGAGCTATACATAGTGCTTCCATAACAGTTCTGCCATAACTGACCTTGATGCAGTGCTTTTATATGCAATACAGCTGCCCCATTATAGAGCCAGATACAGTGTTTCTGTATGTAGTGCCACCATAACAGAGCCATAAACAGTGCTCAATGTAGTGTTTCCAAAACAGTTCACTTATTGCAGAGGGGGTGGCATCGCCCCCATAACTGGGTCAGCCACAATGTTGCAATTACTATGCTCCATAACAGTGGCTGTGACAGTGTCCCATAACAGTACCACCATAAAAATGATAAAAGCTAAAGAAGAAATACCTCAATTAACTGTACACCCACCAAGCTCTAGAGCCTTCCCCCCAACTGTGGAGACTACCAGATATTCCGTGAGAGTAGACAGGTGTGCCCGTCAGTCCTTAAGAGGCTCATCTCAAATGTCTCCCTGAGCACACTACTAACGTATGAGGTGAAATGTCAGTCGTATTGACTGAGTAAAGCTCAATAAAACTAGTACAGTGCAAGCCCATTGATACAGCCCCCATACTGATCTACTAAAGTAGACCACTCACAGAACTGGATCAGATCAATGGTGGTCTTCAGGTTTCCCGGTATAAGGACTAGTGTGTGTTGTATACAGTATACCTCTTCTGGTTCTTGCCTGTATAAGGCTACTTTCACACTTGAGTTGTTAATTACGGTACTGAGATCCAGCAGAGGATCTCAATACCGGAATTAAACGGATCCGTTTTGATTTTGCACATCCGGGTGCATCCGTTCCATTAGGATGTGGATGTGTGAAATCAAACTTGATCATGTACTAAATACATTGAAAGTCAATGGGTGACGGATCCGTTTTTTTAGTCTCCTAAAAAAACGCATCCGTCACCATTGACTTACATTGGTTTCAGTGCCGGATCCATTTTTTTTCCGTTTTTATGACCGGACACAAAATCCTCTGCCGGATCTCAATTGCGGAAAACCACAACGTAAGTGTGAAAGTAGCTTAACTGTGAGCAGTCATTCCTCAGACATCAAAAGCTGGAGAGACCATCATATTCGGCCTCAATGGGGTTCAGGGGCAAATCCATTTTGCAACTTGGTACAAAGGTCTGAGGACTAGAGCTACGCACATGTGAGCTTCCTCATCTGCATTCATAGAAGCGTGGCATGGACCTGCACTGCACGGATATTGGCCATTCGGCATTCTCCTTACTAATAACAAACGCCTTACTTGCTGCATACCCCTGGTTGTGATCTGTGAGTATAAAGCTTTGTTATAGGATGTTTTGGGCACCAACAGTACTACTATGCTGCCCGTGCCATTCACAGTGCACACATCAGGTGCAGAGAAAAGTTAATGCGTATTGATACACATGAGACTTTTTTCAAAGAGTAAAAGTGCCTGTACAAGAGTCTATGACACCTTCTGAGGCAATTTTTGTTTATGATTGCATTTTACTCATTTTTGGCTAAAACTCATATTTTCAATTGGCCTTTATTAAAAATATTGAACCATTCTGTCACAAAGGGTTTACTGCTTTTCTAACTGTATGACTGGTACTTTCACTATGGACGGTCGTCTAATAAACCTTATCTCTAAACTACTGAGAGGTCATAAACCTTTATTTAAGCAACATTTTTATCAGTAAGATGAGGACTAAGCTATAATAAGTGTTTATAAGGTCAGAGAGCAGAGATAAGGAGCCTGCCTGACAGAAAGGAGAAAATCCAGAGGCTGCTACTAGAGCATCTCAGCTATGTACAGAAAAAAGGGCTCCATATTTTTAATAAAGACCAGTTGAAATAATGATTTTTAGCTCAAAAGGAGTACAATGCAATAATAATAATAATAATAATAAAAAAATTGCACCCAAAGGTGTACATAGCCTTTAAGGATATGTTTGACAGGTACTAGATCTTTTCCCAGCATATACGCCAAACATAGAGCTCAGTACACTAAGCCTCAGCTTTCACTTGGTGGTCATAGGCAGCTTTGTGCTGGACCACAATGCTAGGTGTGAACACAACCCAAATTCAAAGTGAAGTGCAATATATTGTGAAATTATATGAAAAGTAATGATCAGAAATGTAAGACTTGTTCCAATCATACAGATAGGGCTGCAAGAATATTCAAATCCCCTGTGCTTTGACAGCAGACCTGCGCCTCCACCAAGCACTGCACTTTACTTTTCCTCATACCTCCGCGGCATTGGTCTGAAGAAGGCCATTACGGCCGAAACGTTATATGTTGTGCCGTGATATCCTCAAATAAATATTTACCTGTTCTTCACGAATAAGCCAGAGTTTTTCTGTTGACAGCAGATTGCCTCAGCTTTCTAAAAACCTGCAGTATGATGTCCATTACGAAACTACAGGCTCAAACAACTATATGTATTTTGGTGGCATCTTTGAAGCTCATGAAATACTCTGCAGCTCTATATATGTATTAAGGAGTCGTTTTTGCAATCTGATCTGTTTTTAATGGTAGGTCGTACATGTATGTATGATTGCTGGTGGTCCCAAGCTATCTCTGTATACATAGTCATACAGAGAAGACTGGAGAAAGTAGATATGGTCGGCACTCCGTTCTTTGCAGCGGTACGCGTGGAAAAGCCGAAGCTATCACAGTGAAGAAAATAAATCCCGGCACTCCGCTGACTTGATTAATAATAAATCTTTATTTCCACATCACATAGAACGCGTTTCGGCTCCACATGAGCCTTTGTCAACCGTGATCACGGTTGACAAAGGCTCATGTGGAGCCGAAACGCGCTCTATGTGATGTGGAAATAAAGATTTATTATTAATCAAGTCAGCGGAGTGCCGGGATTTATTTTCTTCATACATAGAAGGCTGTCAGTCACTAACACGACCCACTAGTATATAAATCTACTCAGATCCTTCTTCTCTATAACATGCTGTCCACAGAGAGGACTTCATACAGCATGGCAGGATCTTTTTAACAAAATAATTGGAATACAAATATTTCTCCGTTCCAGAGGCCTCTGCATCCTGCTGTGAAGCATGGCTTCTCAAGGACCTTCATGAGCTGACTTGTATGTAGCAAGTAAAATGGAAATGTGATAAAATAAAATGAAATATGAACTAAGAAATACACCACCAAAAATATAAGTTTAAGACAGGGAATGTTTTATTGACAAATCCACAATGGAGATGTCATAAATTGTTCAAGTGTTTTGGACCAGAACAGTTAAATGCAGCAAAAATACATTAATACATAAAGTTGCTACACAGAAATGTACTGGCTGAGCAAATATATTTGCGTAATTCTCAGATGTTATATTGTTCCCTGTGAAAAGCAGCACCATTTTGACATTTAGTATTCTTCTCCTTCCTCCTCGCCCTCTCCCTCCACAGAGTCTACACCAACTTCTTCATAATCCTTCTCCAGGGCAGCCATGTCCTCACGGGCCTCAGAGAACTCTCCCTCCTCCATACCCTCACCTACATACCAGTGCACAAAGGCACGCTTGGCATACATAAGGTCAAACTTATGGTCCAGCCTAGCCCAGGCCTCTGCAATAGCAGTAGTGTTGCTCAGCATACACACAGCACGCTGTACCTTGGCCAGATCACCACCAGGAACCACAGTTGGTGGCTGATAGTTAATACCAACCTTGAAACCAGTTGGGCACCAGTCCACAAACTGGATGGTACGCTTGGTCTTGATGGTGGCAATAGCTGCATTGACATCTTTGGGCACCACATCACCACGGTACAACAGGCAGCAAGCCATGTATTTACCATGACGTGGGTCACATTTCACCATCTGGTTGGCTGGCTCAAAGCAAGCGTTTGTGATCTCAGCCACAGACAGCTGCTCATGGTAAGCTTTCTCTGCAGAGATAACTGGGGCATAGGTGGCAAGAGGGAAGTGGATACGAGGGTAGGGCACCAAGTTAGTCTGGAACTCTGTCAGATCTACATTCAGAGCTCCATCAAATCTAAGAGAAGCTGTGATGGAGGACACTATCTGACCTATCAGCCTGTTAAGATTGGTGTAAGTTGGGCGCTCAATGTCTAGATTTCTACGGCAGATGTCATAGATGGCCTCATTGTCTACCATGAAAGCACAGTCAGAGTGCTCAAGTGTGGTGTGAGTGGTAAGGATGGAGTTGTAGGGCTCAACAACAGCAGTGGACACTTGAGGAGCTGGGTAGATGGAGAATTCCAGCTTGGACTTCTTTCCATAATCAACAGAGAGACGTTCCATCAGCAGAGAGGTGAAGCCAGAACCAGTGCCGCCACCAAAGCTGTGGAAGACCAGGAAACCCTGAAGACCTGTGCACTGATCAGCCTGTAGAAAAGAGAAAAAACATTTGAATGAGAAACAATTTAATATGTGTTAAACCGTTTTTCACTACAGAAATAGTCACTCACCAGTTTACGGATTCTGTCAAGCACCAGATCAATGATTTCCTTGCCAATAGTGTAGTGACCACGTGCGTAGTTGTTGGCAGCATCTTCTTTTCCAGTGATCAGTTGTTCTGGGTGGAATAGCTGGCGGTATGTGCCAGTGCGTACCTCATCTGCATAAATTGACAAAATTGTATAAAAATGAATAGAAGCTTTATTCAGGAAACAAACTGATGACAACAGCGAGGCTTCTCTGTGACTGAAGGCTTGTGTAATGTTCAGAACAGCGCTGCTATACACGCCTCACATGAGACATGGTGCAGCATCACGCTGACATCATCTGATTAAAGAAGAGGTCTACTAAATGCATCTTCTCACATGTCAATCAGATGTTTCTGAGGGTCTCAAAGGTCACTGCCTGGAAGCTAACAGGCCTACCAATTTGCTGAAATTGGGTTTCACCTAGGCCTCTACATGACAAACCATGTGCATGGCAGGATTGTGTCCTTCCAATATGTCTGTCTAAGGCCAGTTTCAGACGGACGTGTTCATTGCTCCTTGTGGGAACGCGAATTCCCATAGCGAACTCTGCTCCTTTGACCGGACCACAAAGCATTATAATGATTTATAATGTTGTGTGTCTCTGCCCAACCTCCACTGTAATGATCTGTACTGATGGCATTACGTCAGTACAAATTATTACAGCTGAACACAGCATCATAAATCATTACACTGCCATGTGGTCACTCAAAAGAGCAGAGGTCACTATGGGTATTAATGCTCCCACATGAAGCATGTTTCATGCTCGTCTAAAACTGTGTTTTATAAGATGTAGGAATACTCTAATGATTGTGTTCTTTGAAGAAAAAAAAAAGTATACGGAGACGAATTTCAGTGAAAATGACTGACCACTTCAGGTGTCACTGGAGACAACCTTGCAGAAATGTAAAAATTAGGTATTGTGGTCACCACACCAGATATAGAACCTTCTAGAACTAGAAGGAGAACCGCATCCATTGACAAGCAGCTATGCAATAGATGGAGATTTCAGCTCTGATGAATATACTATGGGCTCTAATGGATGACTTAGTATTGTGGCCCAAAAACACTTTGTGTAGTATCTACATATCATTCAGAGATTGTCCTCACCGATGACTGTAGGCTCCAGATCCACAAACACAGCCCTAGGGACATGTTTGCCAGCTCCAGTCTCACTGAAGAAAGTGTTGAAGGAATCATCTCCTCCTCCAATGGTCTTGTCACTGGGCATCTGTCCATCAGGCTGGATGCCATGTTCCAGGCAGTACAACTCCCAGCAGGCGTTACCAATCTGTACACCAGCCTGACCGACGTGGATGGAGATGCACTCACGCTGCACAGGAGACAAAGAACAGATTGTCACTGTTTAGTGTCACATCAATATTCGTCAGCTTTAATAGGTCTTAAACGGTAATCACTCGTCCCGTGTTTACAGCGCACTTGATTTTTACGGTGAGAACGTCTAAACAGATGTCAGCAGAAGGAAATACAGGAGAGATAAGCAGGAGCGAGGCTCAGCAATCCCAATCCGATACATGTGTGGAATATCTCCAGGCTGCTCTATGGCGGAGGATGGGAAACAATGAACGGCGCTGACAGCCCACGCCACACCCACTGCAGCATTACAACCAGCAGTCTGCATGACAGAAGGTGGGGGACGTCTGCTCCCAGGGGTGCCCAGCCCACATCTCCTAGCTACCGACTTCAAACAAGACAGATCACCATTACATCACCATGCCTGACTGCAGACCCTTCGTCTATCATCTGATGGGGGGGACAATGCCTCCATTCATACAGCACCACATACCCATGTAATAACCACATCGCTGGTTATATATATATATATATATATATATATATATATATATATATATATATATCACTGGCACTATGTGGGCACAAGATAAGACTAATGATTGTTTTGGCTGGGTACCAGTTATGATGGCTATAGGCAGATAGCCTGGCAGTGCCAACAGGTGATTCTATTGTGTCTGCCCTGGCCACAAAGGGTTAATGGTGTCGGCACAGGGACAGTTTCCAGGAAAATGTGAGGCGCGCGGCTGTGCTGGCAGGAGGACATGTCTGGATGACAGGGCGTGGTGCGCACACAATGTACTGTCTATGGAGAACGAGCCCAGGCGCCATCTTTCCCTGCGAGATAACTGCAGCGAGCACCACTGTCACCATGGCAACCGCCTCACCTACCACAGGAGAACAATGCAGAAGCCGACCTTTGTTCTCGCCACTGCCAGTATACCATACCCCCCCCCCCCCCCACACACACACACACACTCTCCATCCCCACCCCCCACTGCCAGGAGTCTTCTTACCATGTTTGCGGCTTGAGGGCTTCAGAGAAGAGGGCGAGAGGAAGGAGGAGAAGGATGCCTTCTTACAATGCGACTCTAAGGAGGTCGGTGTAAGAGAACCTGCAACACATGGACCAAAGCTGCCCGTTATATACAACGGCGTCGTCAAGGAAACCGGGCTGGAGGATTTCTCATTGGTGCCGGCTTTTCCTGCCGCCTCCCGGGGCCGAGCGAGCCGTTCTGTGATTGGACACAGGATGATGGGATGAGGTAATCCGCCCGACCCTTCATTAGGAGTGTGGGACAAAGAGAGGCAGGGGGGAACCCCACCCGTCCATCATCCCTTACCGGAACAGGGGGTCTCCTAACAAAGGGCCGTAGATGTGCTCGATCCCCGGTAATACCTTCTGTTATATGGGATAGTTGCAAGTGTGACGTCATAGGAAAATAGCACGTCATAACGTTGTAGACAGCCAGTCATCCTCCCAGTCCACTGATGATAACCGTTATTAACGGTCTTCTGCCATTTTATAGACCTGGCTGGAATACCACACCTGTAGTAATGCAGTCAGCAAGGAACAAGACATTAGACTTCATACATTCAATAATACATATTGTCTTCTGTTTGCTATAGAGGCAGAGCTACCCACTATGGAGAGGGCAGAGGTCTCATGGCTATTTGGTGTAATACAGTATATATATATATATTTATATATACACACACACAAACAAACAATATATAATACAGCATATATACACACAATACATAATATAGTGTATACACACACACGATATATAATACAGCATATATACAGACAATTTATAATACAGTATATATACACACACACAATATATATAAAACAGTATATATGCACACACAGAATAATACAGTATATATACACACAAACAATATATAATATAGTATACATACCCACAATTACATTGTATACACACAATATATAATACACAATATATAATACAGAATATATACAGACAATATATAATGCAGAATATATACAGACAATATATACTACAGAATGTATACAGACAATATATACTACAGAATATATACATACAATATATAATACAGTATATATACATACAATATATAATGCAGAATATACACAGACAATATATAATACAGAATATATACAGACAATATATAATGCAGAATATATACATACAATATATACTACAGAATGTATACAGACAATATATAATACAGAATATATAGACAATATATAATGCAGAATATATACATACAATATATAATGCAGTATATACACAGACAATATATAATACAGAATATACAGACAATATATAATACAGAATATATACAGACAATATATAATGCAGAATATATACAGACAATATATAATGCAGAATATATACAGACAATATATACTACAGAATGTATACAGACAATATATAATACAGAATATACAGACAATATATAATACAGAATATATACAGACAATATATAATACAGAATATATACAGACAATATATAATACAGTATATATACATACAATATATAATGCAGAATATATACAGACAATATATAATACAGTATATATACAGACAATATATAATACAGAATATATACAGACAATATATAATGCAGTATATACAGTACAGACCAAACGTTTGGACACACCTTCTCATTCAAAGAGTTTTCTGTATTTTCATGACTGAAAATTGTAGATTCACACTGAAGGCATCAAAACTATGAATTAACACATGTGGAATTATATACTTAACAAAAAAGTGTGAAACAACTGTAAATATGGCTTATATTCTAGGTTCTTCAAAGTAGCCACCTTTTGCTTTGATTACTGCTTTGTACACTCTTGGCATTCTCCTGATGAGCTTCAAGAGGTAGTCACCTGAAATGGTTTTCACTTTATAGGTGTGCCCTGTCAGGTTTAATAAGTGGGATTTCTTGCCTTATAAATGGGGTTGGGACCATGAGTTGTGTTGGGCAGAAGTCAGGTGGATACACAGCTGATAGTCCTACTGAATAGACTGTTAGAATTTGTATTATGGCAAGAAAAAAGCAGCTAAGTAAAGAAAAACGAGTGGCCATCATTAGTTTAAGAAATGAAGGTCAGTCAGTCCGAAAAATTGGGAAAACTTTGAAAGTGTCCCCAAGTGCAGTCGCAAAAACCATCAAGCGCTACAAAGAAACTGGCTCACATGAGGACCGCCCCAGGAAAGGAAGACCAAGAGTCACCTCTGCTGTGGAGGATACGTTCATCCGAGTCACCAGCCTCAGAAATCGCAGGTTAACAGCAGCTCAGATTAGAGACCAGGTCAATGCCACACAGAGTTCTAGCAGCAGACACATCTCTACAACAACTGTTAAGAGGAGACTGTGTGCAGCAGGCCTTCATGGTAAAATAGCTGCTAGGAAACCACTGCTAAGGACAGGCAACAAGCAGAAGAGACTTGTTTGGGCTAAAGAACACAAGGAATGGACATTAGACCAGTGGAAATCTGTGCTTTGGTCTGATGAGTCCAAATTTGAGATCTTTGGTTCCAAAAGGTGAACGGATGGACTCTACATGCCTGGTTCCCACCGTGAAGCATGGAGGAGGAGGTGTGATGGTGTGGGGGTGCTTTGCTGGTGACACTGTTGGGGATTTATTCAAAATTGAAGGCATACTGAACCAGCATGGCTACCACAGCATCTTGCAGCGGCATGCTAATCCATCTGGTTTGCGTTTAGTTGGACCATTATTTATTTATCAACAGGACAATGACCCCAAACACACCTCCAGGCTGTGTAAGGGCTATTTGACCAAGAAGGAGAGTGATGGGGTGCTACGCCAGATAACCTGGCCTCCACAGTCACCAGACCTGAACCCAATCGAGATGGTTTGGGGTGAGCTGGACCGCAGAGTGAAGGCAAAAGGGCCAACAAGTGCTAAGCATCTCTGGGAACTCCTTCAAGACTGTTGGAATACCATTTCAGGTGACTACCTCTTGAAGCTCATCAAGAGTGTGCAAAGCAGTAATCAAAGCAAAAGGTGGCTACTTTGAAGAACCTAGAATATAAGACATATTTTCAGTTGTTTCACACTTTTTTGTTAAGTATATAATTCCACATGTGTTAATTCATAGTTTTGATGCCTTCAGTGTGAATCTACAATTTTCATAGTCATGAAAATACAGAAAACTCTTTGAATGAGAAGGTGTGTCCAAACTTTTGGTCTGTACTGTATACACACAATATATAATACAGTATAAATTCACATATAATAGACCATACACGTGCAACATTTTTTTTTATTAGGAATAAGTCAAAATGCGGCAGACAAGTGTGTACTCCACATAATGAAGACATCAGTGATGCTCAGCACATCTTCTTAAGACTTTGGGGGACATTGATGAACTCCGGTACACCAGAAAACTGGCATCAAAAAGTCACAAATTTTGGCTTTCGCAAATGTTTATGTTTTTAGCGGTGGGGTGGGTGAAGCATCACCAGGCACAGCCAGCCCAGTACATTTATTATAATCTACACCAAGAAGCTGGCATAGATTATACCTAAAACCTACAGCGGCTCACTTGCTGGTATAGATTTCAGTTCTGGCATACAGACCCACACAGATACACCACAGTTATTAAGAGATGTGCGCCTCTCGATAACTGTGGTATATTTGATGCCAGCAAGGAATACATTACAGGGTTGGCCACCTTTTGGTAGGTTTTTGGCAAACCCCTCCTCGTGGTCAGGCCTGCAAAAGAGACGCATACTTAACCGCATCTCGCTGCTGGAACAAGGCTTTATCACTTCCTGGCCCCGGCTGTCTCACAGAGGTCCCCCACTTTAAACGTCCACTTTGACGTTGCTGCAGCCAATCACTGGCTGTAGTGGTGACTTGAGCCCCTTGCGTCACCTATTTGACCTTTCGGAGGGGTGGGCAGGTCACTGCTGCAGCCAGTCATTGACTGTAGCAGCGTCAAAGAGCATGTTTACAGCAGGGGACCCAAGCAAGGCAGCAGAGGCGAGGGAACACAGGAGCCAGGATCCAATGGCAGGGAGCAGGTATGTCTCTCTTTTGCAGGTCTGGTCCCAAGGGGAGTTTGTCAAACCCCCTCCCTTTAAGATTGGTGTTTAAAATGCTGGTGAACCAGTCACCATGAAAGTGGAGTGCAGTCTGCTGGAGTTGAGCTGATGGATATATAGTTTTGTGAAGATTCAGTACAAGGGCTCATGCACACCAATGTATTTTTATTTCATTTCCATGCTGTTTTTTGTGTGTGTTTTTTTTTCTTTTTTTTTTTTGGGGGGGGGGGTATCTATTCACGTCAATCAGTCTGCATAAAAAAACGGAATATACTCCAAGTGCATTCTGTTTGTACATCCATATGGCCATTTTGCAAAAAATAGAACATGTCCTATTATTGTCCATATTACAGACTAGGATAGGACTCTTCTATTATGGGCTGAGTGTTCTGTTCCGCAAAATGCAGAATGCACACGGCCGCTATCCGTTTTTTGCGGATCCTGAATTTGCATGTGTATGAGCCCCAGCTTGTATTTCACTGTAACTGCCATTCTATTTGTGTAATGTGTAGGGGTAGTGATACTGACCATTTTTGTAATATACTTTAAAGGGGTTCTCCAAGTTATATTTATTGATGACCTATCCCACACCCGGCACCCCCACCGATCAGCTATTTGAAGAGGAGGCGCGCGCCGTATCAGCACTGCCTCCTCTTCAGTGTTTACATGCTGGCCGTAACAGGGGTAGTGGTGAGTAGGTGTAATTACACCCAAGCCGCCCCATTCGTTTCAATGGGAAGAATCGTTCCCATAAACTTGTATAGGCTCAAAATGGGCCACTTTAGAGCTATTTTTCTAATAGAAATGTATGATTTCAGTAATTAAAGTATATTACAAAAATGGTCAGAATCACTGCCCCTATACATTATAAAATTAGAATAGCAATTACATTTTAAATCCCTGCTCATTCTGAGCTTTGAAGTCCAGGAGGCGGTCCTATCAGTGATTGACAGCCTTCCCTCTATGACTGTGTATACAGAGATAGCTGTCAGTAACTGATAGACCCGCCTCCTTGATGTCAAAGTCCAGAATGAGCAGAGATAAAAAAAGTATAAAATGCAAGTTATACTGAATCATTCCCCATCAAACTATATAATCAGTCTGCTCAGCTCCTCCTGCTCTATAACCTGCTGCCCTCATCTCAGCCACCATGTTAAACGTGACAGGTTCCTTTTAATAAATGCCACTCTTTGTGTCCACTTATAAGTGCAGGCACAAAAAAGGTATAGCAGTGTTCCCGCTGGGGAAGGCTCCTATACTTGCAGTTTTAAATAGGACGTAATATAGACTAAGAAGATGCAGGAGGGCCGCTAATGTCTTTGTTCTGTGGATTGTACATTTAGACTGGTTTGTGAACAGGGGCGGATTGGCCATAGACCTTACAGGGAAATTTCCCGGTGGGCCGATGCCCAGGGGGCCATCTGGGCCCTCCTAATTGCCAGCAAGTGGAAGTTTTTGGGGATGTATTTTGTACTGCTGGCAGTATTTTGTGATGGACTGTGGTATTTGCCTCCTTTGGGGTGGTATAATGTGCCACAATATGGTATTGCTGGCCCTGTCTTCCATCAGTTTGGACCCAACTACAAAATGGGGCCACTTTTAGTATTTTTTCCAGGGCCACTTTAAGTTCCCAGTCCGCCCCTGTTTGTGAAGAGCTGAGCATTGTCGGAGCCACTGGTTTTTGCACTGGTTGTATGCTCCTATGTGCTGGTCATAATAGGGAGAGTGCAGGTGGAATGATCTTGAATTGGAATAAAGCAAATGCATCCTTTCTTTTGTTTTTTCTGAAATTTCCAAATTTCAGTCGTGAACAAAGAATATATAACTAAAAATCTGGTATTAGAGTGACCAAGGAATGGATCCAGATTTTGTGCAGAATGTTTTGCGATTGCTCCATTCATTTGGGATTTGCTGCAGACCCCACCCCATCCACATGTACACATGAAAGGTCAGTCGGAAATATCTGCATCCGATCCCCAGGGGACTTTAGTGACACAGCTGCCCCCACTGAGCTCAGGCAGTAAACTCTGGTTGGCATTGAGAAGGCTCTTGTTCCTTCAGACGTCTTGTGCTGTCTCCTGCCACACCCCAGTGCAGGCTCTTTGTGTGTGGATGTGGAATCCGCCACAATGCAGCATCTCGGCACAATTGTTTCTCTCTCATTCACTCCTTTTACATCCCTCGTTTTCTCAGACACACAATAATTGTTACATTTGTTCTTTTTTTCCTATTTTATAGACTGGTACATTCCACAGAACAAAGCGGCTTCAGTTATAGGAATAATCATCTGCTGATCTTGCATCAGGTCCCTTGCGGTAACTTAGCTGAGTATTATAAGATTCATAGTCCCGGGGGTGCGAACACTGAGGTCACATCACCAGCCCAGTAGCTAGCAGGAAAATATCTTTTATATTAACAGAGGTGTAGCTGGTGAAATCCCCCTCCAAACCTCACCCACCAGTTACAGCTGTGCTGTTCTTGTCGGTGGGCACAGAGGAGCGGGCGCAGCTGTAAGCTCTGCCCCACTTAGAACCATACCACAGCTCTTATGTAATCTTTTCCATTTCTCATAGTAAAATGGAAAACCTGACTGAATTGTGCACCGTGCGGCAGATGATTCTTTGTCTTTCATAGGGTGGTAGGGGAAGGTCCATGTCTTTTTTTTTCCAGCCAGTAAGTACATCTGGACTTCATCTCCATGTGAACAGCTGAAGAACATGGAGCACAATGCACGGGGAGAATACTGGAGCACCACTTGCATCATGCACCAGTGTGACTGAATCTCCCCCATTGTGTATCCAGCTCCTAATCACGTCTTAGAGTTTTTCTACTGACATTTCTGCTCTTTCCGGGGGCTTGAAAAGATTCTTGTTTCCTCCAGACCATAATTCAAGGTCCAGGCTCTGGCTTTCATCCACAGCCCTGAAACATCCTGCATTACATCTCTCATTTATCTACCCCTTATTGCTCCCCGATGATCTAGAGCAGGGATGAGGAAACTTCTGTTTTCAAGTTCGGCGTACAAGGTTCTGGTTATCTAAGAATTCCATTATGGATTCTGTTACCAAAGGACCATGAGTTATAGCGGAATCCATAACAGAATTCTTAGATAACCAGAACTTTGTATGCCGAACTTGAAAACAGAAGTCTGCTCAACACTAATTTAGAGCTAATATTCTACCCTAGAACAGACTTTTGCTATGCTGTAAAATGTGCTGCCACAAAGAACTTTCTCCTTTGATGACTCCAGCTATAACAGTTTAGCCAAATGTTCATCTAAATCTGTATGATGGATGGGACGGTAGAAGTGTCTAAATTGACCATATCATATGTGCCAATATCCTGATATGTCTCCAGCTGCCCACACTTGAGACTAAAGAGATCGACTGTGCTGGATGTCTTTGGCCACTCCTTTTTGTTGACCACAGTAATGGACAGAGCAGGAGGTGTCTAGCAGCTGCTCAACCCCTGAAGGCGATCATTCAGCCTACAGCTAGATATCCCACTTTCCATTACTAATAAACCAAAATCTAGTGATCCACTGACAGCAATCATTGGGGGGGTGGGGGGTGGGGAGTCATTGACAGCTATATCTTTTACGCTTCCCCCTAAAAAACACAGGCATGCTTTATATTAGAGCTTGAGAGGGGCTGGCTGAATGACTGCTATACATACCTTTCATTGGTTTTCATAATTCTGCGTGATATGATGCACTGAAGTTGAGCTCTGCTGTATCAGTCAGGTTACTAAATACATGAAAAACTTTTTTTCAGAACAGAAGACCATAGACAATTACTGATTTATGATTAATATTAATCTAATAGGTAATTCATATCTAGTTAAATCTGTGACTGGCTAGGTAAATGGTTGGACGACCATTAAACAAGCGATTTTCTGATAAACGATCATTTCACAGACGCAGCCAAAAAAACATTTCAGTCCGTAGTGACTTTTACAGTCATTCATGTCCAGTGATACCTGGTGAAGGACAAAAAATGGTTTTACGTTGAACAAAGGTTTTATTAACCGACTATAAAGACAAAAATACTTAGATATTATTTTATAATAAATATATTCACAAATACCTTTCATTAGTTATAATGGCTCGTTTTGCCTGAGGACCAATCATTAGGAGAAACAAAATGGCCGCCGTCCTATTAGCACACACAAACCTGTCCTAATCACACATCAGGGCAAGTTACTTCACCGCACTGAGGTAAAGAGCTGCCTCATCCTCCTCTCTGCTTGTCAGGAATCATGATCCTGAATACAGGTGAATCTGTGTGGGAACGGAGATGATGAGGAGACATGGGAGGAGGGTGAGATGTGGCTAATGAGTAGCAGCACTTGTTTACAGTCTCCATTACCACAGTCTGTCCTGCCCTTCCTCTCTGTATTTCATGTCTCTTCATGAACTAAATTCCCCAGAGATTCAGCTGAAGTTCTTATAATCTGTATTCAGGATCATAATCCCTGACAAGTAGAGGAGAGAGGAGGATGAGGCAGCTCTATAGCTCAGTGTTGTGAAGTTATTTGTCCTCCTGTGTGATTAGGACAGATTTTGTGTGTACTAATAGGACGGCGGCCATTTTGTTTCTCTTAATCATTGCTCCATAGGCAAAACGAGCCATTATAACTAATGAAAGGTAATTGATAATATATTTATAATAAAGTAATATTTAAGTATTTTCATTTTCTTAATTCCCGGAGAACCCCTTTAATGTATATGGAGACCTTAAAGGGGTATTTTGGTTGTTTGAAGTTATCCTCTATCCATAGGATAGGGATTACTATTAGATCGTGGGGTCCTACCGCTGGGACACCCACCTGTCACCCCCTGAAAAAAACGGAGTGGCTGATCGGGCATGCGTACAGCCGGTCCATTCACTTTTATGAGAATTCTAGAGATAGCTGAGTACTGTACTCAGTTATCTCTGGAACTCCCATAAAAATTAATGGAGCGTCCACATGCACATGCAACCGGCCACCCTGTTATTTTTAGGGGGGGTTACAGTGCCCCCGTTCTCATGATTGTTGGGGATCCCACCAGTAGGACCCTTACCAATCTAATAGTTATCCCCTATCCTGTTGACAAGGGCTAACTTTAACGAACAGGAATACAAGGAACATCACAGCAGGACAGTGTAAAAAAAATCCTAATAAATAAAGTTATACAAGTTTAGTATCTCCGCAATCTTATTGAGCCACAGAATAAGGACATTATGTCATTTTAGTGCACAGTGAACGCTGTGATGTCAAAACCCCAAAAACCTTGGCAGAATTGTTGGATTGTTGGTTTTTTTTTTTTTTTTTAACCCCACAAAGAATTTTTTTTCCTGTTTTCCAATACAAGACATAATAAATTAAATGGCAGCATTAAAAAAAGTATCTTGTGCCGCCAAAAATAATGTGAATGGAAATGGAAAAATAAAAAAGTTGTGGCTATTGGAACGTGGGGAGGAAAAATAAAAAATGAAAATAGGCTTAGTCTTAAGGGGTTAAATATGTATCTATATATATTTATTTGTTCAGGTCACAACCAGCACTGTGTGAATGTATATTGGGGTAAGAATACCTTTATTTGTTTGCTTTGTAGAAACCTTATCTCCACTATGAAGGAACACAGGAAGGTGGCTTTGCAACAAGCTAGAAAGAGGTCATTGTTACAAGACGTCTCATCTGTTCTCTGCATGAATAAAACATGCTCCATTCCTCCCTGAGCATCTTGCAGTGTAATTAGACAAGGAAGGAGAGTGAAACCTTTGCCGGTGGTTGCTAGGTTACAGCTTACTCAATAGATTGGAAACCGTCCAAGTACTCTAGTGGCCGTGCACAGTTGATATCACATAGCAGTCATGTAGTCCTGATGCACAGAATGGGGGTTTCTGAGGAATAATTTTATAGGCCACAATTAAGGCAAACACTTTACGGGACATCAATTAGATATGCAAGTAAAGTATGATTTTGTGCTTTCTGTATCTCCAATACAGTCCAACGGACAGTGATCAAGTACATGCACTCTTGGTACTCCCATCACCATTCCCTAGCTACTATCTTCTACCCACATTACAATGCAATCGGAAAGTCTTCAAACCCTTTCACTTTTTTCACATTTTGTTGTTTTCTGGTCTTGTGCTAACATTTTTTTTAAATCAAGTTTTCCCCCCATCATTCAATGCCCCATAATGAGAAAATGAAAAAAGAATGTTAGAAATCTTTGATAATTTATTGAAAAGGAAAAACTAAAATCTTGCATTGACAAAAGTATTCAGACCCTTTACTCAGGACTTAGTTGAAGCATCTTTAGCAGCTATTACAGCCTCCAGTCTTCTTGGGTAAGATGCCATAAGGTTTACACCTGGGTATGGGGATTTCCATCCATTGTTCACTGCAGATCCTCTGAAATTCTGTCAGGTTGGATGGGGACTGTCGGTGGATAGCCATTTTTGGGTTCAAAGTCTGTGCTCTGGCTGGGCCACTCAAGAACATTCACAGAGTTGTCCCTAAACCGCCTTTGTGTTGTCTCATCTGTGTGCTAAGGCTACTTTCACACTAGCGGCAGCACGGATCCGGCACCTAAAGGGTGCCGACGGATCCGTACTGCCGCTGACACATGTGGAGCCGGAGCAGCGCTGCTGGGCGCAGTGGGGAAACGTCATACCTGCGCGCAGGAGGCACGTGAAGACATGCTGCCGGCGTCCCTGGCTGGAGTATGTGAGTATGTATGTGTATGTATGTATGTATGTATGTCTGTATGTTTCTCTGTAGCCGGATCCGGAATGACCCCCCATTGCAAGTCAATGGAGGACAGATCCGGATTACTGGTGTGTCACACCAAACGGATCCGTCCCCATTAACTTGCATTGGGGGTCATTCCGGATCCGTCTTGGTGCGGATGCCTGGACCGGAGAGCAAACCGCAACATGTTGCGGTTTGCTCTCTGGTCTGAAGACTGAACGGAATGCATTCAGGAGCATTCCGTTGTCTTCAGTTCAGTTTTGTCCCCATTGACAATGAATGGGGACAAAACTGAAGCGTTTTTGTCCGGTATTGAGCCCCTATGACGGAACTCAATACCGGAATTTAAAAACGCTAGTGTGAAAGTAGCCTTAGAGTCAGTGTCTTGATGGAAGGTGAACATTCACCCCTGAGTCTGTGGTCAAAGCAGGTTTGATCAGGTTTTGATTAAGAATTTTTCCTTTCCCAGCTGCTGAAAAACACAGCATGATGCTGCCACCACCACCATGCTTCACTGAAGGGATGATAGTGAGCAGGTGATGAGCGGCGCCTGGTTTCCTCCAGATATAACACTTAGAATTTAGGCTAAGGTTCAATCTTGGTTTCATCAGACCAGAGAATCTTGTTTCTCACAATTCAAGAGTCCTTTAGGTGCTTTTGTTTGAAAATTGTTTGTTTTTTTCAGAGGAGAGGCTTCTTTCTGGCCACGCTGCCATAAAGCCCAGATCGGTGGAATGCTGCATTGATGGTTGACCTTGTGGATGTTTTTCCCATCGGCCACAGTGATCATTGGGTTCTTGGTCACGTCACTTACCAAGGCCCTTTTCCATCAATTACTTAGCTTGGTGGGCGGCCAACTCTAGGAAGAGTCCTAGTTGTTTCAGACTTCTTCCATTTAAGACTTATGGAGGCCACTGTGCTCTTGGCAACTTTCAGTGCAGCAGAATTTTTTTGTACTCTTCTCCAGATCTGTGCCTCCACACAACCCTGCTCTAAGCCTTACAGGCAGTTTTATCCTCACTGTGGCTTGGTTTTTGCTTTGATATGCATTGTCAGCTGTGAGACCTTATTTAGACAGGGATGTGTCTTTCCAAATCGTGTCCAATATCAGAGATGATTAAGAGAAATGAGAGAACCCCTGAACTAAATTTCAAGTGTAATAGCAAAGGGTCTGAATGCCAAAATTTAGTTTTTTCTTTTTCTTAAATTTGCAAACGTTTAAAAAAATTCTGTTTTCATAGTCACATTATGGGGTTATGAGTGTAGATTGCTGGAGGAAAAGTAGATTTTTAAAAAACATTTTAGCACAAGGCCGCGGGTGAAAGGGTCTGTAGACTTTCCGAATGCATTATATGTCATCGAGATTTGTGTATTTTTTAACTGTATGTTAGTATCTTTTTCAGGCTGTTTTTGTGGAGGGTGCCTATCGTAACAATTCATTGAAACAATATGACCATCTAGTAGTCCAGGACACTTGATAATATTTCACATACCAGCACCAATTACTGCTGGTTTGAAGGACATTTTCTGTACTAGATGAGGCAAACCTAAAATGACACAAACCTTCTGGTTAACAGTTTCATTGCCTCGGTAGCTTCCCTGGAGCCATAACCCAGAGTTCTGTTTTTGGTCTTACACCCACATTATAATTATGTTGGATAGGTATAAAAAAAACAATCAGAGCTGAAGTAAGCAGACATCTCCACATACATGTGACGCCAAGACATAAACTCACACAGGGTTTCACTTCCCCCTCTGCTGCATTCCATGTATTGTTGTTAGTAACAGGCATTACAGGTTGCTACGTCCACATGTCTACGGATAGGTGGTTGCTATTCCCCTGGTGCGCCATGCATATTCAAAAAGAAGGAGGAGTGGCAATAGAGAAATTGCTTTCAGAAGCACTTTTACAGCTTGTGAACTGCTGCAAGAAACTTTGTTGTACTTTTATGCTTGTCTCCTGCAAAGCTAACTGCACACTTTGGATATAAGACTCAGCTATGATAAATTCTTTTTGGTTCTACATATTTTAAAATACATTTTAAAAATAGATATTATTCTGTTCTTTTGACTTACAGTAGGTTTAGATCTATTCTCAAATATTTTTATTTCTATTGTCCGATAAAACATATTACTTTCACATATTTACCACTTGTTAATTGTCCTTGTATATAATGCTGCTGGCCATACACATAAGGTAGTTGTTTGATGTCAGCTAATTCCTTCATAGGGAGCAGCTACTGACTGGCTGAGTGATGTAGTATCGCACCGAACCTGATGACATTAACGGACAGCCATATAATTTGTGGTCACACCTAGTCTTCTAGAGCAAAATCTAGCCTTAATGACCTTTCCCAGATTGATGGGCAGCAACAACTGGTTCTCTAAGATCATTGCTGATGTCTTTCCTCCTTGGCATTGTATTAACACATGGCTGAATGCTCTAGACCAGCAAACTGCCAAAATATCTGCTTTTATGGAGGAGGTCACACTTGCTGATGAATAATAAATCAAGGGCATTTGATTAGCAGCACCTAGTTGCTACTTAAAGGGAACCTGTCACGTGGAACATAGTGTCTGAGCTGTAGGCAGCATGTTATAGAGCAGGAGAAGCTGAGCAGATTGATAGATAGTTTTATGGGAAAAGATTCAGTAAATCTTGTATTTCATTCATTTATATCTCTACTGGGCTTTGAAGTCAAGAAGGTGGTCCTATCAGTGACTGACAGGCTTCCCTCTATGAAGAGGTGGTCCTATCAGTGATTGACAGCTTCCCTCTATGAGGAGGTGGTCCTATCAGTGACTGACAGGCTTCCCTCTATGAGGAGGTGGTCCTATCAGTGACTGACAGCTTCCCTCTATGAGGAGGTGGTCCTATCAGTGATTGACGGCCTTCCCTCTATGAGGAGGTGGTCCTATCAGTGACTGACAGCTTCCCTCTATGAGGAGGTGGTCCTATCAGTGATTGACAGCCTTCCCTCTATGAGGAGTTGGTCCTATCAGTGACTGACAGCTTCCCTCTATGAGGAGGTGATCCTATCAGTGATTGACAGCCTTCCCTCTATGAGGAGGAGGTCCTATCAGTGATTGACAGCTTCCCTCTATGAGGAGGAGGTCCTATCAGTGATTGACAGCTTCCCTCTATGAGGAGGTGGTCCTATCAGTGATTGACAGCTTCCCTCTATGAGGAGGAGGTCCTATCAGTGACTGACAGGCTTCCCTCTATGAGGAGGTGGTCCTATCAGTGACTGACAGCTTCCCTCTATGAGGAGGTGGTCCTATCAGTGACTGACAGCTTCCCTCTATGAGGAGGTGGTCCTATCAGTGATTGACGGCCTTCCCTCTATGAGGAGGTGGTCCTATCAGTGACTGACAGGCTTCCCTCTATGAGGAGGTGGTCCTATCAGTGATTGACAGCCTTCCCTCTATGAGGAGTTGGTCCTATCAGTGATTGACAGCCTTCCCTCTATGAGGAGTTGGTCCTATCAGTGACTGACAGCTTCCCACTATGAGGAGGAGGTCCTATCAGTGATTGACAGCCTTCCCTCTAAGAGGAGGTGGTCTTATCAGTGATTGACAGGCTTCCCTCTATGAGGAGGTGGTCCTATCAGTGATTGACGGCCTTCCCTCTATGAGGAGGAGGTCCTATCAGTGATTGACAGCCTTCCCTCTATGAGGAGGAGGTCCTATCAGTGATTGACAGCCTTCCCTCTATGAGGAGGAGGTCCTATCAGTGATTGACAGGCTTCCCTCTATGAGGAGGTGGTCCTATCAGTGACTGACAGCTTCCCTCTAAGAGGAGGTGGTCCTATCAGTGATTGACGGCCTTCCCTCTATGAGGAGGAGGTCCTATCAGTGATTGACAGCCTTCCCTCTATGAGGAGGAGGTCCTATCAGTGATTGACAGGCTTCCCTCTATGAGGAGGTGGTCCTATCAGTGACTGACAGCTTCCCTCTAAGAGGAGGTGGTCCTATCAGTGATTGACGGCCTTCCCTCTAAGAGGAGGTGGTCCTATCAGTGATTGACGGCCTTCCCTCTATGAGGAGGTCCTAACAGTGATTGACAGGTATCTATAAACACACAGTCATAGAGGTAAGGCTGTCAATTACTGATAGGACCGCCTCCTCCTCATAGAGGGAAGACCGTCAATCACTGATAGGACCACCTCCTGGACTTCAAAGCCCAAATGAGCAGAAATTTAAATGAATTAAATACAATTAATACTAAATCTTTTCCCATAAAACTATATATCAATCTGCTCAGCTCCTCCTGCTCTGTAACATGGTGCATGTAGCTCACATAGCATTTTCATGGTGACAGGTTCTGTTTAAGTGTGTCCATACTTTTTCATCCACAGCGTCTGCATTTTGGCCCAGTCTATTTAAATAAATAATGACACAATGTAATTTGTTGTGCGCTGTTGTTCATCTGAAGTTGTAGTTAAAGGGGTATTCCCATCACAGACAATGGGGGCATATCACTAGGATATGAGACCTTGGGGACCCACACCTACACCGAGAACCGAGCCATGAGTGGTGGCTGGAGGACCCTGAGTTTTTTGGGGCCACCGCTCCCATTAATTTTCGGCGGCCCCATGGAGATGAATGGAGGGCACCCTCCGCCACTTTCCCCACTCCATTCTCGGTGTAGGTGCGGGTCCCAGGGGTCCCTATTATAATGACTTTAATGTTAAACTTTACAAATCGTGTATCATAAAGGGTTTTATCTGGACCATTTATATTGATGGCTTATCCTCAGGATAGGCCATCAATACCTCAAGTGAATGGGAACAGCACTGCAATTACTAGCTTCATCCACTGCACACAACAGCCAGAGCTGTAGATACAAAGAACAGAAAATGCGAAGAAGAAAATCCTAGTAAATCTAATGTGGACAGTATTCAAACCCAGCAACGCTGAGGCTGAAATGTAAGCTGTGCTTAGATAATGCAGCTATCAGTTTTCCTTATTATGCATCAACTCCAGGAGGTGTTCACAATAAATTCTCTGTGTGCGTTAAATGGACTATTGTGAGGCTGTCTGCAAATTGTGCTATTAGCTCATAATAATTGCAGATACTTTGCCTGTTTCAACAGGAGTTATCTTCAAAGCTTAATAAATAGTGAATGAACTAAATCACAAAGATGTATTGTCTACTTCTATATACCCCAGAGAAAGGCGCAGACCTAAAGCCTCCTGTGCACAATTATCCCTGTTTATAGGTGGTGTCAACATCTCAGGACCAGTGAACCTCCAGACAAAGGAAGAAAACTTGACTTATGCTCCTGTCTGTTCTGTGCAGACCCTTTCTTGCAAGCTCATGTGCTTGTACTCTGGAATATGTTCTCAGAAGTGTTTGCGCTCATCTACCAAAGGTCTTCTCCTCTGTTAGTATCCCTTTTCCATCTCTCCAACTAAAGCCTGTATTACACTGCATGATTTTTTTGGCAGATAATCGCTAATCAGCGTTCGCATGAATGCTTGTTAGCGATCGTCTAGCAGTGTAATACTGCCGCCGATTGCCCAATGAACCAGCAAATGCTCGATGATCGGGCAATCCAAATCTTTTATCATGTTAAAAAATTATCGTTAGCAGGTGGCAGATCGTGGTGTCTAATAATGATCTGCCGCCGGGGAAAACCATAATACAGCATAGGGACGAGTGATGGCATAGCAATCCTACCCATGCTGCGGAGGAGATCACTGCGTGCAATAGCAACGGTTTCCTCTGCTAACAAGCAGGTGATTGGCAGGTGGGAACAGTTTAATCCTGACAATCGTCTGCCACATCATTACAGGCATTATACCTTATCTGTGTAGCCTCCACTTCTGGTTTTGGTTTACAATCACTGATGGAAATCACTGATCAAACACTGACGTGTGAATAAGGCCTTAGAAGGGTTCTCCAGGCTTTTTTAAAAAATCCATGTTTTCTTCTAACCTGAGGAATTAAGACAGTTTAGTTGGTACTTACCTCTGCATCACTCTTCCAATGCCTATGTTCCTGCTTCACTCATACAGGCTGCAGGCTCTTCCACTTGGGGTCCGACCAGATGTCTTCCCTTCTGTTCCTGTTCAGCTGCATAATTGTAAATGCCTGAGTAGAAGAGCCCGTATCCTGTGTCAGTGCAGTGGAGACAGCGGCATTGGCGGAGTAAAACCAAGAGTGGTATAAGGTATAAGGTATAAAGGAAAGATTTGCGCCTGTTCCGTGTTTAGACCTGTACCTGATTTTGGCTCGCAATCACTGATGGAAATCACTGACTGTGTGAATAACGCCTAATTGTACCAGTCTCCACACTCGGCATCCATACGTGGGGTGCTTCTCCCATACATAACTTCTCCGTACTGCGATGCATTGAAAAAGTTCTATACAGACCGAAACATCTATATATATATTGTGGTGATGTGTGTAGTAGTGTGGGGTGTGTATCTCGCCTGGTTTGTCAGTTTAGCCAGGTGAGAACTGAAATCCAGAAGTGGTATAGCTTCAGCAAGCATAGTTGCTGGAGCTGGATTTTGTTTAATGTTGCTTGGGCTGGATTTCTTGGACTGGGAGACAGGTTGGAAGTGGGAGTCTTCCAGTCCACACACCCTAATCCGTCACAGGTTTTCCCTGGCCCCAGGTGAGGCCAGCTGGATTAATCAGGCAGGGATAAGTTAACATGCACTGTGTGTTAGAAAGAGAGAGAAGGCTCCAGGGAACAGACCTGGAGAGGGCCCGTGTGGTCCCAGCCAGAAGGGCTGGGGGGCCACAAGGCTGAGGAAGCCTGAGGGAAAAAAGGATGAGGAGGCCTGAGAGGTTGGAGCCTGCGGAGGATCTGTGTGGCCTCAGCCACGAGGGTTGAGGGGCCACAAGGCTAAGTGTAGCCTAGAAGTTTGGGGGGCCCAGTGACCCTATGACCTCCCCCCAAAGGTACGGTTGGAGTAACAGCCAGGAGGCTGCTGAACTGAACGGCTGAGGAAGCCACACTTAAAGCTGTGTGTGAACAGTGTTTGTATTTAGGTAATTAGCTAAACTACTGTGTTAGTCATAGCCTAGCTGGGCAGGTGTTATTTTGATGGTTTTGTTTCATGCTGGAGCAAAAAGTGTGAAAATAAAGTTATGTGGACTTGAAAATCCCGTGTTGTGAAGAAGTGTGTGATGGCAACCCCCTGAGAGAGTAACGATCCCTTACTATATATATATATATATATATATATATATATATACACACACACGTTTGGCTGGAACATATTGTTATGATTATTTTTTTAAATCAATTAGCATGTGTCTTTACATTAAAACATTTTTAGCATATCATACATACATTATTTACCCGAGTGTGTGGCTTCAATCTCTTGAAGGCGTAACTGTAAGGCAGAACAAAGCTTTGGTGTATATATATATATATATCTAATATATAAAGCTGAGTGTATGTGTGTATGTCCGCTAAAGGAATCCTTACTGTCGCAGCTACAATCACGAAATTTGGCACACAGGTACATCAGGTATCCGGGAAGGTTTTAGAATGGATCTCAGCTCTCCAGGACGTACCGTTCCTGAGATATTCCCAAAAAATGCATTAGCCAATAGAAGCCTGGTCACATGACCCTTATCAGCCAATAGAAGCTCGCAGGCAGTCTCCACACACAAAGTTTCACACCAGGTTTCCATAACAACCCAGCCAGTTTTCTTCACTGTTGTAGGTGCAGGGCACTGGGGATGACACTGTTAAAGGAGTATTCCGTTACCAGGGGCGTAGCTATAGGGGGTGCAGAGGTAGCAGTTGCTACTGGGCCCAGAAGCCTGAGGGGGCCCAAAGACTGTTGTGGTGCATAAGAACACACCAGTATTATAGAAAGTACGTATTGCTCAAGCTACACCTCTGACTGGAGGGAAGGGGTTAGCTCAAGAATTCGGCATGGGGGGGGTTGCCGTTTGAATTTTTTCCTCAAGCAGCATGAAGGCTATGTTCTTCCTTGCCCCTGGCCACAAAGCACAGAAGGTAGGGGGGCCCAAGCTGAACTCTTGCACCAGGGACCTTGAGCCTTTAGCTATGCCCCTGTCGGTTACCATAAATATGCCTTATATTTTAGACTAACTCATCATCAATCATTACCTGATATAATGTAAATATCACATTTACCGTTCAGTAGTAATAAAAGATGTTTTCTTCCACTGCTACCCATTGTGTTTGCTCATAAATTACCATGGCATCGACCTGAAATTCAGACCACCCTCAAAAGAAGGACTTAAAAGCCCCAACCCCAGGTCCTGCTAAGTCACGCCCCCTTCCACTCTGCAGCCGACGGGGACTGAAAGAATGAAGGTAAAAATCACCTTCTGTCAGCTGCAGGGGAAGGAGGGACGGTGACTTTCTCCCTGCAGCCTATGTTCAGACTACACAGTGCTGCGGTCTGAGAGTGAGCTGTTCAAAAGGACATTCCTGTGTCCGTACAGGCACTGCACATGACAGAGGACAGGGAGTCTGAAAGCCGGACTGTCCAGCCTAAAACTGGACCTCTGGCCACCCTAGGGGCAGGCTGATGTTAGGATGGCCAGACGTCCGGTTTTAGGCTGGACAGTCCGGTTTTCTGGCTCCCTGTCCACCCTTTCAGTAGCTCATGCTCAGACAGCTTCTCCTCCGTGTCTTCACTGAGCCAGGGGGCGTGGTCTCATGTTTAGGGGTGTGGTTTAATATGGACAGGTGGTGTGACTTCACGTTTGGGGGCATGGCCGGTGAGGTCCAGCATTCTGGGGTGAAGACAGTGGCCACCCTAGCTGCTGTGGAGGTCACAGTTAAAGGAGCGGGCACTGTAGATATCTTTTAACCACACACACACACACACAAACATTAAATGAAATAGATGAAATATACCCGGGCGAAGCCGGATCCTTCTGCTAGTATATATATATATATATATATATATATATACATATATAAACACTGATCTAGTTTCTACTAACTTCTATTCGGGTGTTTAAAAGATTTCCTATCCCAAAAAGTGATGCCATAACACTGAGAGAAGACATCCTGAAGTCTTTGAATTTGTTATAGTGTATGCTTGCACATGTACTTTACCCTCCAACTAACTGCGATGGGAAAACCCAATGACTGCCGCCGAGATCTGAAGTTCTCTCAGACAAAAAACAAAGGGTGGCTGCTTTCAAACATGTAATGATTACCCTTTGTTCTACAAAAACAATGGTTGTTTACGTACTGCTGTGCGAGGCTAGGCCAAGTGTTGGATCTGGATACTTCATCATATTAGCAACCGAGACTGCAATACACACACCAGTAAGTCGCTCATTTTTTGTACCATTTGTTCTAATGAACTGTGAGGCTCACAGTGCAGAGACAAAATGTCATAAATGGTGGTTCAAGTGCGGTGTCCTCCACAAATCTTGAAAATAAAGGGACCTACAGAACTGGTTTTGCTCTGGGTTACTCTCATTGTCTTTCCCAACACAGTGGCAAGGCTCCTTTATTCACAGGATCATAAAGTGATGGCATAGCTTTATGAGATGGGAAAACCACTGATAGAAACCAACCTAGCTAGTTCCTGGCACAGAACTATATTATAATAAGAAAGGAGGTAATGAATTCAGATTCAGACTCCACTTCACGCAGGCGAGTTAATATCGAGCACTCATCCAAACTGAAGTATCAATGATGATCACCTTGTTTAAAAACAGGCCAAACTAGTCCAAGAAAAGATTCTTACGCATTTCAAACCCAGCAATATAGCCCAGGCATTTTACATAGTAATGTAACATAGTAACATAGTTTATAAGACCGAAAAAAGACATCTGTCCATCCAGTTCAGCCTGTTATCCTACAAGTTGATCCAGAGGAAGGCAAAAAACCCCTGTGAGGTAGAAGCCAATTTTCCCCAATCAGAATAACTCCCTGGATCAACGACCCCTCTCTAGTAACTATAATCTGTAATATTATTACACTCCAGAAATACATCCAGGCCCCTCTTGAGCTCTTTTAGTGAACTTACCATCACCACCTCCTCAGGCAGAGAGTTCCATAGTCTTACTGCTCTTACCATAAAGAATCCTCTTCTATGTTTGTGTACAAACCTTCTTTCCTCCAGACGCAGAGGATGTCCTCTCGTCACAGTTACAGTCCTGGGTATAAATAGATCATAATATAAAGGATAACAGCAACCACGATTTTTTATGCTTGAAATCAAAGTAATTTCTTTATTGCCTTTGCGATCATACAAGTGTAAATGTTTTTGGCCGAGTGGCGTTCACCAGACACCTGGGCCGCAGTAGGGAAGAAAGGAAAAATGGGACTATGGCGCTAATGGAAAGAACCAGATTCACTGGTGTAATGAGGAACGTACTGCATTGTAGGTACTTCACAGGATAAAATTCTGAGTGCATTTTGACTTCTCCAGCGTAATTGTGATCTGTTACCCATACTCTGTGCTTGCAACATAGCATAAGACTTATGGGGAGTGTCTATAGCATCAGGTCTCTGCTTCTACTTCCCCTCCCAGCTCGATCATCACAGATCCAAGCCTGCTTGAAGCCCTGCTGAAAAAACTCTGCCCGAAGACAAGGCATCATTGCAGACATCACGTCTATAGGGCAGGGTCCAGGAGAATAAGCAGAACACTGCTCTGAGAGGCAAGGTCACTCATGTTGTGTCTAGAGGGCAGAGCCTTATAAACCTTGCCACGCCTCAGATGTCAATGGAATAGGGAGCCAATATAATGGAAAATGTCATGTGCAGTGGAGTGCAGGAACATGGGGCATCACAGATAACCAGTCACTATCAGTAAATGAAAACATGCTGTTTCCTGTCAATCAATGCTGCAAATGTTCACTGATGACTATACCTCAATGAGATACCACCACTTAATAAAATGTACAATGGGAATATATATCTTATTACTCTATCTTACTTGGGTGATATAATGCATCATTGCATTGTAGTTCCGCACCTGGAGCTGAGCTTAGCTGGAGAACACTGTTGTGCACTGGCCATCAGACATCTGTGGAAAGAAAGATAGTAATTACATTACGTCTAATACATTTGTAAGTATGAACTGCTACACTGTAGAAACCATACTGTAACACTGAATTTGCACGGAAATGCTCGTCAAACACATAAGACAGAATTTGGCTGCCAGCCATGTCCCTTGATCCCGCATTAACCTGCAAACTCATATTTGCTTATGAGGGAACAGAGGATCATGAATGACGAAATCCATTATGTCCAAAACTTCCTTTGCGGGACAGTCATGCTGCTCCCTACATGCATAAGCTCACTTTCATGTGTATGGCCAGCACATAAGATCATGTACAAGTGATCACATACAAAGACTATGGTACACTCTGTAGTGGCCATTTATTATGGCAATGACTGTGGAACCACTGTGCCAACCAGTCGGTTTGACTTTGGACTACGGTCCCCTGATATTCACCCCTTAACCCCTATACAAGATCTGTATTTTGCTGCTGGTGAGCCCCCAGGCCGCTACCTCTTGGAATAGTGTGTGGTTGGCTGATGACCCATGGGGATAAGAGACACCGATGCATGGCACCAAGGAAACAGGCAATACACATGGTCAGAAAACAGGCAGTGGTCAGGACTGGTAGAGTTAATGCAAATCAGTCACAAAATCCAAAGTTCAGGGCAGATGGCACAGGATCAGTACATTGAACAGAAACAGGTCAGGAATCAGACAAACTGATACTAGCTCTTTTACAGACTCTAGCAAGTTAGAGAGACCAAGCAAGATCCGTGGATGAAGCCAGAACCTGTGCACACAGGAAAACAGCGGCCATAAACCACCATTTTACCACCATTCACTTGAATGGGAGCTGAACTGCAGTACCCGAGAATGGCCTAACACTGTATACCGCACTATGGTGTTCTGGATTTGTACTCTGTTTACTATCTTGAATTGTGGCTGCAGGTACCAGCTGATCGATAGGGATGCTGAGTATTGAACCCCCACCAATCCGATATTGATGACCTATCCTCAAGATATCTTAGTCTTGGAAAATACCTTTAACAAGGTAATCTATTTTTATGGTGGAGCTCTTAATCAGAAAAACGGAGCTGTGATCTCTCTACAGATGAAGCAGTTTCTACAGCTCTGTATAGGGACTTAATGTGCCACCGCACAACTACTTCCGTCCTGTGTGTGACGCCTTAAGCTGGCCTTACACGTGAGATAACTATTGATGAATCTCTGCTTCTCCCATATATATACATGCTCGGCTGAGCATTTTATATGTAGTGAGTGGGGAAAAGGGGAGAACACGTGACAGCAGCTTATCTACCAAAGAACAAAAGGATCGGGCAGCTGAAATCCAACATGCCTGATCTATATTTCCCCTGATATCTGCTATAGGAGGAGTTGGGCGGATACAATCTGTGTGTTCAGCTATCATAGATCTAATTCTGTATGGCCAGCTTAAATGTTGGCTTCACTTATTATCTTGTCTTATTATTTTATGTATAAAAGGGTCTTTAGACCCTCCCTGGACGGTAGATTGGATGAAAAATTAGGATGGGTCATGGTGGATGTCAAATTACCCAATAATTTGTTACTGTGGGAGACAAGCAGATGCCAGTGGTCGACAGCTATCCTGAGTTTGGCTCACAGATTATTTTTTCCTTTTCTGAAAAGTACAAAAAAAAAAAAAAAGAGAGAGTCGTGTGTCAATGTGATTTTTCTTTTGAAATGGTTGGATGGACAGTCTATGGATGATGAAGTATAATATTTTATCATAATTATTATATCAACTTTTTTCTGAGCTAAAAATAATGACACTGGTAAGTAGTGGGACACTGTAGCTCTTCATAAAATGAAAACTTCCCATTCCCATCATAACTGAGATGACTAATCGTCCCACAGAACTAGAATGGATTTGATCTCAGCAATAAACCGCAGCTCCACCCAGAGACAGCTGGCATCCCTCAGAGGCCACAGTCAAGAGTCCAGCAGCTGAGTCAGAGCCGATGTGCGTTCTGCAAGCAGAGGACCAGCTGAGGAGATTCATTTCCATTCTTAGAGCTAATCCTGGTCGGTGCTTCACTCACATAATTTATAATGCTTTACTGTTGAAATAATGCAAAACAAATTATATTTTATAGCCCTAATATTATGATTATAGTCATTTTAGCACTTTTTCACAAATTTCCACAAATGTTAGCACTTTTCCACAGATAGCACTGTATGACTGCCTATATTACAGGAGTATGAACCAGATGCACTCACAGAAGGGCCAATTCCGTCACTGGATATCTGAGTGAACGTAGTAGATTAGCAGTCAGGTTGGGCATACATTCATAGGACCAAATAAAATAAGCGCCTATAATATAACCACTCAAACCTCACCTTTTACCACCATGATGTTTTACGTACTACATTCTATGCTGATCTGGTTATCTCACATTATCTTAATATTTTCCTATGCCATGCAACTTTTCCCCCATTGAGGTTGCATGTCAATTATAGTAATGCTTTTATCTTAAAGCAACCAGGAATTTGTAACAGAATCCTTGCCTTAAAGGGGTCATCCGATCTTGGACATTGGGGACATATCACTAGGATATGCCCCCAATGTCTGATAAGTGCAACCTCTAGGGCCCACACATGCCTTTAGAAGGGAGCCCGCAAAGTGACGGAGGGTGCACTGCGCATGCGCAGCTGCCCTCCATTAATTTCTATTGGACAGCTAAAATAGCCAAGCTGGCTATTTCTGTAAGCACATAGAAGTGAACGGAGTGGGGGCCACACTTGCGCAGTGCGCTTCCCATTAATTTCAATGGGACTTCCAAAAATAGCTGAGCAAGCAGTCCCATAGAAATGGATGGAGACCGGCTGCGCAGACGTTGAAATGGTGTCTGGTGGAGTTTGTATGTTCTCCCCGTGTTTGTGTGGGTTTCCTCCAGGTTTCTTCCCATACTCCACAAGACATACTGGAACTTAGGCCTCATGCACACGAATGTGTGCCGGCCGTGGCCGTGCTGCGGGCCGCATACGGCGGGTCCGCAATAAACGGGCACCGGCCGTGTGCAGCCCGCATCACGGATCTTGGACCCATTCACTTCAATGGGTCCGCGATCCGGGAGATGCGGAGCGGAGGCACGGATCGGAACACCACGGAAGCAATACGGTGGGCTTCCGTGGTGTTTCTGGCCGTGCCTCCGCACCGCAAAAAAGTAGCGCAAGCACTACTTTTTTGCGGTGCGGACCCTCGGATGCAGATCCCGGACCTCATTCAAGTGAATGGGTCTGCAATTCGCATGCGGTGGCCTCACGGTCAGTGTCCGTGCATTGCGGACCGCGGTTTGCAGCCCGCAGCACGTGTGCATGAGGCCTTAGACTGTGAGCTCCGCTGGAGACAGCGAGTGATGCTAATGTCTGTACTGCGCTGTGGAATATGTCATATATAAGTGAGTAAAATGAGTAAAATAAAATTACAGAATCCTCACTCAGCAAAGACTGACAACCTGCAATTCCATATTAATTGCTGGATAACATAGGAAGTGGCGCCTAGTTTCTATCATTATCTCTAGCTTCAGACACTGATCGTTCTCAGCGCTGTGACAGCAGATGAAGTGATAAATCTCACACAGACATGTCTCTGTCTCCATGACAACTGCAGCCGAACAACCTGTATTAGCTGGTGCATCCTCACTTATTCACGAGCGCTTCTTCCACCTCCCATTGTTACCATAGTAACGGCAAGGAAACCCATCAATGGTTTATCATAGCAGGTGGGGGGAAGGGAAGGCAAGCCACACAGCGCTGGTGACCCCTGAGCCCTGTGCTGATGAATATTAGTGTTTTCCCTAAAGCTATTACACTATGGACACGTCTTATGTAAGATACGTGGTATAATCAGCATTATGAATACGCTCTGCATCACGGTACATGTTACTGATTGTGGTCGTCTAGAACAGCACAGATGTCTATTGACCAAGCAGTCTCAATATATCAGGGCCACACAACATCAGACTGTACAACTCCCAAGGGCCACAATAAATCTTAAAGGGGTGTACCACCAGAGACGTGATGGCAAATTGAAAGTGTATGACACAGATGTCAGGAATAGACAATATCTACCCTCAGACCCAAAAGCGGATGTCTGCTTTCTGATGGTTGGGGCCACATAGAAGGGCATGGTGGGCTGCATGTGACCCCTGGGCAGCAAGTTGTGCACGCCTGCAATATACACACCAAATGATGCATCTCATTATGCAAAAAAATATATTACAGTCATTTAGGGCTCATGCAAATAAACTTATTATTTGTCTGTGTCCATTTGTTTTTGTTTTTTTTTGCAGTCCGTACGCGAAACCTTTCATTTCAATGCGGCCATAAAAAATAATCTGTATTTACGCAAGTCCGTCCTATTCAAGGACAGGCATTGTTACAATGGATCTGCAAAAAAGAAACTGATGTAACATGGACATCACACAGATACAAAATACATACGTTTGTGTGCATAAGCCCTAATTTTTTTTTTTTTGCTGCAAAAACTACTGTGGTCATATGTTACATTTTGGCAGTAGGAAAATATAAAATGCTCTAAACATTGGATTTTCCTCCCCAAATCACAGGATGCTCTAGGTGTGGCATATTTTTTAGGCGCCTTTTCATAGATGTGAAACAAAAAAAAAAGTCTAAAAAAAACAAACAAAAAATGGTTGCATTTTTTAACAAACCAACGACTACGTGCAGTAGCCCCTTAAGCCATTTTTAGTTCATTAAATTTCCATATGTAACATTCGATGTTTCCATGTGCGACAGGGTTCCCATTGTGAGGTTGGCACTTGTCTCGCTCATTACGTGCAGGAGCATTGAGCATCTGCTTTCCTTGGCGAGTGCCTGCACACAAAGGGTGGTGTCTGGCTTTCTGCAGACACAAGGAGGGAGCTGAAGGATGTGAAACAAGGGGGAGGGGATGAAGGAGACATACTGCAATGCGACAGAACTCTGCAGTAAACCACTGCTGTGACAATGCACTTTTCCATATTACTTCCTGTCTTCCACACAACCCTCTGCTTCTGGTTCTTTTCCATATTGATTAGGGTGGGGTGTGCAGGGCCAGATGCTGCTTCCTTGTATCTAGGAGACTATTGTAAACTCGTAAGGCTGCTCTGGCTATCACTGGGAGGAAATCAATACTGAAAGCTATGATTATGTCGTATCAGGCAGATTTAGGCTACATTCACATGACCGTTGTGTTGTGCGGATCTGCATAACACTGATACCAGCCCATGTGTGTTCCACAATTAGTGGACCGCACATGCCGCGGCTATCATAGAAATGCCTATTCTTTTCCGCAATTGCAGACAAGAATAGGACATGTTCTATTGTTTTTGCGAGGCTGCGGCACGGAGCAACTGATGTGGACAGCACACGGCGTGCTTTCTGCATCTTTTGCAGCCCCGTAGAAATGAGTCCCGATCTGAGCTGCAAAATATGCGTCTCGGAGGCCGGAAAAACAACGACCATGTGAATGTAGCCTTAGGCCCCTTTCACACGAGCGTGATGCGTTCAGGGTGCGTTCAGGAAAACTCGCACCATTTTGCAAGCAAGTTCAGTCAGTTTTGTCTGCGATTGCGTTCAGTTGTTCATTTTTTTCCACGCGGGTGCAATGCGTTTTGATGCGTTTTTCACGCGCATGATAAAAAAGGTTTATAAACAACATCTCTTAGCAACCATCAGTGAAAAACGCATTGCATCAGGACTTGCTTCAGGATGCAATGCGTTTTTTACTGAAGCCCCATTCACTTCTATGGGGCCAGGGCTCATGTACACAGACCCATTGAAATGAATGGGTCAGGATTCAGTGCGGGTGCTATGCGTTCACATCACTCATTGCACCCGCACAGAAAACTCGCTCGTGTGAAAGGGACCTTAGGGGAAGAGTTGGGCTAGTTTCACACCTTCGGGTGGCCTCTCCTGCAGGCTTGCTGGAATTCTCCAGATCTGCATTGCCAGATACTGCCACTTACACACCGGACCCTATTAACTATTATGGGGTCCATCAGAGATCCAACCACTACCCGGCAATTATGCCGGAAAACTGTCGGGCAAAAAAGGCTGCCCAGACGCAGGTGTGAAACTAGCCTAACTAAAAGAATAGGGACCCCATTTAAAAGACATGACATGGTGAGGGCCTATGCATTTGATCAAAATGTATACAAAGTGCCTCGTGTACCTATTTCTAAACTATGATGAGTAGCAAAAGATGTACAGCACATTGTCTTTTTTCCTGACATATTGGCAGAGTTACTAAAAGTAAGACGGTAGATAGTCTCACAATGAGCCACATTTAACACATTTTAGACTGTCTAGTCTAACTTTATACCACCTATGTGTCTAAAACAGGGGGTGCAGCTTAATAAGAAAGGGGACGAGCCTAATATGCGCCATTTTGTGCTAAAATTGTGCTAAAAACTCAAAGTAAGTCAACCAATAGTTGGTATAGAGTCAGAGAAAAGTGTCTATCCTTGCAGCACATTTACCATCTAGCCTGAGCCCCTGTGATAAATTTGGTGCATGTTTGTGCCATCTATAAGATTGCTAAATCTGCCCCACAATGCAGATGTATATATATACTAGGCACTATGGGGAACATTTACTGTTGAAAATGCACAAGAATTCAGGCGTAATTTGCAACAAAAAAAATGGTGTTACACCACATTTATTAAACGGGTTATCCAACCCCAAAAATACCCCCCCCCCAATTTCCCAGGCCTCTAACGCAGATTGTACTTACCTTGATCCCCAGCACCTGTATTGCTCCTGGTCCCCGCACAGCCACTGCTGCATAGCGGGCCGCGACGGGGACGAGGCTCCCTAGCATCACCTGCAATGCTACGGAGTCTCATACTCAGAGATGTAGCAGCAGCCGTGCGGGCATCAGAAGCAACGCGGGTGTCGGGGAGTGAGGTAAGTACAATCTATGTGAGGGGCACGGGCATTTGGGGGGGGGGTTATTTTTGGGGTTAGATAACCCCTTTAAAGTGATTGGCCAGTTTCCTATATTGTCTTCACTCTTTACCTTCTTGCCGTCGATATGCAGTTACCCTCCGTTTGCTCCTTCCCATTGAAGTGAATGGGGACGGAGGAGCTGCAATTACACCTGTTCACCACTGCGATGTCAACGCAGTTTTTCAGTGTGGATTTCAATGAATAGGGTAGAATTCATGGCACATCCACAAAAAAAAATATTTTTATACTGGTTCATTGCATTTTTATCCAGCTGCTTTTATATCCCATGTGGCTCGGTCTACACTGTGGTCTTGGCTGCGACACTTGTCACACAACCAGTGCAGCAGTTGAAATGAATGGCATTGTAGTGCGACTTGCAAGTTGCTACGACTACGCCCCCATATTCGTAAACAAATTTGAGATTCAGGGGTTGTTGAAACTTGCAGGTCGCACTGTGGCCCCATTCACTTCAATACTACATTGCTACACAATGATCTTTGGTTATATCACGGGTGTCAAGGGCAAGATCACTTTGGAGCCCCAGCTTTAGGGTGCTCTTTCCAGTTTCTAGCTGATCAGACAAATATTAATCTGAACTGATGTCTGTAAATGATGACTGACCTGATTAATAACTGTCCAATCTGCCAGAAAACTGATCTGACGGCACTGTATTGTGGCTGCTTGGATGGTGCTTATATATACAGCCCAGATAATTTAGGCCCACCACGTACAACAAAGTAGAGTACAAATATACAGGAGATCATGTAAAGCTGACAGAACAGTGACCTTGTAGGCCTCGGCAAACTGCCATAGGCCATGTTTTATTTTCCCAGGGCTGTTCCAGACAGCTTTATGCAGCATTTAGGACCTTATATGTTCTACAGCATAATATTCTGTATGCACAGTGCACTGTGATTATGACCTATGTATACATATTTAGTATTAATTAAACCAAGGAGCTAGTGTCTCAGGGTGCATCTACTTTACGCAGGATGTTGACTGAAAAAGGAAATACTTGGGATCAAGAAGCCACGTGTTACCAGAGAACAAAAGGCTGAATAGTTGCTTGATACAGCTGGAAACACTGCAGCTCGTAGGCAGAACAGAGTCAGGCTGCAGGGCCCAAGCTGAGTCAACACTATGAAATGCATTGTAATAAGCTCATATTTATCGTTTGGTGATGAAAGGAACTGGCTTTTATGGGAAAACTGCAAAATGATGATGTACCTGTTAACAGTTCACCACTGGATGTGTTACATCTATATTGCAGGCAGGCACATGATCCACACTGGTTCTGGTTACAGGTTGCAGACGGTGGAGCAAGGGTTGCATGAGGACTGAGTCACTGTGAGGCAGTGAGTGTGGACCTACTGTGTCAACCAACCGGTTTAATTTTGGGCTAGTCCTGAGGGTGTTATCCTGGCGGTCCCCTGTTTTTTACCCTTTAAACAGGGATCTGGCCTTTGCTGCAGTAGAGCCACTAGGCTGCTATGTCCTGGAATAGTCCGGGTGTGGTTGGCTGCCAACCCATTAGGGTCAGAGACATCGGTGCCAAGCACCAGGGGATCAGGCAATACACATATTCAGTAACAGGTCAAAGTCAGAGCAGACAGAGTTCATGCAAATCTGTAAAACAGTCCAATGGTCAGGGCAGGTGGCACAAAATCAGTTTTCAGTAATTCTGCTGCCTGCAATGTGGGACACAGGAGTCTGGCAGCCAGGCAGAGTCTAGGTGAGAGATAAACAGCGGGATGGTGGCAGGCTCGGTGCGCCACCGTGACAGCCGTCTATATATGGGGTGGACTTGCACACCTCATGGAAAGTAGTGTATGTGGAACTCTGACAGGCCTCACTAGCCTGCTCTGTGAGAGTGGAGTTGGATCCAGCCAGCAATCCATGGTAGAGCTCTTCATCCTGAGATCATGTTGGGTGGTGAAGCACATGTGCTGTGGATGTGTCATAAATGTCTGGGAATAGCCATTTTTTGCGGTGTCAATGGAAGCAATAAAAGCAGTTAAAATTGCCTCCTGGAAAGTGCCTTTGGGGGCCGAGGAAGGCTGAGGCATAATGATGTTGTGACCAGAGACTGTGAGAGTGCTAAGCCACGGTGACCCGCTATGTGTGAGTTACTTTTGGAGCCTGTTCGATTACAATACAACATGTGGACTCAACGGGAATCTGTTCTGTTGGGGTTAATAACAAACAAAGCTATATAGACTCTGGAACTACCAAGCCTTGTACATACTTCTTCAGTAACCATCAAGTGCCCCCCCATTCCCTCCGCAATGTGTCCGCCTATTACTCCTTGAGTGGGGTCCCCAATTACGGTCAGGGGCGGATTGGCCATAGACCTTACAGGAAAATTTCCAGGTGGGCCGATGCCCAGGGGGCCATCTGGGCCCTCCTAATTGCCAGCAATTGGAAGTTTTTGGGGATGTATTTTGTACTGCTGGCAGTATTTTGTGATGGACTGTGGTATTTGGCTCTGTTGGGGTGGTATAATGTGCCACAATATGGTATTGCTGGCCCTGCTTTCCATCAATTTGGACCCAACTACAAAATGGGGCCACTTTTAGTATTTTTTCCAGGGCCACTTTAAGTTCCCAGTCCGCCCCTGATTACGGTCAAGGGCCACACACAGATTAACTTACAGATTCACAGTCAAAAACCAAATGCGTTATTGACAGTCCAGTCACATTAGCCTGTACTTACATCACGTTTGCACACTACATTCAGCGATTTATGGCGTTGGCTAATTATACAATTGCATACGTCAGGAAATACTCTCGTTGTACAGTACATCCCCATTGAAGGCTGACATGATTTGAACAGAGCCGTATAATATCAGCTATATTTGCATAATATCTGCAGAAAAAGACTGTCTTGTCTGTAAAGTCTGTGCTCATAAACCTACTTGTTTACATGACATGCAAAACTTTTCTCCAGAAAAGGCTCATGGAATACAATAGGTTTTTATTCATTTGTGCATAATAGTAACATTTCAAAGCAAAGATACAGTTTGTATGTTTTTTTTATTATCAGGTACAGAAGGCTGGACTTAAAATTTCAAAAAAGTTGCATAGTAACATAGTAACATAGTTTATAAGGCCGAAAAAAGACATCTGTCTATCCAGATCGGCCTGTTTTCCTACAAGTTGATCCAGAGGAAGGCAAAAAAAACCCCTGTGAGGTAGAAGCCAATTTTCCCCACTTTAGGGAGAAAAAATTCCTTGTCGACTTCAATCAGGCAATCAGAATTACTCCCTGGATCAACGACCCATCTCTAGTAACTATAACCTGTAATATTATTACCCTCCAGAAATACATCCAGGCCCCTCTTGAACTCTTTTAGTGAACTTACCATCACCACCTCCTCAGGCAGAGAGTTCCATAGTCTCACTGCTCTTACCGTAAAGAATCCTCTTCTATGTTTGTGTACAAACCTTCTTTCCTCCAGACGCAGAGGATGTCCCCTCGTCACAGTCACAGTCCTGGGGATAAATAGATGATGGAAGAGATCTCTGTACTGACCTCTGATATATTTACAGTGCCTTGCGAAAGTATTCGGCCCCCTGGAACTTTTCAACCTTTTTCCACATTTCAGGCTTCAAACAAAAAGATATAACATTTTAAATTATTGGTGAAGAATCAACAACAAGTGGGTCACAATTGTGAAGTGGAACGAAATTTATTGGATCATTTAAACTTTGTAATAATAAAACTGAAAAGTGGGGCGTGCAAAATTATTCCACCCCCTTGCATTAATACTTTGTTGTGCCACCTTTTGCTGCGATTACAGCTGCAAGTCGCTTGGGGTATGTCTCTATCAGTTTTGCACATCTAGAGACTGAAATTCTTGCCCATTCTTCCTTGCAAAACAGCTCCAGCTCTTTGAGGTTGGATGGAGAGCGTTTGTGAACAGCAGTTTTCAGCTATTTCCACATATTCTCAATTGGATTCAGGTCTGGACTTTGACTTGGCCATTCTAAGACCTGAATACGTTTATTTTTGAACCATTCAATGGTAGATTTTGCTTTATGTTTGGGATCATTGTCTTGTTGGAAGATACATCTCCGTCCTAGTTTCAGGTCTTTTGCAAACTCCAACAGGTTTTCATCCAGAATGGTCCTGTATTTGGCTCCATCCATCTTCCCATCAATTTTAACCATCTTCCCTGTCCCTGCTGATGAAAAGCAGGCCCAAACCATGATGCTGCCACCACCATGTTTGACAGTGGGGATGGTGTGTTCAGGGTGATGAGCTGTGTGGCTTTTACACCAAACATATCGTTTTGCATTGTTTCCAAAAAGTTCGATTTTGGTTTCATCTGACCAGAGCACCTTCTTCCACATGTTTGGTGTGTCTCCCAGGTGGCTTGTGGCAAACTGTAAACAAGACTTTTTATGGATATCTTTGAGAAATGACTTTCTTCTTGCCACTCTTCTATAAAGGCCAGATTTGTGAAGTGTTCGACTGATTGTTGTCCTATGGCTGTAGATCTCTGCAGTTCATCCACAGTGATCATCAGGGGCGGACTGGGAACTTAAAGTGGCCCTGGAAAAAATATTAAAAGTGGCCCTGTTTTGTAGTAAGTTCCAAATTGATGGAAAGCAGGGCCAACACAAGTAGGCAAGGCCAGCAATACCATATTGTGGCACATTATACCACCCCAACAGAGCCAAATATCACAGTACATCACAAAATACATCCCTAAAAACTTCCACTGCTGGCCCCCTTGGGCATCGGCCCACCGGGAAATTTCCCTGTAAGGTCTATGGCCAATCCGCCCCTGGTGATCATGGGCCTCTTAGCTGCATCTCTGATCAGTCTTCTCCTTGTTTGAGATGAAAGTTTAGAGGGACGGCCGGGTCTTGGTAGATTTGCAGTGGTCTGATACACCTTCCATTTCAATATGATCGCTTGCACAGTGCTCCTTGGGATGTTTAAAGCTTGGGAAATCTTTTGGTATCCAAATCCGGCATTAAACTTTTCCACAACAGTATCACGGACCAGCCTGGTGTGTTCCTTGGTCTTCATGATGCAGAACCCTGAGACTATCACAGAGCAGGTGCATTTATACGGAGACTTGATTACACACAGGTGGATTCTATTTATCTTCATCAGTCATTTAGGATCATTCAGAGATCCTCAATGAACTTCTGGCGTGAGTTTTCTGAACTGAAAGTAAATGGGCCGAATAATTTTGCACGCCCCACTTTTCAGTTTTATTATTACAAAAAAAGTTTAAATGATCCAATAAATTTTGTTCCACAATTGTGACCCACTTGTTGATTCTTCACCAAAAATTTTAAATGTTATATCTTTTTGTTTGAAGCCTGAAATGTGGCAAAATGTTGAAAAGTTCCAGGGGGCCAAATACTTTCGCAAGGCACTGTATACATAGTTATTAGATCTCCTCTCAGTTGTCTTTTTTCTAAAGCGAATAAGCCTAATTTTGATAATCTTTCTGGGTACTGTAGTCCACCCATTCCCGTTATTACTTTAGTTGCCCTCCTCTGAACCCTCTCCAGGTCTGCTATGTCTGCCTTGTTCACAGGAGCCCAGAACTGTACACAGTACTCAGTGTGTGGTCTGACTAGTGATTTGTAAAGTGGCAGGACTATGTTCTCATCACAGGTATCTATGCCTCTTTTGATGCAACCCATTATCTTATTGGCCTTGGCAGCAGCTGTCTGACACTGGTTTCTACAGCTTAGTTTGCTGTTCACTAAAATTCCTAGGTCCTTTTCCATGTCAGAGTTACCCAATATTTTACCATTTAGTATGTACTGGTGACTTGCATTAATCCTTCCCATATGCATAACCTTACATTTGTCAGTGTTAAACCTCATCTGCCACTTCTCTGCCCAAGCCTCCAGTCTATCCAGACCCATCTGTAGCAGTGTACTGTCCTCTTCTGTGTTACACAGTTTAATGTCATCTGCAAAAATTGATATTTTACTGTGCAAGCCTTCTACAAGATCATTAATAAATATACTGAAGAGAATAGGGCCCAATACTGACCCCTGTGGTACCCAACTAGTGACAGTGACCCAATCTGAATATGTGCCGCTTCTGTTTTCTATCACTGAGCCAGTTACTTACCCACATACAGACATTTTCTCCCAGACCAAGCATTCTCATTTTATATACTAACCTTTTATGTGGTACCGTGTCAAATGCTTTGGCCGCGGTCCAGTCTAGAACTTACCTCCTCACAGAAACTGATTAAATTGGTTTGACATGACCGATCCCTCATGAAGCTATGCTGATATGGAGTTATTTGCTTATTTTCATTGAGGTACTCCAAGATAGCATCTCTTAGAAAACCCTCAAACAGTTTACCCACGACAGATGTTAAACTTACCGGCCTATAGTTCCCGGGCTCTGTTTTTGGACCCTTTTTGAATATTGGCACCACATTTGCTATGCGCCAATCCTGTGGAACATTCCTTGTCAGTATAGAGTCCTTAAATATCAGAAATAAGGGTCTGGCGATGACATTACTTAATTCTCTTAGGATACGGGGGTGTATGCCATCCGGTCCTGGCGATTTGTCTATTTTAATCTTTTTAAGACGCAGCTCTACTTCTTCCTGGGTCAGACAGGGCATTTATAATGGGGAATTTACTTTTATATTCTGCATTTCATCTGACAGTTTATTTTCCTCAGTGAATACAGTGGAGAAAAAGATATTTAGTAGCTTTGCTTTCTCCTCATCGTTCTCTGCAACTCCCCCCTCATTACTCTGTAAGGGGCCAACACCTTCAGGTTTATACTTTTTACCATTTATATAATTAAAGAACATTTTAGGGTTAGTTTTACTCTCTTTGGTGATTAATCTCTCGGTCTCTAGTTTGGCTGTTTTTATTTGTGTTTTACATATTCTATTTTTTTCATTTCGTTTTTCAATGCTTCCTCGCTCCCCTCCTGTTTTAGTGATTTAAATGCTTTCTGTTTGTCATTTATTGCTTTCTTTACACCTCTATTTATCCACATTGTTTTTTTCTTGTTCCTTAACCTTTTATTCCCATAAGGTATGTACCTCTCACAATTAGATATTAGGATGCTTTTAAAAATATCCCATTTTGTGGCTGTATTTTTATTTTTGAGGACTTCGTCCCAGTTAGTTAGGCCTATCGCCTCTCTTAGTTGACTAAATTTTGCTTTTTTGAAGTTTGGTATTTTTGTTCCTCCCTGAAGAAACGCTCTTTTGAATGACAGTTGGAAGGTTATTATTATGGTCACTATTTCCCAGGTGTCCCCCAACCTGCACATCTGTTGTTCTGTCAGGTCTATTGGTTAATACTAAGTCCAGTATGGCCGTCCCTCTAGTCGGGTCCTGAACCAGTTGGGAAAGGTAATTGTCTTTGGTTATTGCCAAAAACCTGTTTCCTTTATGAGATATACAGGTTTCAGTTTCCCAGTCTATATCTGGGTAGTTGAAATCCCCCATAATAACGACCTCATTATGTTTTGCCGCCTCATCTATTTCATTTAGAAGTAGATTTTCTGTGGACTCTGGTATACTAGGGGGTTTATAATAAACTCCTATTAGTATTTTATTATTGTTTTTGGCTCCATTTATTTCTACCCACAGTGACTCCACATGTTCATGTCCCTCACTTATATCTTCCCAGAGTGTGGGCTTTAGACAGGACTTTACATAAAGTCAGACCCCTCCCCCTCTATGGTTTTGGCAATCCTTTCTAAACAGACTGTAACCCTGTACGTTAACTGCCCAGTCATAGGTATCATCCAGCCATGTCTCAGTTACTCCCACTATGTCATAGTCCTCGCATAAAACTAGACAACCCCTTTAAAGTGCTGTCGATGGGACGCTGCTACTGACTTCCCATATTTAACATTACAGCATATCAAAACCCAGCTAGCCATTGCATGGTCAGGGTCAGTGAGAAACATACAGTCCATTGATTTCATAGGGACAACCATCAGTGTAACTACAGAAATCTCCAAGATAAGTGGAAGGCTTGATACAGCCCTGCCATTCTTTCAGTCTTGTGACTAATGGGTGTTCAAGTCCCACAAATAATTGTTTTATTGTGATCTGTCACAATGACAAATAATTCTCCCCTCCATTTCAGATCAAGCAAAAAGATATCCAGATATAGCGACGTTTTGGTTCAATGTGACCTCTATCAAGCTAATGTGATGAGCGGTAGGAGTGTAGTGCAAGGCAGATCTAACCGCCATGAGGCAGGAGGGAGCAGTACTGTTACTTCCTGCCTCACAGCACTTAGAAGGTATAGCTTCCATTATTTTAGCATGCTTTTTTTTTAAGTAACATTTTTTTCTGTTACACAGTTTAATGTGTGTATTTTAGTCCAGCATATTTAAACAAGAGAAGATGAAAAGCAATGGCTGATGCCTATGGCCAGCTTATGTTATGAAGGTAGTCAGAAAATTACCTATTGTTTAAATCAAGCTTTTGTGTTAAACATATTTGTATAGAATTTTTGGTTATATTCTTTTTCATTTTCCATGTCACTATCTATATTACAAAAAAAAATAATCCTAAAATCCTGCAGTTTTTGGACTGGCCACTAAACCTAATAATAAAGGGCCACTTCTCGGTCTGTACAGATGACTTTTCTGCAGTCATCTGCTTATCATCACAGGCAGGATTACAATGACAAATATCACAGATGGATAGATCTACCAACTCAGGCTCCACCATTCACAATAAGTGATATCACAGCTTATCTACTTCCTCCTGACCTCTGCAAAGGTCACAGAGCATGCCCAGAAAACTCTAGAAGTCAGTGATGCCTCCTCCTGTCCATTGTGCCTATAGCCTATGGTGGCTGCTGTAAAGCAACTCTCTAAATGCTTTTAACAATAGCTCAGACAAGATGGCCACGCCTATAATCATGTCCAGCAAATAGAATAAAAAAAACCATAATCAGAAAATAAAAACAGATTAGAAAAAAGGATATGTGTCAATGGCTTTAAACAGGAAAAAAAATGATAGGTGATGCATTCCCTTTAACTGTATATAAATCGGCATAAAGATAATTGTTTAGACAAAACGCTGTAATGCTTAAACAAATGGCATAGATAAAAAATAATCTGACAAAAAAAACTCCCCTTTTAATCCACCAGCAATAACTAACAACCAACAATAACTAAAAACCACATATCCGTACTATATATATATAAAAATAAAAGAGAACCTGACAAGATTTTCATATCTGCACAGCGTGACCTTCCTGCTGAAATATAAAGCTACACAGCTCACAAATGTTATAAAAAGGGGTCAATCTTTCACAACATTTTGGATAGTACAGACTGAAGCAACAACTACTCTTAATATGGCCAAATATTATTTTATAATTTTTTACCTTTTACTCTTTAAAGGGGTTTTCCAGGACAATAATCTTGATGACGTATCCCTGTGATGGCTAACCTCTGACACTTCAGCTGTCTTAAAACTACGATTCCCAAGATGCCCTCTTGCTTGGCTGTTCTCAGAACTCCATGATGAAATGAATGAATGCTGGGAGTTGTAGTTTCACCACATCTGGAGTACCGGAGGTTAGCCATCACTGATTATCCTTAGGGTAGGTCAACAATATCAGATAAGTGTTGTGCTGATCCCAACCCAACTGTTGTTTGAACAGGTTGCTGCACTGCGGAACTGCACCGATCCATACACGGGGTAGTGACAGTACTACAGCAACATTTATGGCCACTACCGGTGTACAGTGCTGTCCCAGAGCACAGCAGCTCATTCAAACAGCTGATCAGTGGGGTGACAGAGCCCCACCAATCTGATATTGATGACTTAGCCTAAGAATAGGTCATTTATATTACAGTCCAGGAACAGAGTCTTAACCCCTTGGAGGACAGGCTTTTTTACAGTCATTTCTGTAACTCCCATATAGAGAGCTTTATATATATATATATATATATATATATATATATATTAAAGCTCTAAAATACCCCCCAAAGTAGAGGAAGCGCTGTATAGTGTAAGTTACCCCGAGTCCGGTTATGTAATTCTTATCCTCATACTCACTTGCATTCTGATGCTGTAAAATGCATTGAGAGGACTCCCAAGCTCACATACATAAAGAAGAGGACTCAACAAGGAGTCCTATCAATGCATTTTTTGCAGCCTCATTGAAATAAGTGTGTCTTCATCCTATCCGCGAAAAATGCGGATTGGATGCTGACCAAAAATATGGTAGCATGAATGCACACTTAGGGCTGATGCACACAACAGTTGTTTTGTTGTCCGCAAATTGCCTATCCGCAAAACACAGATGTCCGTGTGCATTCTGTATTTTGCAGAATGGAACAACCAGCCCATAATAGAACAGTCCTCTCCTTGGCCGTAACGTGACAATAATAGGATATGTTCTATTTTATTGTGAAACTGACATATGGACGCCCAATGTACATGGAGTCATTTCCTTTTTTTTGCAGGCCCATTGAAGTGAATGATTCCGCATACGGGCCACAAAAAAATGGAATGGACAAGGACAAAAAATACGCTCGTGTGCATGAGCACTTATGGGTAGTGATTGTGTCACAGGGCTTCAGTCTGACATGATCAAAGAGGGATCTCTTTGCATACAAGGGGTTAAACGAAAGATCAGAGGTTTGTCCAGCTTCTTCTCTTATGCAATCCAAGGCAGAACAGGCAAGGAAATAAGATCTACTTTCTTCAGAAATAAAGCAGTAATTCTAAATGTTACAGTGTGTGATGAATAAATTATATCCTATTTCATGCCAAATATTGGCCAGATTTATAGTCCAGGAACAGAGCACAAACCTGAATTACTGTAATATGACCTGCTGGCACATCAGAGATTCCTGGGTGAACAGATGGTGGAAGGAGATGGATATGCTTTAGATGTGAGATTCCACTAAGAAAGGATCCCAAAGCTATTGCTGCAGCTGTAATTTCTGACTCCCCCATTTACACGCAGGCTCAGCTGGTACTGTTTGGCTTGCTTTGCACTCTCTAAAATCTAAATCTTCTCCAGCCACTAAAGGTGTGCTGTGCTTTTGGTGTGGCAAAAATCACAGAAAATAATGCACTAGATAACAATAGATGCAAACATTATATATGGACTAAGACCTCACTCTGATATGATAAAATCCGAGACTCTCAGACAATATATTTTGATCAAAACACATCTGTGCCCGCCTACCACTGCCAAGGTGGTCTCAGTCAGGAAGGTCCAACTCTAAACCTATCTACCTTGGGCATCTACTTTCAGGAGAGCTGACCCTGCACATATACAGTAGTGTGCTGCTTCTTGTGCAGTCAAGCATCCAATGAGAGGAATAGCACGCACATCTATTGTCACGGTCTGGTGTGGGGGGGATATTCCACACCAAGCGCAGGAGGAAGAGGGGGGAAAGGAAACGGGATTAGGCCTGGAACTAGTGAAAACAGATGGTAACCTCCTATAGAAACCCTGACTCCAGTCCTAGCTTACTAACAGTATGAACAGGCCTAGAAGGTAGGCGAGTTCATACGCTGGAAACCTGGGACCCTAACTGTCCCTGAAGGACCCTGAAGCCAGTGACTGGAATGAGACAAACTGTTCCTCCACCAACCTGGACGAACAGTAGTCTCCCCTCAGGCCCAAACACCAAAACACAGGGAAGATATACACCAATAAACGAAAGGGAAAGAAGACACTTAACTCTCCTGAAGATAATGGCAGCAATGGGATCTCCACAGAGAAACACACACCAGCAAACCACAGAAAGCATAAACCGCACAGCATGGTGGGAGAAGCAACACTAAATAGACAAAGATAATTGATAAAACACCTACACCTGAAAGGGGAGGGTGTGGTGAATGCCAGCAACAAAACAACCAAAGGAGAACCTGTCAGTTTAACCCACGGGTTGCCAATCTGACAGACCTCCTGATACCTATCGCAGGAATGTCCGTGACATCTATATGTACCACAAAATCAATGTCACCTGTGGGATAGGAGGGGCAAAAGTGCACAAAAATGCTACTCTCAAGGTAAAATAGAAGCGCATTCACACTTGAAAGAGCCACTCCTTCAAGTGTATACTACAGACTAAACAAAAAAAAATCACAGAAAAAAGATTTTAAAAAAAGCATTTATTACATCGTGTAGGATTTTTTTTATCTTTTTCTGTGATTTTTGCATTTTCTTCAAGCAAAGACAAAACACACAGCAAAACTGAATTACATTAATTGCAAAATATAGTAACATTAATGTCATTGAAGTCTGCTGTCCGTTTTCCTTTGCTGGAGGAAAATGCACAATAACCGTAGTTTTGTTGTTGCAAATACCGCATACATTTTTGAAACACATGCATTTTTTTGCTGCACCAAAAGAACATCACAGCAGCAACGTGTGCCAGCACCCTTAGCGCTCATGCACACAGTTTTTGGTTGGCCGTTCCGTGCATTGGGGACCACAATTTGCGGCCCCCAATGCACGGGGCAACATCCATGTGGATTCTGCAGACGGATCCAGACCCATTCAACTTGAATGGGTCCGTGATCTATCTGCACCACAAAAAAGTAGTGCATGTTCTATTTTTTTGTATTGTAGAGGCACAAAGAGAAACTCTTTGGTGCTTCCGCGTGGTTCGCTGCCTCCATTCTACACCGGACCTTTCGGATTGCGGACCCATTCAAGTGTATAAGTCCACATCCGTGATGCAGAGCGCACACGGCCGATGCCCGCATGTTTGCGGGCCGCAATATGGGTACGGCTGGGCAACGACCGCGTGTATGAGCCCTTACAGTGGTGTTTTCAGAGGTGGCCTTGCTTGGATGCTTCGGATCATTGCCCTGCTGCATAATACATTTTGAATAGTTCTTTATCTTCAATTTCTGGAATGGAATGATCATTTAAAAGATGCATTTTGTCTTTAGATTAAATTGAGTTGAATGATCTCAAACATTTCAATGTGATAAATCAACAAAAAGAGAATAAATTGGGTAAGGGGAGATATCTCTGCAACTCCCATAGAAATGAGTGGAGCAGCTGCGCGCATAACTGATGAGCTTTTCCATTCATTTCAGGGGGCTCCACGGGGGTACAGGGTCCCCATTCTCATGTTTGGTAGGATAGGGGATAACTTAATAAAACCGGAATACCTCTTTAAGGCCTGGTCATCAAGGGGTTAAAGTGTGGAAAGCCTCCTTATCAGCAAATCTGAAGGAACTGCTCTGAGGTCAAGCTCACAGTCTTTCTTGTTAAATAGTTAATGAAAAGCTCAATTTTATGCTGCTGGATAATTATACGTTTCTCCATTTTTGATACTCTTGTAACAGCTATGCTCAGTTTTCTATATCATGTCCCCATTCCTCCGCCCAACTAACATTTAACCCCTTTCTTGAGCTATACACCAATCACACCCTACTGCCAACAAAATAGCTGACCCGTCAAGGCATGGATTCCATAAGACTCGGTTTATAAACTCGGTTTATTTGAAGATTTTGCAGAGTCATTTAAAGGGGTTATCCCATGAATAATGTAAAAAATTAAAATCAGATATCATATAGAGCATAACAATCTCTTTCTAACAAAGCTAGAACAAGTCCTGTACCTCACATGGACCCAGAGATCTCCTCATTCATTGTCCTAGATATATACCGTAACAAGCTGACAGCTCAAGGGGAGTGTGTCCATTCTGCTGGAGCTAAGGGGGCGTGTCTCAGCTCTCCCTATCACAGCTCAGAAGACAGTTGAAAGATGAAACTGAGCATGTGAGGCCTTCTTAATGAGCAGGTCAAAGAAATAAGAAATTAAGTGACCCTATACAGATACATTTTATTGAATAACTCAGCTGCTATACAAAATGTGTAATTAGTTGCATTTACAAAAGTATTCAGATCCAGGTGATGGATTGAAAACTGTAGAATATTTTTCGTGGAACAACCACTTTAGCAAATAATACGTGTACAGCCTCAGGTTGTCAGAGGATTATCAGTTATACACAAACTGTATATGTACACATAAAAAAAAGTCTCAGGTGAGGTGTGCCATCCTTGGCTTCATCGATGCTATCCACATGCACCTGGTAACATAACATAGTAACATAGTTTGTAAGGCCAAAAAAAGACATCTGTCCATCCAGTTCAGCCTGTTATCCTGCAAGTTGACCCAGAGGAAGGCAAAAAAAACCTGTGAGGTAGAAGCCAATTTTCCTCACTTTAGGGGAAAAAATTCCTTCCCGACTCCAATCAGGCAATCAGAATTACTCCCTGGACCAACAGCCCATCTCTAGTAACTATAACCTGTAATATTATTACTCTCCAGAAATACATCCAGACCCCTCTTAAACTCTTTTAGTGAACTTACCATCACCACCTCCTCAGGCAGAGAGTTCCATAGTCTCACTGCTCTTACCGTAAAGAATCCTCTTCTATGTTTATGAACAAACCTTCTTTCCTCCAGGCGCAGGGGATGTCCCCTCATCACGGTCACAGTCCATGGGATGAAAAGATCATGGGAGAGATCTCTGTACTGACCCCTGATATATTTATACATTGTTATTAGATCTCCCCTCAGTTGTCTTTTTTCTAAAGTGAATAACCCTAATTTTGATAATCTTTCTGGGTACTGTAGTCCACCCATTCCAGTTATGACTTTAGTTGCCCTCCTCTGAACCCTCTCCAGCTCTGCTATGTCTGCCTTGTTCACAGGAGCCCAGAACTGTACACAGTACTCCATGTGTGGTCTGACTAGTGATTTGTAAAGTGGCAGGACTATGTTCTCATCATGGGCATCTATGCCTCTTTTGATGCAACCCATTATCTTATTGGCCTTGGCAGCAGCTGTCTGACACTGGTTTCTACAGCTTAGTTTGGTGTTCAATAAAATTCCTAGGTTCTTTTCCATGTCAGTGTTACCCAGTGTTTTACCATTTAGTATGTACTGGTGACTTGCATTATTCCTTCCTATGTGCATAACCTTACATTTGTCAGTGTTAAACCTCATCTGCCACTTCTCTGCCCAAGCCTCCAAATCTATCCAGATCCATCTGTAGCAGTGTACTGTCCTCTTCTGGGTTAATTACTTTACACAGTTTAGTATCATCTACAAAAATTTATATTTTACTGTGCAAGATCATTAATAAATATATTGAAGAGAATAGGGCCCAATACTGACCCCCGTGGTACCCCACTAGTGACAGTGACCCAATCTGAGTATGTGCCGTTAATAACCACCCTCTGTTTTCTATCACTGAGCCAGTTACTTACCCACATACAGAAATTTTCTCCCAGGTCAAGCATTCTCATTTTATATACTAACCTTTTATGTGGTACAGTGTCAAATGCTTTGGAGAAGTCCAGATATATGACATCCATTGATTCGCCGAGGTCAAGTCTAGAACTTACCTCCTCATAGAAACTGATTAAATTGGTCCTGCTGCAGATGAGCCTCAGACTAATTTAAAGAGGACCTTTCACCTCTCCTGACATGCCTGTTTTAATAGCTCCATGCATTCCCCACATACTAACAATTCTGGAACATCTATTCTCATGGCTCTATGCTGTGCCATTCCTTTATTATTTGCACTAGAAGTTATGAATGAATTGCTATTTGCCTTCAGTAAAGGAATAGAGGGGAGGTGACCAATTGGGGGTGTGTACCAGCACAGACTGACTCTAGCCAATCAGTGCTACCACGTTCAGACTGTGCAGGTACACGCCCCCAACTTGTTACCTCCCTTCTGTTCCCTTACTGAAGACAAATAGCAATTCATTCATAACTTCCAGTGCAAATAATAAAGGAATGGCACAACATAGAGCCATAAGAATAGATGTTCCAGACTTGTTATTACATGGGGAATGCATGAAGCTATTAAACCAGGCATGTTAGGAGTGGTGAAAGGTCCTCTTTAACAGTAAGTTACTTTGCAGGGATTGTCCGGTTTGATATGGGCAGGCTTGGGACCCTAAAACCTAGAATTACAGCGTGCTTGTGGTTTAGTGGAATAAACCAAGAGGCTGGATCCCTTCAGGCTACGTTCACATCTGCATTGTGAAATCCAGCAGACAAATAGCCTGCTGGTGTTCACCGTATGTGGCATAGCAAACAGCTGGATCCTCACTGACTACAATGGGATCTGTCTGGCATCAATGCAGGCTTTTGGCCAGACAAAAAGCTGTATCTAAAGATTTCGATCCCATTGTAGTTAGTGAAGATCCAGCAGTTTGTGCCATTATCTTGCTATGAACAGATTTCACAACGTAGCCTAAATGCAGTAATTCAATGGGTGTGTGAAAGGATGAAGGACACACTCACCCCTACCTATGGAAGACAATATAACCACATTATGGCTTACAGCATGTGCAGCTCCTAGGGTGAGCTTTGGGCAGTTTCTATACCAGAAAACCAAGACTGAAGGACAGGAGCAGTTACCACCCCATGCCCACTTTCCATCCTAACAATTGTTATTTCTAGGTTCTCATGAATCTCAGGGCACAGACTTCTACTACAGACCAGCATTCCTCATCACTAGGGTTGTGAATCATGACTTGGATGCAGCTGCTCTAACTGCAATGCCATTTCTGCCTGCTAGAAGCATCTAGAAGCATCTTGTCTGCTGCATTCCCAGAAATGAGCTCACTAATAGGTATCCAATGTCATAAGTGATATCAGCAGAAATAGGATCTAAAGCTGAGACAATACCGTCCAGTAATATGCCACCTGCCTTGTCACCAGCATCTGTATAGTGCCAGCCATTGTGGATCTTAGGAGCTTTACATGTACTTTTAGAGTCTAGAGTGCAAACAATTCATATATACATCTTGTAATCATCATTTTATAAAACTAAGCGCAATTAAATGAAAAAACAAAACATAGTAACAAGACAAAACAGAAATGTAAAATTTAGCAATTTTGCTAACAGTTAAGTTTTAGTTAATGACGTATAAAGTTTTTTTTTTTAATGCCCCTATTTGGATCATTGTAGTAGGAGGCTTAAGGCAGTTATGTCATGTATGCACATTGCAGTGTTTAGGGCGTAGGCCGGCTGCATTCCTCCAGTGGCTACAGAGCTCCAACTTGTGGAATAACAAGGCACTGTATTGTCCTGCTTGTCACTTCCTCTACACAGTGCACCCTCTTATGGTGGCATGAGGGAATGCATATAAAGAGTAAACTATTCCAGTACTGAACACAGGTAGTGCTAGAAGCACACAGAGGCATGAACATACTGTGGCATGTACCTGTACCCAGCAAAAGAGAACATGGGAAGCATAAGTAATTGCAAGCAGGCTAGCACATTTATTTATTTTACACATTTATATAGAGCTGCTATATTCCGCAGTGCTTTACAGACATTAGTATCACACTGTTCTCAATGGGGCTCACAATATAAGTTCCCTATAAGTATGTATTTGGAGTGTGGGAGGAAACTGGAGTACCGGGAGCAAACCCACAGAAACACGGGGAGAACATACAAACTCCATGCAGATGTTGTCCTTGGGCGCATTCAAACCTAGGACCCCCGCGATGCAAGGCACTAGTGCTTCACCGCCGGCTACTGGCGCAAAATTGGCAAAAATGGAAGAGGAGGAGTGGGAAGAGACAGCAGCGAGCAGTGGCAATGTGGTTATCAGAGTGCGTATACACGGGGCCAGCGGTGAACTGTGCAGGTTCGGGATCTAGGGAATTGGAGAGGATGATGTAACATCATGAAAGGGCGATACACTAGGGAGGAGTTAGGCGTGCAAAACGCTAAGGGGCCTGGGCACTTACAGCAAAAACGCCACCCCTGGGCACTTGAAAGCCTTAATTTGCATATCATTATAACTTTCTTTTTGCAGCTTTACATTGACAAAGATGGAAGAGGAGGAGCGGGAAGAGACAGCAGCAAGCAGTGGCAATGTGGTTATCGGAGTGCGTATGCCCGGGCCCAGTGGTGAACTGAGCAGGTTCGGGATCTCAGGAATTGGAGAGGATGATGTAACATCATGAAAGGGCCATACACTGGTGAGGAGTTAGGCGTGTGAAATGCTGAGGGGCCTGGGCATTTACAGCAAGAACGCCGCCCCTGGGCACTTGCAAGCATTAATTTGCATATCATAACCTCGTTTTTGCAGCTTTACATAATTGGACCAAAACAAGAAAGGTACCGTTAGTATTGTGTGTGTGTTTGTGTGTAAAACTGAAAAGTTGGTGACAGACTCCCTTTAAGGTGGATTTAGATGGTACAATAATCATGCAACGTTCCTATGACAATTTGCCCGTATAAAGGTGCAGCCGATCAACGAGCGAAATGCTCATTCATTAGGTGAAACTGTTCATGCAGACACCTAAATTATCATTTTTAGGCAGCAGATCGTGCGGTCTAAACAGAGATCTGCTGCCCAGAATCAATGCAGCTATATGAGGTTGAGGGATTCCAACAGTGACCATTCATGCTCATATTGTGGAGGAGATTGCTGCAATGCAGAGGTTCACCTCCACTGAACGAGCAGCCAACTGTTGGGAAGGAGAGTTTCCTTCCCTCCAACCTGCTGCTCCTCGGCAGGTGTAAATGTACCTCTAGACTCCCTAATAAATATTTTTTCTTACCAGGCCCTCTACCAAGCATACAATCAGCAGGTAACAATATACAGCCTCCAGTCTTCTCTAGCCAAAAAATGTAAAAATACATATCTCAAAATATTTCACCTACCATTTCCTGTCCGGTATCATTCTACAGGTGTCCTGCATCCCCTCATGCAATATGTGGTCCATGTGGACCAGACATCAGGTGATCTCAATGACAAATCACTGGACACGCCACCAACATTTTAACCACAGTGACCACAATGTGGTGTGAACCTGGACTGATGCTGTCCATACACATTAATGTCAGCCATACTTGCCAACCCATCTTACATGTATGGGGGCTTCCTGGCTCTCCCCATAAGAGATGCAGAGGAGACAATCTGTAGCCATATCTCTGTGTAATTCCTGCGGAATCATCGCAGATTTTTGCTGCAGATCTGTGGCAAAATGCTCTGTATGAGTTATATGCAAATTTTGTCACAGAGATGGCTGCGGATTTCACCCTCTGCATTGCAAAGGTGGAGATTTGCAGCATGTATGGACATTTTAAATCCGTACTGCAGTGGCAAAGCCACACTGTTTATGCCTCATGTGAACTTAACCCATTAGTGACCGCTCATAGGTGTTTTTACGGTGGTTACTAATGGGCTTTAAACATGCATATACACCTTTTTACGGTGTGTTTTTTTTCCATTCCCCCCAGAAACAGTTAATCAATGAGTTATATGTACCCCAAATTGTGCCATTAAGAACAACTTCTCCCCCAAAATAAAAAAAAAATAAAAAACCAAAGCTCTTGGAATGAGACGATGAAAAAAAACTAGCTTACTCACCATGGTGCAAAACAGGCTGGTCACTAGGAGGTTAAGGTGAAATTGCATATGGCAGTGCGCATGCTCCGGCTTCTGGCGCAAAATTGGCAAAGATGGCAGAGGAGGAACGGGAAGAGACAGCAGTGAGCAGTGGCAATGTGGTTATCGAAGTGCGCATGCCCACTTCGGGATCTCGGGTATTGGAGAGGATGATGTAACATCATAAAGGGCTGGCCAGACGATACAATGGGGAGGAGTTGGGCACGCAAAACGCCTAGGAGCCTGGGCACTTACAGCAAGAACGCGGCCCTTGGGCACTTGAGAGCCCTCATTTCTATGCCATTATAACCTCGTTTTTGCAACTTTACAGAACTGTACGAAAACAAGATAGGTACCGTTATTATAGGTACCACAAAATTGTGCCATTAAGAACAACTTCTGCAAAATAAAAAAATTATTGGAATGAGATTATGAAAAAAAAAAAAAAAGCTTACTTACCGAGGTGCAAACCAGGCTGGTTATTGAAGGTTAAGGTGAAATTGCATATTTGTTGCAGAAATTTCTGTGATTGAAAATCAGTTTAATTCCTAAATGGGTTGTCCTGTTTCAGGAGGAAACTAGACAGCACCTGTGATCCCCTGCAGCAAGGAATAGATCATTATCCAAAAGATCCTGCACCATTGCTCAACAACTGTGTACTGCTGAGGCCAGTGATAGGGTGCAGCGGTCACCAGGGCTGTGAAGTCGGAGTCGTTATAAAATGGACCGACTCCGACTCCACAAATATATAATACATTGGTACAGTTAGTTCAATGCAGTATGTGCTAAATATATTTTCATACGAACTTGGGAAAATGATGAAATGTCCTATAAATGTCTGTTCTATTCCTGATCTAAGGAACTAGGCTTTTAGTTGAGATAAAAATGTGCTGCCCTTTATGTAGATGCTCAGTAGTGAAGCTCCTCCGCTACAGATCAGAGGAAAAAGGCACTGGGAAGGAATGGCTATACTCATCTCAGATCTGCTAGAGAAAACAGGATTAAAGACGTTTTCTCACTATTTACAAAGATTAGCTTTCAACATAAAGGGACTGTTAAAAGACGTTTTGTAAATACATTGGTCAGTCATGAACTATAGACAGTTAAGCAGGTCTCTCACGGCATACAGGTTTCTATGGTAACCTGCATACCAAAAAGACTGTTATCTGATTGGCTGAGAGCAAGAGTGACCTCACCCCCACAGAATGATGGGACTGAGCTCTGAGTGATTACCTGCAGTAAGCAAACGGTACAAGTGTTGTGAGGACTGAGAAGCATGGCTTTACCTGTAATTGTGTTAGAGATCACAATCTCCTTCTCTGTCACAGTAAATTAGTATATGCTAATAACTGCTGGAGACCCACCCACAGCCTGAGGAGACAGAGTAAGTGCAAACTGCCTGTCAGCCAGTGAGTCAACCTGCTGAGAAAACCCCTTTAAGGCAAGTACTTCTTAGTATATCTAAACTTTCAATAAACTGTGCATAAATCACTTGTCCAGTGCATGTCCTCTCTGTATGCTTTATGTTTTAGTTTGCTTTTCCTCTGAGCTCATGTTTGGAGAGGTTAGCTGCTCTGATATATTCTTTATGCTATACTATATAAGGGGATTATATACTATATAAGGGGGAAAACTGTTTTCTAACATCTCAAATTCAGAAATACAGAAACACACATGTGGAAAAAGTACTACAGGTATAGAAGCCATTGCCAAGCCTTTGTTATCTAGCTAGTAGTTTCACTTTCTAGACTGCGAAGCAGTATGATGGAAAACACCTAGGGCCTTATGTATGAAAGCTGTCCCATAGAAACCAATCAGAGCTCCCCTTTCATTTCATATAGTGCTCTTGGTTGCTATGGTCAACAAAGTATTAGGCCTAGACAGTTTTCATACATCAGGCCCTTAGTGAGCTGTACCCAGAGAAAATCCTGATACTGAAAGTTCAGAGTAAGGCTACTTTCACACTAGCGTTTTAAAATTCCGGTATTGAGTTCCGTCATAGGGGCTCAATACCGGAATAAAACACTTCAGTTTTGTCCCCATTCATTGTCAATGGGGACAAAACTGAACTGAAGACAACAGAATGCTCCTGAAAGCATTCCGTTCTGTCTTCAGACCGGAGAACAAACCGCAGCATGCTGCGGTTTCTCTCCGGTCCAGGTATCCGCACCAAGACGGATCCGTCATGACCCCCAATGAAAGTCAATGGGGACGGATCCGTTTGGTGTGACACAATGGTGAACGGATCCGTCCTCCATTGACTTTCAATGGAGTTCATGACGGATCCGTCACCTGCACACATACACACAATACACACATAGACATACACATAAACATACACAGACATATACACATACAAATACACATACATACTTACATGCTCCCCGGCAGGTCTCCAGAGCACAGGAGGAACAGGACGGCGCGCACAGATGACGATTCCACCAGGCGCCCAGCAGAGGGCGCTGTGGGGAATCGTCACCTGTGCGCGCCGTCCTGCTCCTCCGGCGCTCTGGAGACCTGCCGGGAGCATGTAAGTATGTATGTGTATTTGTCTGTGTATATGTGTTTGTGTCTGTGTGTATGTATGTACTGTGTGACATGTGTGGGGCCGGAGCGCGGTTCTGGCCCCACACATGTCCCTGCGGCAGTCCGGATCCAACGGCACCCTTCACCTGCCGGATCCGGACTGCCGCTAGTGTGAAAGAGGCCTAAAGATATCTAGTAAAATGTATATTACAAATATACCTGTACTATTGATTTATGCAAAGTTTGTTTAAAGTTATCGCTTAAACATGCGCCATGTATGAGGGAGTGGGAGTCGGAGTTAGGGGAAATTGAGGTGTTGGAGCTTCACAGCCCTGGTGGTCACATGTTGATGCCGTGATGTCACTGCTGCAGCTGGGTAAACAGAGCCCTGGCAGGAGAACTGGATCGACAGCAAGGGAGCTGTCAGGTAAGTAACAATCTATTCTTTATTGCTGGTGGGTCATGTGTTGTCCTCTTTAAAGAGTCTGTTTTAGCAGCAAGCTCATAGATGTCTGCAGGCACCATTTAGATAACTGGGACAGTCACATGTGAATATACCCTTATCTGCGACTAAACTGGATTATCAACAGAATATACTGCAAAGTGATTACCACAAGATGGAAACCTTAGGACAGAGATAAGATGGATTCACACAAAGGTTTTTAGTCGCTTTTTATTGCACTTTTAATGGTCTTGCGATAAAAACGCTAGCTCCATTTGTTAGATAAAAGTCTATGGGAAATACTGTCATTAGCAAAAAAAAATAAGTAATGCACCAAAGACAGAAATGTCGGATAGATGCAAAACTGGAAATGCAGTTATGTCTCAGGCAGATATGTAAATGATTACAGGTGTGGTCTGATTAGACATGGGTCTTGCCACAAGAAGGTGTAAAAGTGCTTCCCCCACTTTCCTATAAAAAGGCTCTCAGAAGTTACTTTTGGGCAGTTTGTCTCTTTGTGATAGATCATTAACTACTAGATATGCCTCTATGATGCACTTAAAGACATTTTGCCCAGCTGACAGACTTTGAGAGGCAGCGCACCATTGGACTGAGAGAAGCAGAAAGATCAGTTTCACGAATTGCCGTCATCTAGGCCGTTTTGACCAATGTTAGGTGTTGGGAGCAATGGTTATGTGAGGGTGCACACACACAGCAAACAGACTCCGGATGGCCCAGACAGACCACCAGTAGAGAGGATTGTTTGATCCGCCAACAAGCATGACCAGCTCCCACGGTTTCATTGTTCACCATCCAGACACAGGTTGCACTATTACAGACCCATTTCTGTCCGGACCATTTCCAAGTACTTGGTAGAAAAAAATTTGGTGTCACGTCTCCTGTTATGTCCTGCCATTGACCGCCAGCCACCATTGCCTTTATTTGCAGTGGTGTTATGAATGAAAAACCTGGACTGCTACAGACTACAACTGTATCATCTCTAGCAATGGATCCAGGTTCTGTTTGGGATCCCAAGATGGTCGGGTTTGAGTATGGATACCTGGTGGTGAGTGCTTCAATAATGCCTCTGCTGTGGAGTGACACACTTCCTCAAATGCTGGTGTGATGATCTGAGGAGCCATCAAATATGACCGTCGGTCACCCCTACTACTGATACAAGGGACACTAACATCTCAGCGATATGTGTTGGACATCCTGTTGCCACACCTGTTGCCTCACATGGCAGGGCTTCCAACTAGCATTTTGCTGCAGGGTTCACCCACACAGCAAGCGTTTCTCAGGAATGTCTCCACTAGACTTAAACATTTCAGGTGTTTTCACATCACCTTCTCTAGAAGAGAAAAACAGCATAAAGAAAATAATAGTGGGCTAAAACAACAGGGCAGATATACTATTGAAAATGTGTGCGTTTCTTAGCACATTTTGCGCCAAAAATCGGGTGTGCATGCTTTGTATCACGTTTACTAACTCTTTTACACTCTTTTTTAATTATTTTAAACCTTGTGTGATAAGGGGATGTGGCTTTACAAGAACAGGGCATGGTTTTATGTCAAATAAGCAGGACCCAAAAGTACCTCTATGAGCCAAAATTTTGGCACATTTTTGGAGTGAAACTATGCCCACTTATAGTTGGAGTAAACTTAGACTAGACAGTTTTTGGTGAACAGAGGAAACTGTGGTGCATGGACAAATTTTTGGCACACAAATGGAATTCTAGTATAAATCTGGCACAGGATTTACTCCAAATTTACAAAGGTCCATGTGGCAGAATAGTAAATTTGACTAATATCAAGATTGTGATTTGTAAAATGTGGCAAAAAAAACAAAACAAAAGATAGTTATAACTTTTTTTTTTTACTGGTGAAAAGACAAAAAGGACCCATAATGGGCACTTTAGATGTACACAGGCTGTTGCAAGTCTACAGTCTTTGAAAGTGTGTAATATTCAAATAAAAATAATTTATATACATGGAGATCAATTGGTATATAATATACAGAAAACGTTTTTTCTTAAGTTTCTCTTCCCCCCCCCCCCAATTTTTATTTATTTTACTCTTTAAACATCTCACATGACAGTAGGCTCTATTGACCCCATATTAATTTCAATACTTTAAGCAAATAGGTACGTAGACCTTAAAACAAAAAGACAACACAGAAATTTTGGGCACGCAGGCCCCATTAAACAATGTCACAGCAGAACATATTATGCAGCAGCAGGTTAGACAGGAGTCACCTCCACAGTTGATGCTAGACATCTATCGTACAATGTAAAGAAAGAACCAAAGGAAACGAGCTAGACCCTACACAATCCTTTTTATTATAGATCTAGTTTACATCCAACGTGACTTTTTAGCCCTATCTGTTTGTGTTAGTTCTTAAAAGTAATCTATTCAGTCTTCCTCTTCTACCAAATACCATTCAGTTAAGGTGAAAGGCTGCACAATGTATTGTATTTCTGAGTCTGACATGTATTTTGTAATAAAGCCTCTCCATTTCTGAAAGGACTTCTTTGTATGTTTGTCTTTAGACCTCAGGATGTCTGTCCGTTCAATATGTAGGAGTTTTTTCAAATGCTCCATAATAGTAGATATGGTGGGGGCCTCCGCTAATAGCCATCTTTGCAGTATACATCTTTTAGTAATCATACACAGTGAATGGAACAACCGAGGAAGGTATTTCCCATGCTCCTCACCTTCATCATAATGAAGTAAGAAGAGCTGGGGGGTGATGTTTAACTTAAGACCCCAAATCTCCTCTGTTATTTTTGCTACTCCCTTCCAGAGTTGTTTGCTCTTCATGATACAAATCTGTGCAGCTCTTCTTACACTTGGGGCAGTTCATCATGCGGTCAGGTTTATCAGGGTGTAGTGGTATATTAAATCCAAAAATAGCCCTGTGTGTAATTCGTAATTGTGTATCCCTCCAAGATTTGTTTAAGATATGCCCTCTTACTTTTACCCATCCTTTTTGTATTTTCTGAGCTACATCATCATCTTTTAATTGGTCAGCCCAATTGTCAAAGCCCTCCTGACCTTCCCTTCGAGATCTTTCCTTTTGCATTTTATAATAGATCGAGGATACTGATACTCTACCCCCATCCAATTCCAAAATTTTATCCAATATGTTTTGTTTTATCTCCTTGTGTACCAATACTAGACTAGAGGTAATATCTGTTTTAATCTGATCCATCTGAATAGTTTGAAATGGAGTTGATGAGTATTTAGTTATTAGTTCTATATCCGAAAGCCACTTGGGTTCCGAGTCATGCATCAGGTGTCTCGCCTTTGAGATGCCCTTCAGTTTCCATTCTGCAAAAAGCCTATTTGTATAACCTTGGGTAAATTCTGGGTTATTCCACAACGAGAGATGCTTACACTCACCGGCCACTTTATTAGGTACACCATGCTAGTAACGGGTTGGACCCCCTTTTGCCTTCAGAACTGCCTCAATTCTTCGTGGCATAGATTCAACAAGGTGCTGGAAGCATTCCTCAGAGATTTTGGTCCATATTGACATGATGGCATCACACAGTTGCCGCAGATTTGTCGGCTGCACATCCATGATGCGAATCTCCCGTTCCACCACATCCCAAAGATGCTCTATTGGATTGAGATCTGGTGACTGTGGAGGCCATTTGAGTACAGTGAACTCATTGTCATGTTCAAGAAACCAGTCTGAGATGATTCCAGCTTTATGACATGGCGCATTATCCTGCTGAAAGTAGCCATCAGATGTTGGGAACATTGTGGTCATAAAGGGATGGACATGGTCAGCAACAATACTCAGGTAGGCTGTGGCGTTGCAACGATGCTCAATTGGTACCAAGGGGCCCAAAGAGTGCCAAGAAAATATTCCCCACACCATGACACCACCACCACCAGCTTGAACCGTTGATACAAGGCAGGATGGATCCATGCTTTCATGTTGTTGACGCCAAATTCTGACCCTACCATCCGAATGTCGCAGCAGAAATCGAGACTCATCAGACCAGGCAACGTTTTTCCAATCTTCTACTGTCCAATTTCGATGAGCTTGTGCAAATTGTAGCCTCAGTTTCCTGTTCTTAGCTGAAAGGAGTGGCACCCGGTGTGGTCTTCTGCTGCTGTAGCCCATCTGCCTCAAAGTTCGACGTACTGTGCGTTCAGAGATGCTCTTCTGCCTACCTTGGTTGTAACGGGTGGCAATTTGAGTCACTGTTGCCTTTCTATCAGCTCGAACCAGTCTGCCCATTCTCCTCTGACCTCTGGCATCAACAAGGCATTTCCGCCCACAGAACTGCCGCTCACTGGATGTTTTTTCTTTTTCGGACCATTCTCTGTAAACCCTAGAGATGGTTGTGCGTGAAAATCCCAGTAGATCAGCAGTTTCTGAAATACTCAGACCAGCCCTTCTGGCACCAACAACCATGCCACGTTCAAAGGCACTCAAATCACCTTTCTTCCCCATACTGATGCTCGGTTTGAACTGCAGGAGATTGTCTTGACCATGTCTACATGCCTAAATGCACTGAGTTGCCCCATGTGATTGGCTGATTAGAAATTAAGTGTTAACGAGCAGTTGGACAGGTGTACCTAATAAAGTGGCCGGTGAGTGTAGAAACCATATAGGAAAGCCAATACCGTTTCCTCAGAATTCTCCATGTTGCTATCGTGTCCTTAATATGTATAGATTGTTTAATCCATACTGGGATACATTTTAATCTGGCATGGAGAAGCGCCACCAAGGACCAGGGAGCACAGAAACCCCTTTCCAACGTCAACGCCGAGTAGTGACTTGTTTCATTAATCCAATCTGATATATGTCTCACCATACATGCTAAATTGTACCCTCTGATATCTGGAAAAGCTATACCACAACACTCCTTAGGAGTCATGAGTTTATGTATCTTGATTCTAGGACACCGTCCATGTCAAAGGAATTACGTAAATGTTTTTGTCAACTTACAGTGGGGAAAAAAAGTATTTAGTCAACCACCAATTGTGCAAGTTCTCCCACTTAAAAAGATGAGAGAGGCCTCTAATTGACATCATAGGTAGACCTCAACTATGAGAGACAAAATGAGAAAACAAATCCAGAAAATCACATTGTCTGATTTTTAAAGAATTTATTTGCAAATTATGGTGGAAAATAAGTATTTGGTCAAAAAACAAAAGTTCATCTCAATACTTTGTTATATATCCTTTGTTGGCAATAACAGAGGTCAAACGTTTTCTGTAAGTCTTCACAGTTCACTTCACTGTTGCTGGTATGTTGGCCCATTCCTCCATGCAGATCTCCTCTAGAGCAGTGATGTTTTGGGGCTGTCACTGGGCAACACGGACTTTCAACTCCCTCCCATGGTTTTCTATGGAGTTGAGATCTGGAGACTAGCTAGGCCACTACAGGACCATGAAATGCATCTTACGAAGCCACTCCTTCGTTGCCCTGGCAGTGTGCTTGGGATCATTGTAATGCTGAAAGACCCAGCCACGTTTCATCTTCAATGCCCTTGCTGATGGAGAGATTTTCACTCAAAATCTCACGATACATGGCCCCATTGATTCTTTCATGTACACGGATCAGTCGTCCTGGTCCCTTTACAGAGAAACAGCCGCAAAGCATGATGTTGCGACCCCCATGCTTCACAATAGGTATGGTGTTCTTTGGATGCAACTCAGCATTCACTCTCCTCCAAACACAACAAGTTGTGTTTCTACCAAACAGTTCTACTTTGGTTTCATCTGACCATATGACATTCTCCCAATACTATTCTGGAACATCCAGATGCTCTCTAGCAAACTTTAGACGGGCCCGGATATGTACTGCGGGACACGTCTGGCACTGCAGGATCTGAGTCCCTGGCGTTGTAGTGTGTTACTGACGGTAGCCTTTGTTACGTTGGTCCCAGCTTTCTGCAGGTCATTCACTAGGTCCCCCGTGTGGTTCTGGGATTTTTGCACACAGTTCTTGTGATCATTTTGACCCCACGGGGTGAGATCTTGCGTGGAGCCCCTGATCGAGGGAGATTATCAGTGGTCTTGTATGTCTTCCATTTTCTAATTATTGCTCCCACAGTTGATTTCTTCACACCAAGCTGCTTGCCCATTGCAGATTCTGTCTTCCCAGCCTGGTGCAGGTCTACAATATTGTTTCTAGTGTCCTTCAACAGCTCTTTGGTCCTCACCAAAGTGGAGTTTGGAGTGTGACTGTTTGAGGTTGTGGACAGGTGTCTTTTATACTGATAACAAGTTCAAACAGGTGGAGCCTCTTAAAGAAGAAGTTACAGGTCTGTGAGAGCTAGAAATTTGCTTGTTTGTAGGTGACCAAATACTTATTTTCCACCATAATTTGCAAATAAATTCTTTAAAAATCAGACAATGTGATTTTCTGGATTTGTTTTCTCATGTTGTCTCTCATAGTTGAGGTCTACCTATGATGTAAATTACAGGCCTCTCATCTTTTTAAGTGGGAGAACCTGCACAATTGGTGGCTGACTAAATACTTTTTTTCCCCACTGTATCAACATCTACATGTTTCAATAACAAGGATATATCTGTAAAGGATATAGTAGTTTAGACAGCCATCATCTTTAGTAAATGGTTACGTTCCATCAGAGATAATGGTAGGTCATGCCACCTCCGCAACTCGTTCAAAATCTTGGAGATCAGTGGATTATAATTCAACCTATATATGGATTCCATCATGCAACCTATTTTAAAGCCTAAATTGGTGATATATGAAGAAGCTACCGGTATACCTTCCACTTCTGTGATTCCTCCTCTTCCCTCTTTTCCTGTCATAAAAAGCACTGCACTTTTTGTATAATTTAGTCCTGAGAAGGATCCGAACATTTTTAATGCTGACATCACTTTAGCTATATCTCTAAGTGGGTTTGCCATATATAAAGCGATATCGTCTGCGAACAATGCTAATCGTAAGGTCTGTCTTCCTATGGTCAGTCCTAAAATATCTCCAAGGAGTCTAGATACCTGGCTAGTTGCTCTATCGCTAGGTCATATAATAACGGGGACATAGGACATCCCTGCCGGGTTCCCTTCTGCAATGAGAATGCATCTGAGACAGATCCTATCGTATTGACCCGTGCTTTAGGATTATCATATAAAACCTTTAAAAAAGACCTAAAAGGACCTGTGAAACCCATAGCATCTAAAACTAGATCCAACCATTTCCAACTAATGTTATCAAAAGCCTTTTCGGCATCTAAGATAACCATGGCAGGAGTCTTTCCCATATAGGATGGGGATCTCGCAGCTGACAATGCCAGGAGTGCTTTCCGGATATTTACAACTGCTGACCTCCCTTTTACAAAACCCACTTGTCGATCTGAAACTAATACAGGCAGGATGTCAGCCAACCTATTGGCTAGTAACTTGGATGGGATTTTCAAATCCTGAGTGATGAGTGAGATTGGTCTGTATGAAGATGGATCTTCAGGATCCTTTCCTTCCTTGTGTATTACTGAGATAAAGGCAGTATTTATGTTCTCAGAAAGTCTGTTCCCACCCACTTGAATTAAAGAAAACAGAGTGGTAAATACCGGGGCCACCTGTACACACATAGCCTTAGAAAAATCAGAGGTATACCTATCTGGGCCCGAGCTTCCCCTGATGGAAGAGATTTTATGATAGTTTGAATTTCCTTCGCTGTTATAGGGGCATTTAGGGCAGTTAATTGCTCCTCCGATATTTTAGTCAAAGACAGGGAGTCCAAAAATCAATATCCTCCCCTCCCCCACATAGAGCTCAGCTAAGTAATGCCTAAGGATACAATTTATTTGTTTAGGTCTGTGCTCCCTGGTCCCATCTCCCCTCCTCATGCTGTTTATATGCGTTATTTGCCATCTTCCCTTCGCTAGCTAGGCCAGCAGATTACCAGATTTATGACCGTATTTATGTAATTCAACCTCTAGACGTGTTCTTCCTATACTTTCCTTCTTATCAGCCCCCATATCGAAGTCTCTCTGTGCCGAGACCCACCTTTCTTTTGCTATATGAGTCTGGGCCGAGAGAAAATCCGCGTATCCCCTTCTTAAATCATCACTTGCCTTTTCAAAGTTCTTGCGTGCTATTCTCTTAATACCTGTTACATATGCCCTCAGTCTTCCTCTCAAGACTACTTTCGCTGTTTCCCAAAACAGTGCCGGTGATTGAACATGTTCCATATTATCATCCGAGAATTCCATCCAGCATCCCTGCATTATTTTAATAAAATCCTCATCCTGCAATAGGTAGTTTGGGAATCTCCAAACAAAATCCTGACCTCTGGTGTGTTGTTCCACCAGATCTAGCAGCATAGGGGCATGGTCCGATATGATCAGGTCTCCTATTTTTTTTTTAAAACTCGTTTTATTGAAGAATAAACAATAAGGGTACAGCAATTGTTACAATCATTCGAGCACAAATGTATGAATTTACATGTACACAGAAATCAAAGTATTACATTTCCTAGAGCACACCGTGTTATATTCAAGAGAGTAGACTGCAGATGTCTCGACTGAGATACAGTTAAAGGAGATGAACACCACGCACCCCATATCTTCCAGAACTTCTGTGGGCATTTCCTATGTTTAAATATGACCCGTTCATAGGGGATGATTTGGTTGACCAAAGATTTCCACTGAGATATAGTTGGGAGTCTATCAGCCATCCATCTAATTGCTATTGCTTTCCTTGCTAAAAATAAGGTCTCTCTCAGAAAAATACATTCATGATGTGTCCATGTATCTTCCTCCAGGATACCCAGTAGACACATTTTGGAGTCTAACACAAGAGGTCTGGACAAGACCAAAGAGAGAATATTAATGACCCCACTCCAATAGGTGCTAATGTACGGGCATTCCCACATCATGTGCCAAAAGTTAGCATTCAGTTGAGCGCATCTATGACATCTAGTGTGAGATAGTCTCCCCATCCTATACAGCCTAGTGGGTGTCAAATAGCATCTATGCACCATAAATAATTGTATCAATCGATTGTCGACAGAGGGGGAAACATACAGAGGAGACTCTAAAACCTCTGCCCACTCCTCTGCCGACAAAGATTACATATCTTCTCTCCATTTAGTTTCTGCAGGCAGTTGTATTAGAGCCATACGGCTGTTGAGAAGGTGGGTATACAAGGCTGAAATGATACCCTTTGGCCCTTGTGTCGCCAAAACTGCTATCAATGGGTAATTGGATATAGAACGCCCAGAATCTCTGAATTGAGCCCGTAGTGCGTGACGTACTTGTAGATATCTATAGAACATAGTACGCGGTAGTCCATATTTCTCTCGCATCTGATCAAAAGACCTCAGGATCCCATTACTGTAGAAATCTTGCAGAGTAAGTATATTGTATCGCTTCCACACGACTGAGCCATCATGTCCCTGGATATGTTTAAATAAAGGATTGTCCCAGATTGGAATAACATCTGCCCAATCTTTATATTGGTTGAGTTTTGCAGCCGACCACACCTGATGCGCCAGCCTATGCAATGGGAGAGCAACCCCAGAGTATAAGTGAATACCTTCAAGTACTGGCCACAGTGTAGTCAGCCGCAAATAGTGGCACAAATAATATTCAGCATTAGGCAAATCAGATTGTGTCACCCATGAAAAAATAAACCGTAATTGCCTGGCCAGAAAATATAAGTAAAAGTCTGGGAGGGCAGCACCACCCTGTTGCCTGGGTCGTTGCAAAGTCTGTACTGCTAGTTTCCGTCTGGCTGATCCCCAAATGAATCCAGCTACTAGGGAGTGCAATTTGTCAAAAAAACTATGCGGTATTGGGGTACAAGCATGTTCCAAAAGATAAAGACCCTTAGGCAGTAGCACCATTTTTACCAGGTTAATCCTGCCCATTACTGAGAGGGGCAAGGACTTCCAGGATTTAAATTTATCTACAAAGTATTGCTCAAGGGGCAATATGTTTTTATCAAGGGACAAATTGGGGTCCTTGGTGACTATTACACCCAAGTATTTAAAAAAGTCTACCACCAGCAGATTATGAAATATTGCGGGCCAAGTATGTGTCCATAAGGGCATAAGGGCTGACTTGGTCCAGTTGATGCATAGCCCAGAAAAGTGGCCAAAGTGGTCAATTATATCTATAGCTCTCGGCAAAGTAGTATCCACATCATCCATAAAAAGGATAAGGTCGTCCGCATATAACCCTAATCTATCTTCCCTATCTCTTAGCTGAACCCCTTTATAAATGGCATCCTGTCTTATCCTGAGTGCTAGCGGTTCTATAGCCAACGCAAACAGCAGAGGGGACAGCAGACACCCTTGTCTAGTACCTCTATGAAGGTTAAACTGGGTGGAGCACTTATATAAGATGGAGATCCAAGCAATGAAGGAGGGACCAAATCCAAAATGAGTCAGCACCTCAAGCAAGTATGGCCATTCGACAGAGTCGAATGCCTTGGCTGTGTCCAAAGAGGCCAGGGCCCAGCAGGAACCGGCCCCCACCCCCACCTGTGATATAACCTGTGCCCTTCGTATATTGCTGGAGGTTGAACGGCCAGGTATAAAGCTGGATTGATCCTGGTGAATGATGGAAGCAATTACCCTATTCAACCTATTAGCCAGGATTTTAGTGAGAATTTTATAGTCTATGTTCAACAGGGAGATTGGTCTGCAGGAGCCACACTCCAGTGGGTTTTTATCAGGTTTCAGCAGTATCACAATTGTAGCATCATATAGTGACTCAGGAAGCTGTCCCCTCTGCTGCGCCGCCGCATACATCTTGTGCAGCTGCGGGCCCAGAATATCTATGTATTTGGAGTATGCCTCCAATGGAATGCCATCAGGGCCAGGAGATTTGCCATTGGCTAAGCCCTTCACAGCCTGTACTATTTCTTCTAAAGTAATATCCGCCTCCAACGAATCCCTATCCTGTTCCCGTATGGTCGGAAAGTTTATATCTTGAAGATAGTCTCTCAAGTCAGAATACGTATATTGTGCTACTGAGCTATATAAATCATAATAGAAGGACCTGAATCTTTGTAGTATAGCCTCAGTGCCCTCTACAATGGATCCACCCTCACTCTGCACCCTTAACACCGGTGGAGCTGCGTTGTTAGCCCGCACCACATGTGCCAGTAATTTCCCAGATTGACTACCCAGCTCAAAGGATTGTTGCTTAAGGAAAAACAACTTGCGATCACTCCGTTCCCGGATATGCAACAAATATTGTCTACCCATCTGTAGCCATTCCAGTCTATTACCATCAGATGGATCGGAGGTGTATCTCAACTCTGCCTCTTTACACCTACGAAATAGATCATCCTCCTTGCGTCTAGTTTCTCTTTTGATATAGGAGATGGAAGACTTAAAACAGCCGCGTAAATACGCTTTCAGGGTCTCCCATCTCACTAAATCATCTACTCCCTCTGCGTTTGCTTCCAAAAATACCATCAATTGATCCAGAATACGGTCGTTAACCGACATCAATGATAACCAAAAGGGGTGTATACGAGTTTTAGTGGCCAGTCTATTAGACGAAGTATCTCTCAAGCGTAATATGATTGGCGCATGATCTGACACACTGTGTGGGCCATATGGTATGCCCTCCAGATCTAGATACACCGAAGCAGAGCCAAGCATATAATCTATTCTAGAGAGGGCACCCCGGGAAGGAGTGAAGCAAGAGTATATCCTCTGAGCTGGGTTACGTTGCCTCCACATGTCGTACCACCCTATTTCAGCAGCTAGCCTGGAAAAAGCAGTCGACAAGTTGGCAGATTGAGGTAAATGGCCACTGGAACTGAACCTATCCAAATGCTTGTCAAACACCATATTGAAATCTCCCATGCAGATTAGCCGAGCCTCAGGGTATTGAGATGCGAGGCTAACCACCGCCTGCAATGAGGACACATTGGCAGGGGGAGGCAAATACACATTGATAATGACATACGAGATGCAGTTAATGTAGGCATGGAGAAATATATAGGTCCCTTCTGTATCTATCACCTGCTGCTGTACTTCCCACCTCAGTGAGCGATGCACAAGAATAGACACACCTCTAGAATAGGAACTGCCAAAGGCATGTGCACTCCACTGCACCCATGGTTTATTCAATCTACAGGCCACCTCCCTGGTAAGGTGCGTCTCCTGCAAACCTAAAATATGTGGTTGGAACTTGTGAAAATGGGAGAAGACCGCTATCCGTTTCCTATCCCTCCCCAAGCCCCTCACATTCCAGGACATGACCTTTAAGGAAGCCATAGGGACAAATGAGTGATGTTGGAAGGATATAAGACACCCCATCATCAAATCACAACCCGAGACATCACTAATATAGCATAGGTGTGTACAATAATTCACAATCCTCTGCTGTACCCCAAACTGATAATCATAGAAGAACATAGAAAAACAGGTAAAACCAAACCCTGTATGCAAAGAACTCAGCATATAAACATAGGTAATTATCGTGGCGTTGAGGTCAGGGACCTGCATAGCGTATACAGATGGTAAAACCATGCAGGTAGCAGACCAGCTCATACATATGAAGGATTGAAGTGCTTACAGTACAATAAATGTGTAGTCGAGAAGAAGGGTGACAAGTAGACAGGTAAGATAGTAATAACCCTCGTTCTATGGCATTCGGATGTAAAAGGATGAAGAGGAAAAAAGAAAACAACAACTAGGATATTGGCAAGCCAAGAAGGCCCTAGACCCTTTGAGTAAATAGAAACAGAGAGTCATATAACCGTGTCAACTGCAGAGTGATACCAGGGTAGTCCCACTTGATGATCTTGGCTATGGTCCACTGCAATGCATAGGAAGCCAGTGTCCTCTATGGAGGTAAGGGACGTCGAGGGCGCCTGGATACCCATTCCTCTGCCTCTTTAGGATCCGTGAAGAAGAGAGTTTTCCCGCCACCCACCACTCTCAGGCGTGCCGGGTATGCCATGGAATACGGTAAGCTAAGATCTCGCAGCCGCCGTTTCACTGACACAAATGTGGCTCTTTTCTTCCGAAGCTCGGCAGAGAAATCAGGGAAGAGCGATACAGACACGTTCTCAAACTGTATTGAGGGAGTATTCCTCGCCAGACTTAGAATAAGATCACGATCCTTCCAATTAAGTAGCCTGGCCAGGAGAGGCCTAGGTGGAGAACCAGGAGGCGGAGGTCTTGCTGGGACTGTGTGCGCTCGCTCCACCGCATAAGCCGGGGAGAAAGTGGCGCCAGGAAAGGTGATTTTAAACCATCTCTCCATCTTAATCGTTTAAGATGTCTCAGAATTTTAATGCGCTTATTTGGGGGGCGCAGCCCCTTAACATTCCATGAGATAATCCTCATGTTCTGAATCTGTCATGAGACCCATCTCCCGAGCGAATACGCCCAGTAGACTTAACTCGGTTATCCCAGTGTTGCTTCCCAGCAGATCAACCCCAGTAAGACCGTTTTCCTCTAACCTGCTGCTGTGACAATTCAGTACATATACAAACATAAACATTATAACCTAAGAAAGTAAGAACAAATACAATTCTTTAGTAGTAACCTCCTTTGTTCTAGTATTTACCGCAAAACCTTGCCACATCTACGGTAGTACATTACATGTTACCTCCTTATCCAGACCTATTAGTTATGGCTTTGGAGGCCTTCATATCCAAGTCCACATTGAAGACGCCTCTCTGACTGAAACCCGCATACCAAGGTCTTGTTAAGTTCCTAGGATCATTTGCCTCTGACAACCTTGAAGTGTCTTCCTTCCTGGGTACGTTGGACTTTCGGCGATCTTTGAGGCCTAGGAGAACGCCAATCTTGAATTGTTACCCCAATCTTGCCGTCTTGGCGGTGTGGCTTCGGGAGGTAGACGTGAAGTATGGATCTCATCTTCTGCTTCTCCTCTATTCGGTAGGCGTAAGTAGGCCTCTGCTTCTCTTGGATCCGCAAATTGTTTAAATGTTCCATCCTGTTGCCTGATATTTAATATCGCTGGGTATATAAGCTGGAATCTAATCCCTCTCTTGTGCAGGCTTGAACATATTGCGCTAAATGCTTTCCGTTTTCTTGTTACCTCAGTTGAGTAGTCAGCAAATAGCAGCACTTTGGTACCTCTCAGAACCAGCGGTTCCTTTTTCATTCTGTAAGCCCGTAGAATTTCCTCTTTATCAGAGTAATCTAGGTATTTGCAGATGACTTTTCTCGGTCACTGCACTGTATTGTTTGCTGCGTCATTTGGAGGATCTCTCATGGGCCCCACCCTGCGGGCTCTCTCAACCTTCCTTCTTTCTGGCAATCCCAGCGCCTGAGGGAGTTCTTGTTCAAATAAATGGAGGAGATCGCTTGGTGTCACTGACTCGAAACTCCTACCAGTCTCAAATTACTCCGCCGGGACCGGTTTTCCAGATCATCAACCTGGTCATTGAGCCGATCCGCCATTTGAAGTAGATCATGTAGTTTAGATGACACTTCACCTGAATCTTCTTCTATACATGCTACTCTTTGCTCCACTTCTGCCAGTTTATGATCTTGAAGTTCCACCTCTGCCTGTAGCTTGTTTAATGCTGTTTGCACCGTTGAGCAAAGTGAGGCGATAATATCTGACGTCAGTTGTTTTGCCACCTCTATGGCCAGTTGTTTAATGTCCACAGTGCTAGCAATATTGTCGAATAGCTCCTCTTGCGAGTCCACCGGCTTTTCAGCCAGCGTGTCTGTTCCAACGAGCTGGGGGGTAGCAGTTGGGGATGGCGCCATATTGAGAGCTGGTAGCATTTCATGTCCTTGTCTCTGTCCAAAGAGATAGGTTTCTGCCCGCTCCTTAGTAAATAACACTCCATACAACTTCTGGAGCTGGCAAAGGTCGCTGAAATCTCACTTCAGTGGGGATGGGTATGTCGGAGCGGGTCGTTCGATGTTGTGTGACGAGGAGCTGAGCGCACTGCGTCTTCACATACTAGCGCCAGAACCAGAAGAAAACAAGTTTCTCTTTAATATCCTTTATTCTCTTATTAGACATTTATGGCATATCCTATTGATATGCCATAAACCTTTAAGATGAGAACATCCCTTTGGGACTGAAAACTTGACATTACATAAAAGAAAGTTCAACCACAATCTGGTTCCCATCAATGATCTGCATTCTGCTTTCACATTTTGGCATACAGTACATGCATGGCAGGGGTTCCTTTCTCCATACTTTTGTTCGAGGCTCTATCAGCTCAGGCCGTATGGCTTTTATCAATTACGGTAATAATGGTACTGTTTATTTTTTTAAGCCATTTCCTGAACACCAGAAGGTTGATGTGGGGCTGGGGCATCTATGACATCACTAAAGAATAATATTTTATCAACCTCTGATGTCAGTTCCTCTTTTTTGACAGGTTTAGTACAAAGAAATTATGTTGGCTTCAGTTTACTGACAAGTGAAGGAAATTAGAATGGACACAAATGGGTTGGGGCCAGATTCTAGGGGTATCACTGTTTCAGCAAATAAAAATGGTAGAATAATGAAATGTTACACATTTTTCCTTTATACATTCTGTATGAATTCCTCAGTTTTCAAGATCTCTGCTAGGAAACATCATTGTTTACTTCCAGGGCATAAAAATCTGCCCCGGTTATGTGATGATCACTTACTATAGTTCCAGAACAGGCACAGTTATCGGTGCCCTGCAATGTAATGAGTCATACACCAGATTTTTTTTGTTTGTCATATTGAAGATCTTGATGGAAATGGTGCTTAGTCCTAGAGCTGGTCTTGCTGTACTGCATTACCTTTTTTCTGCCATCACAATAAACTGCTAAATTGTGACAACAATGTGTGTAAGGGCCTCTTTGAGTAACCTTAGGGACCTTTTATACTGCCTGATGATTGGTAATGAACATTTGTACAAATGTTTGTCCACCTTTTTATTGCCATGAGTAAACAGGTCTAAAATCCTCTTTTTTTGGCAGTAATCCACCCATTGTACACAGAGTGGCGAAACCCCAGGTCAAACTATTCTCTTGGTTTGCCTGCCTGGGATTTTAATATACATGTGCATTGTACCCTTCTCTTGTATAATAAAGTGTTTTTTTATTGGATCTACATGTATCAGTTGTGCTGCCAGGGGCGGACTGGGAACTTAAAGTGGCACTGGAAAAAAAAAACTAAAAGTAAAAATGTTTTAGGTGGGCCCAAACTGACAGAAGGTGGTGCAACACAAGTAGAAGGAGCCAATACAAGTAGGTAGGGTCAGTAATACCACAGTGCAGCGCAGAATACCATACAACAGAAATAAATACCGCAGTGCAGCACAAAATATTGTCCCAGAAGCTGTCCTTTTTGTGGTGGCCATCAATAACTGCCACTGTCTGTCCTACTCCTTCAATTGTCTCTAATATAGTTATAGATCAAGCACAAGGGGCTTAGGATGTGACATGTGGGCCACAATACTAAGCCAGCCCTACCTTTAGCATGCTGCCTGGACTTTCTCTAATAATGACCCCGACAGCATAAGAACAGCTCCTCGTGAGTTTATGATGCTGTGAGTTCGGTTAGTTAAACCCGTGGTCGGGCCGGGTCACATATCTGATATTAGCATCAAGCTGTGAACAATGGGGCTCACAATCTAACGTCCCTATCAGTATGTCTTTCGAGTGAGGAAGGAAGCAGGAGTACCCGGAGGAAACCCACACAAACACGGGGAGAACATACGAATTCCATGTAGATGTTATCCTTGGTTGGATTCGAACCTAGGGTGTATTAACAGGAGTCTTTTCGTCACAGATTTGTTTCACATTTTCTTGCTGTGATTGTCATAGTCACAAAAAAATTACATAGGTAAATACAGCATAAGAACAGCTCCTCGTTAGTTTATGATGCTGTGAGTTCAGTTAGTTAAACCCGTGGTCGGGCCGGGTCACATATCTGATATTAGCATCAAGCTGTTAACAATGGGGCTCACAATCTAACATCCCTATCAGTATGTCTTTCGAGTGAGGAAGGAAGCAGGAGTACCCGGAGGAAACCCACGTAAACATGGGGAGAACATACAAACTCCATGTAGATGTTATCCTTGGTTGGATTCAAACCTAGGGCCCCTTAGAGTATATTCACAGGGAGCAGATGGGAACCAACATATTTCTGCAACCAAACATCTAAAGAGCAAACAAAACGTATGACATCTTAGTGATGTCCGTCTTACATCTGTTTTTTTTTTTGCAGATCCATTCTAAGTATGCCTGTCCTTGTCTGCAAAATGGACAAGAATAGGACACGTTCTATTTTTTGTGGAATGGATTTGCGGACATACAGATACAGAATGCGCACTGAGTCATTTCCATTTTTTTTTACGGCCCTATTTTAATGAATGGTTCCAAATATAGGCCGCAAAAAAAAAAAAAAAACAGAAACTGACACGGACAAAAAATAAGTTTGTGTGCACGAGCCCTATGTTTGTTTCTGCAGCATGTGCATGGTTTCCTACAAACACCATTCAGATGAAAGGGGACAGTAGCAGAACTTTCTGCAACAAATCTGCAGCATGTGAATCCACCCTTAGGGCACATGTAGTAAATCCGCAGAGTATTATAGTACCAGCCACGTGGATGATGTTTTAGCAAATCTCAGACACGCTGCTAAAAATTTGCTGTGTAAATTCACCTGCGGTACAGATTTTAAATCTACAGTAAGTCAATTTATACAGTGGAACTCCACTGGAGAATTCACAGTTTGCAATGCCCAGGTTTAAAGCCGCGATTCGCTTTTTGCCGCGGGACCTCCGCAAAACTAATGGCGAATATTTATGCAGCAAAATAGATCCCGTATAGAGGTACCGTTACAGTGTCAGTATTTGAATTACTCTAAAGACAGCTTTCTACACATGCAAACTGTCTGTTGGGGCCTCCTTGAGAAGTCAGTATATCACAGAGGTGTGCTGTCCGTTTTCTTTACGGATAGCACACAAATCCATTGATTTTAGACCTCATACACGGCCGTGTCTGTATTTTAGTCCACAAAAAAAACAACAGATCCACAAAATATAGATCAATAGAATACAAACAAGAATAATATATGTTCTATAAATTGCAGAATGGAAAAACGGATGCACTAATGTCTGCATGGCTCCAAAGAAAGGAATGGGTCAGTGTGCTATCCGCAAAAACTGCAGAAAGCACATGGAGCCATGTGCATGTACCTATAAAATATATATCAAATGGGCAATAATTAGTGTAATTATAAGGTATAATAGGGTGAAGCCATTTCACTTAGCCTTGTACAGAACATGCATTTCCAGAGTATTCTTCAGTTCTCTTTATATGCTGCTTTTGTGTCACGTAAGAAACATACAGAGAGGTCCATGCAGATCTCAGCGACACCATCTACTTGATATAATGGCAGGTACATATATAATCTAGGGCAATCATTTCCAATATGTAACCTGGCTTTATTATATGTGTGCACATTCCAGGAATGTCTCAAACAATTAAGAGCCTTGTAAACAGTAAACCTGCTAGGCCAACTTCCTTCCTGACCAAGTAGGAAAAATGTAAAACAGATTTAAAAAAGATAAAATACTCGTCAAAAATTCCAGAACCTCATACACCTTTAGGCTAGTTTCACACTAGCTTTAAAATCTTCTGCCGGAACAGCCTTCTGGAGTTCATCGTATCTGACATAGCCGGAAAGGTCCCCATTGACTATAATGGGATCCGGTCAGGGGTGGATTGGCCATAGACCTTACAGGGAAATTTCCCGGTTGGCCGATGCCCAGGGGGCTACCTCAGCCCTCCTCACGGCCGGCCAGTGGAAGTTTTTAGGGATGTATTTTGTGCTGCTGGCAGTATTTTGTGATGGACTGTGGTATTTGGCTCTGTTGGGGTGGTATAATGTGCCTCAATATGGTATTGCTGGCCTTGCCTTCCATCAATTTGGACCAAACTACAAAATGGAGGCACTTTTAGTATTTTTTTCCAGGGCCACTTTAAGTTCCCAATCCGCCTCTGGATCCGGTGGGGATCTGGCATTAGTGCCAGGATTCGGTCAGGCAAAAAACAGTGCTTGTACTGGTTTTTGTCTGGCCGAATCCCAGCATTAATACCAGAAACAGGCAGAGTGCCATTATAGGCAATAGAGCCTGGTGGTGCTTCGGCCTCTCCGGCTATACCAGATACGATAAACTCTGGTAGGCTGTTCCTCTCCCGGAACAGCCTGCCATAAGATTTTATCGCTACTGTGAAACTGGCCTTTCCTACCAACTAACTATGATGACATGGCCTAGTGTCATTATAATCATAAAACCAGTAATGACTTATGTGAAAATCAGTTTTTGCAAAGAAGATAAAAGGTGTACAAAATATTTTCAGATGCAGCTGAAGCTGAGTGAAGCCTGGAAAGCAAAGCAAGAAAAGTCCTGGAGTACAGGAGCAGGATCAAAAGTGACAAGGCCAGGCTTTGACTGGCTCACAGGAGAACAGGTGGATCCCCCGGTGGGACCATGGAGCAAGGTGGACCCCTAGTCCCCCACCCCTGGCACAAATGGCGCAGTAGACTGCACTACATACAGATAGGAAGTTTATCATTATAGATGCATTGGGTGGCTGAGAGGACTTCTAGGCACAAAGGCAGGCCAGCCAATATCCTCTTTCTCCACGACCTTCCACGTCTTCTGGAAATCATTGCAGGGACCCCTTAATTAATCATCTTGAGCGGGCCCCACAGAATGAATTTTACTGGTGTGCCCTAGGCTCCCCAAGTCTGACACTAGGCAAGGCCATGAGTTGTATCACAGGGCAGACAGCAACACGTGGCTGCCCAACCACGGTACTGAAGACTAACAGAACCATGGCAGTAGGTGTAAACCAGGAATATGCATGATAGGTTTCACAAACCAGATCCACACAAGGACACATGCAGCATAATCCATGGAAAAACTGCGCTACATTTGGACACAGCCTAAGGGCTCATTAACACAAGCGAGTTTTCCATCCGGATGTGATGTGTTCAGTGAACTCATAACATCCGGACTGAATCCTGACCCCATTCATTTCAGTGAGTCTGTGCACATGTGCGTCGTTTATCACTGACCATCTCTACGTTCAGGAAAAATCGCAGCACCTTCTATATTGTGAATTTTTCATGCAGCGCTGGCTCCATAGAAGTGAATGAGGCTTGCATGAAAAACGGAAGGTATCCAGATGCAATTTGGGAGCAAAAAACGCACACACTGAACACAATCACAGAAAAAAACTGATTGAACTTGCTTGCAAGACCATCAGTTTTTTTCTGAACAGATCCTGACACAATCCGTATTGCTCGTGTGAAAGAGGTCTAAGGGTATGGTCACATGGTCAGGTTTCCTGATGGAGCTAAAACCAGGAGTGAATTAAACAAAGGAGAGAAGATCCACTCCTGATTGTGGCTTCCCAAACTGCATCAAGAAACCTGACAACATGGCTGTACCCTAAGGGTATGATTATTGCTGTAATCACAGTTTAATAAAGGGGAGATTTATCAAAACTGGTGTAAAGTAGAACTGGATTAGTTCCCCATAACAACCAATTAGATTCCACCTTTCATTTTTCCAAACGAGCTCTACTCAACTAAGTGCAACCAAGCCAGTCTTGATAATGTAACATCCCCCTCCCCCGAGTGGTGTTACTATTCTTTCACTCCACTACTGTCTTTTATTGCTAACACCATTATCATTTGAGTATTTATTTCCAGGTCCTTCACAAGTGTGCATTGATTTTACTATCTTGTAACTGTTGTGTTCATGTAATATGCCTGGTTCACCAGCAGGTGGGTGGCAGCATATATGGCAGAGAGAAGGAGAGAGAGAGAGACAGATACTTAGATAGAATGGAACTCACCATTCCATTCTACCCCCTTTGGACAGTAGTGGGCCAGTCCTGCTTCCAAACAGAAGGGAAGGGCAACAGTGCCAATGGTTTCTAGTCTATGCTAGACAGGAAAGAGTAAGCCTGGGCACGGTCACAGCCAGACGTGCCTATAACAACCAGTGCAGGCTAAGCTACGCTTGCCATGGAACCAGATGTATGGAAGATATAGCAACCAGAGGAAAGTGTTCTTTGTTTGCCAGAAGATATAGCAGCCAGAGGACAGCGTGCTTTGGCTGGAGTAGGAGCCACAAAAGGAAAGTAGCTTGTAGAGCACCCGGGCTCCATGCTAATTTACTTTACTGAGTGTCAGGAGGGGGAGAACAGCTGAAGGCACCCCAATCCAAAGATACCAGAATCGACTAAATGTCCAGTAAGCAGACGCAAGCAGAGTTTAGCACAGCAGAGAGAACGAAAGCAGAGTTATTAAGCAAGTCTGTCAGCCCAGAAGAGAAAGAGAGAAAGCACAGTTACTAAGTTTACCTGCCAGTTTATGCCAAAGCCTGCTGGACCAGACAGGAAGCCTGAATCTAAGAAAAAGCATGAATATTGTCTGGAATCAAGTTTTCCCAAGTAAAGCTGCTGTTAAAGTTTTTAAGGCCCGGACTCAAGTTATTCTTCATCCCCCAAACTCAACTATCTCCCTTTATTTGCTTCAAAGCCTAAGCCTGGGGTCCCACTGTATCCACGTAGGAGCACCGTGACACATATAGGCCACACCACACCACACCACACCACTTGGCATTCCACTAAACCTGAGACACGAGGGCCCTTGGGGGCGGTGCGTTGCAATAAATCTCCCCCTATGATTCGAAAACTGTGAGCCACCCCTACTGTTGCTAATAAGGTGCAGCTGGTTGGGGCAAATTTGACAGAAGTGATCATTAGCATAGTGACACGTTGCAGGTACAATTAAAAGCTCATCTGAAAAAATACGTGGTTTGCTGTAGTACCAGAATGCTTTAATTGACCAAACATTTGTACATGTCAAACATGTAAAGTAAATGCGTTTGGCCTTTAAGAAATTGCTTAGCTAATGACAGCATCATGGTATGACAACAAGACGGCATGTAGTTTACCATATGCAGGTTAACCACACTTCAACCTGTATGTATGGAAATGCCCTAAGCGGCGATAGAATTGCTCTGGCCAGAGCTGGATCATCATTGGTACACTTGGAGCATCTGCTGCAGACCCTACTCTCCAGCTGCCTGATCCCTAGGCTCCGGTGACTTTCACTTTACTGAGCTTGGTTTTGGGGCTGTATTTATCTTATGAGCCTAGCTTTGGTACTGTAGGTGCGGAGGTTGGTTCTGGGGCTGTATTTATGTATGGAGCTTTGTTCCAAGGCAGTCCGTACTGAGGTTAGTTCTACGGCTACATTTATGTACTGAGCTTAATTCTGGGGCTATATTAATGTATGGAGCTTGGTTTTGGTGTTGTATTTATCTACTGGGTAGAGTTGAGTGAAGCGAGCCTCGGATGCTTCATTCGAAGTGGCTTCGTTCAAAACTTCGGAATAATAATATATGGAGATTCGTCTCCGTACAGTATTAGAATGTATGGGCTCTGATGAGCCGAAGTTAGTTATTCATGAAGTCGTGTGTGACTTCGTTGAATGACTTCGGTAACTGATTTTTAAAGTGGAAAACCACTTTAAAACTTCAAACCGAACTCAGCTTCGGTTCTGAGATACTAGTCGGATTTCTGTACAGTATTATTCAGAAGGTTTGAACGAAGTGACTTCGGATGAAGCATCCGAAGCTCGCTTCGCTCTACACTAGTACTGACATTAGTTCTGGTGCTGTATTTATGTACTGAGCTTGGTTCTGGTGTTGTATGTATGTACTGAACTTGTTCAGAGTCTGTATTTATATACCATGCTTAGATCCAGTGTTGTACTTATGTAATGATCTTGATTATGCACATATAGGTCTATAGTAAGTAAGCAGCAGATGAGTGTAATGTAGCAAGTTTTGGTAGATGATATATACGTTGTTATATTTATAGTATGGCGCATGGTGCACTGCAAATTCCTCCTGATATACTATGAGGCAGTGTATGAGTCTTACTTATTTGAATGGTACTGGGCTGCAGTAACAATCACAGCCGCAATAAGTAAACAATGAACAGCACTTATCGCTCCAACAATTTTGATATTCATGGCATGTTCGAAGGAAAGGAAAACCCCTTTAACCACTAGAGAAGCCCAGGCATCACTATGTTGTAGTTGGCAGGGACGCACCAGAACATGGTTGGGTATCTAAGCTGTGTGACAAATACCTAATCTAAAACGAGCATATGTGTCATGTCTTCTTGATGGTTTGATGAAGCAATATAAACATTACATTGCTTGTCAACTTCTATTTTGTCCCAATATGCAGTAGCAAGTACCTACCAAATGTGTTATAAGGGCAGACAACTGGTGAACCAGTCAAAAGGTCATGGGTCCCCAAGGCACATTGACACATAAGGGGACCCAGGACCTTCTGGTCTCATCCTATACTACAACTGGGTGTAGCACAATTTGCGGAAATAAATAATCCTTTAGAAAGGTGTCAGTGGATCCAACATGAGCGTCAAAACTGGACCATGGAGCAATGGAAAAACATGGCCTGTTCTGATCAATCATATTTTCTTTTATATGTGGACAGCCAGGTGTGTGCTAGTTGAGGCACCAGAATACAATATGGGAAGAATGCAAGCATGTGGCGGCAGTGCTATGCCCTGGGCAACATTCTGCTGGCAAACCGGATGGCAAACTGGATGTTACTTTTAGAGAAAACACCTACCTAAACATTGTTTCAGATCAAATAAACACTTTCAGGGCAGCAGTAGTCCCTAGTGGCAGTGGCCTTCTTAAACAGGATAATGCACCCTACCACACAGCAGGAATAGTTCATGGATTGGTTTGAGGGATAAGACAAAGTGTTCACGATGTTGACTTGGCCTCCAAATTTCCCAGATTTCAATTCAATCAGCTGTAAAAAAAAAAAATTAAAAAAAAGAAAAGTCCAAAGAGGCCTACCTTACAACTTACAGGACTTAAAGGCTATGTACACTTTTGGAGGCAATTTTTGTTTATGATTGCATTTCACTCATTTTGGGCTAAAAATCATATTTTCACTTGGCCTTTATTAAAAATATCGAGCCATTCTGTCACAAAGGGTTAACTGTTTTGACTGTTTTGACTGGTATAAGGCTACTTTCACACTAGCGTTTTTAAATTCCGGTATTGAGTTCCGTCATAGGGGCTCAATACCGGAAAAAAACGCTTCAGTTTTGTCCCCATTCATTGTCAATGGGGACAAAACTGAACTGAGGACAACGGAATGCTCCTGAAAGCATTCCGTTCCATCTTCAGACCAGAGAACAAACCGCAGCATGCTGCGGTTTGCGGTCCGGTCCAGGCATCCGCACCAAGACGGATCCGGAATGACCCCCAATGCAAGTAAATGGGTACGGATCCGTTTGGTGTGACACACCAGTAATCCGGATCTGTCCTCCATTGACTTGCAATGGGGGGTCATTCCGGATCCGGCTACAGAGATACATACAGACAGACAGACATACAGTCATGGCCAAAAGTTTTGAGAATGACACAAATATTATATTTTCACATGATCTGCTGCCCTCTGGTTTTTATGTGTGTTTGTCAGATGTTTTTATCACATACAGAAATATAATTGCAATCATATTATGAGTAACAAAAGCTTATATTGACAGTTAGAATGAGTTAATGCAGCAAGTCAATATTTGCAGTGTTGACCCTTCTTCTTTAGGACCTCTGCAATTCTCCCTGGCATGCTCTCAATCAACTTCTGGACCAAATCCTGACTGATAGCAGTCCATTCTTGCACAATCAATGTTTGCATTTTGTCAGAATTTGTAGGTTTTTGTTTGTCCACCCGTCTCTTGATGATTGACCACAAGTTCTCAATGGGATTAAGATCTGGGGAGTTTCCAGGCCATGGACCCAAAATCTCTATGTTTTGTTCCCTGAGCCATTTAGTTATCACCTTTGCTTTATGGCAAGGTGCTCCATCATGCTGGAAAAGGCATTGTTGATCGCCAAACTGCTCTTGGACGGTTGGGAGAAGTTGCTCTCGGAGGACATTCTGGTACCATTCTTTATTCATGGCTGTGTTTTTAGGCAAGACTGTGAGAGAGCCGATTCCCTTGGCTGAGAAGCAACCCCACACATGAATGGTTTCAGGATGCTTTACAGTTGGCATGAGACAAGACTGGTGGTAGCGCTCACCTCGTCTTCTCCGAATAAGCTGTTTTCCAGATGTCCCAAACAATCGAAAAGGGGATTCATCAGAGAAAATGACTTTACCCCAGTTCTCAGCAGTCCACTCCCTGTACCTTTTGCAGAATATCAGTCTGTCCCTGATGTTTTTTCTGGAGAGAAGTGGCTTCTTTGCTGCCCTCCTTGAGACCAGGCCTTGCTCCAAGAGTCTCCGCCTCACAGTGCGTGCAGATGCACTCACACCTGCCTGCTGCCATTCCTGAGCAAGCTCTGCACTGCTGGTAGCCTGATCCCGCAGCTGAAACACTTTTAAGAGACGGTCCTGGCGCTTGCTGGTCTTTCTTGGGCGCCCTGGAGCCTTTTTGGCAACAATGAAACCTCTCTCCTTGAAGTTCTTGATGATGCGATAGATTGTTGACCATTTTTGTGCAGTGCAATGATGACTGCACGTGTTTCTTTAGAGATAACCATGGTTAACAGAAGAGAAACAATGATGCCAAGCATCAGCCTCCTTTTAAAGTGTCCAGTGGTGTCATTCTTACTTAATCATGACAGATTGATCTCCAGCCCTGTCCTCATCAACACCCACACCTGTGTTAATGGAGCAATCACTGAAACGATGTTAGCTGGTCCTTTTAAGGCAGGGCTGCAATGATGTTGAAATGTGTTTTGGGGGATAAAGTTCATTTTCTAGGCAAATATTGAGTTTGCAAGTAATTGCTGTTAAGCTGATCACTTTTTATAACATTCTGGAGTATATGCAAATTGCCATTATAAAAACTGAAGCAGTAGACTTTGTAAAAATTAATATTTATCCTACATGTGTTGATAGGTAAAGCAAGTGGCAGCCACCTATATATGACACTCTACTAAATCAAGCAATTAAACAGCCCACGGGAAATGGGAGAGTGTAAGCTATACATAAAACTTAACATTTAATGTGAATCATAATAAAAGTGATCAATTAGAGACCATCAATAAAAATGCCAAGGGCATCAAAATAGTTCATCAGTTGACACCGTTGCTGCTTGGTAGATCTTGATAGAAACTACAAGGTCAGAAGAGGATAACAACATACGCGGCCACCTCTCTCGGGCTTGAAGGTATCCAGATTGCAGGGGTATAGCTGAGTGGACTGTATTGATTAACGATGTGGGGGGCACGAGTCCCTAAAAAAATCCCTGAAATCTTGCCAGGGAGGGATCTATAGTGCCCCTACCTACCTATACAGAGCACTTGCCCCGCAAGGAGCGACCCCGTCCGGATACCTGACCCTATTATGGGCCCTAGCCCTAGGATATAAATATATACTCGTGCCCACCCCCGACGTGGCACGTTTCTGTCCAATCAAGACTTCCTCAGGGGAGTGAAATAGAAAGGCTTAAATACAAAGGAATAACTGTGCGATTCCCGGTCCTCCTGGTCAGTAAGGAGCGGAGCAGCAAAGCAGAGTGTACTCCGGTCAGGAGACACTCATCCAAAAGCCAACAGGAGCACGTTGGTCAGCCTGCACCTGATAAGAAGCTGGTCAGCAAGCAGTGACTGAACTCCTGCAAGTTTAAATAGGCCAGCCGACACCTACCTCACTCAGACACGCCCCCATCCAGCCGGTCACGTGACCGGATACACGATCCATCACCTGACGCGGGCCGGTCACGTGATCAATGCCGGAATCAAAACGGTGGGCGGGGAGTAGTTGTCAGCCACCTCAACAGCCAATGCAGGAGAATAGAGGACACTCAATCAACGGCGTCCTTAGTTACCAAGAGCGCAATACAAAAGCGCGCTTATCCAAGTTATATTATGGGCTATATTGGCCAATACCTAAATAACCTAATAGGTTTACTGTTCAATATGGCGCTAAGGTTATTAGACATGATACAGAACGGATCGCGATCCTAAAGTCATTGATTCCACCTTGTATATATAAAGAAAAAAAATATATATATATAACACGATGGAATATAGCTGAAAGATAGGGAGGCAAAATCAAAGGTTGCAATGAATGATGACAGGGAGTCCAACAGATGTAAAATGTCAAATACAGAGCTCCCTAGAACGATGGCATAAGGACATCTACTCATGTTCACAGATACCTGTCCATCACCCATAGCAACAAAGGCCTCCAATATGCAGATCTAAAAGTCAGGGGAAACAAAAGTTGCCCCTAGGAATAGGCAACTTCAAAATATCCGCCAAGGGTGACAATCAGTCACCCTTAGCAAAAACAGAGCTCAAATGATGCCCTTCCAATGCAGAAATCATTATAGAAAGCAACCGAAACTCAGACGTTCATTTAAACCAAGTGGAGCAGAGGTCTTCAACATATAAATCCACTTGGTTTCCCGTTGTAACAACATTTTATCCCAGTCACCTCCTCTGCTTGGAGGTTTAACCAGGTCGATTCCCATAAAAACTATCCTGGCGTGGCCATTATGAAAATGCTGGAAGTGTCTTGAAATGGGGGTACCCTTCTTGTGTAAGATATCATTCATGTGTTCCCCCACTCTCCTACGTAACTCTCGTCTGGTTTTCCCAACATATTCGAGGCCACATTCACAGACACCTCGATAGATGACCCCCCGGGATTTGCAATTGATGTAATGTCGGATGGTATATTCCTTGCCCGTAACTGAGCTAACAAAACTCCTGGTCATGACCATAACTTTACAGGCAATACAACCTCCGCATTTGTAAGACCCCTGTGGGCGGGTTGACAGCCAAGTGACCTTGCTAGGGGGCGGAGTAAAATGACTATGCACCAACATGTCCCGAAGGCTCCTCCCCCTGCGAAATGTAATCTGTGGGCTGTTCTCCAAAACGTCCTGAAGGTCAGGATCAAGTCTCAGTATATCCCAATGCTCATCTAGAACTTGGCGAACCTCTTTGGCTGCCTGGTCAAAAGTAGTAACAAATCTGATAGATCTGGTATCTGGTTCCCTCTGGGTTTTGGGGGTCAAAAGGGACACACGGTCCCGTGTCAGTGCTGCCCTATAGGCCGGTCTAAGGATATTGTCTGGGTATCCACGTCTCTGAAACCTCTCTCTTAGTTCCTTAGCCTGAATCCTAAACTCCCTATTAGTGGAACAATTTCGCTTCAATCGAAGATATTGTCCCCGAGGGATACCTTTCCGTAATGAGAAGGGATGGCTACTTTCCCATCTTAAAAGAGAGTTTGTAGCATTTGGCTTTCTAAAGATCGTCGTGTCAAGTTCGTTTTTGTCATTCTTAGTTATTCGTACATCCAAAAAAGGAAGGGACAAATTGTTACATTCACAAGTGAACCGTAATCCTATCTGGTTAATGTTCAAGTGAGTGACAAATTCCTCAAACAGAGATTTAGTCCCGTTCCAAAGGATGAAAATGTCATCTATATATCGTGCCCACAAACCGATCTTGATCGTGTCCCCCAGAGCATCCTCACCGAATACCAAGGTCTCTTCCCACCAGCCCAGGAGCAAATTAGCATACGACGGGGCACACGGACTCCCCATCGCGGTGCCCCTGAGCTGGTGGTAGATCTTATTGTCAAAGGTAAAGACATTTCTGGTGAGGGTAAATTTTAAGATCTGGAGGACAAACCGATTGTGGGCACGATACTGTTGCCCTCTTGTTTGAAGAAAATACTCCACAGCCTGAAGACCAAAATCATGAGGGATTGATGAATATAACGCCTCCACGTCAATACTGGCGAGGAGACTCTGATCCTCTACACCAATACCGTCTAACCTTTTAAGTAAATCAGTGGTATCCCTAGTGTAAGATGCCAGTGCTGTTACAAAAGGTGCTAGAATTTTATCAATATACAGTCCCAAATTCTGGCATAAATTACCAACTCCAGACACTATTGGTCTGCCTCGAAGGGGCACAGTCCCAATAGTGTCTGGAGTTGGTAATTTATGCCAGAATTTGGGACTGTATATTGATAAAATTCTAGCACCTTTTGTAACAGCACTGGCATCTTACACTAGGGATACCACTGATTTACTTAAAAGGTTAGACGGTATTGGTGTAGAGGATCAGAGTCTCCTCGCCAGTATTGACGTGGAGGCGTTATATTCATCAATCCCTCATGATTTTGGTCTTCAGGCTGTGGAGTATTTTCTTCAAACAAGAGGGCAACAGTATCGTGCCCACAATCGGTTTGTCCTCCAGATCTTAAAATTTACCCTCACCAGAAATGTCTTTACCTTTGACAATAAGATCTACCACCAGCTCAGGGGCACCGCGATGGGGAGTCCGTGTGCCCCGTCGTATGCTAATTTGCTCCTGGGCTGGTGGGAAGAGACCTTGGTATTCGGTGAGGATGCTCTGGGGACACGATCAAGATCGGTTTGTGGGCACGATATATAGATGACATTTTCATCCTTTGGAACGGGACTAAATCTCTGTTTGAGGAATTTGTCACTCACTTGAACATTAACCAGATAGGATTACGGTTCACTTGTGAATGTAACAATTTGTCCCTTCCTTTTTTGGATGTACGAATAACTAAGAATGACAAAAACGAACTTGACACGACGATCTTTAGAAAGCCAAATGCTACAAACTCTCTTTTAAGATGGGAAAGTAGCCATCCCTTCTCATTACGGAAAGGTATCCCTCGGGGACAATATCTTCGATTGAAGCGAAATTGTTCCACTAATAGGGAGTTTAGGATTCAGGCTAAGGAACTAAGAGAGAGGTTTCAGAGACGTGGATACCCAGACAATATCCTTAGACCGGCCTATAGGGCAGCACTGACACGGACCGTGTGTCCCTTTTGACCCCCAAAACCCAGAGGGAACCAGATACCAGATCTATCAGATTTGTTACTACTTTTGACCAGGCAGCCAAAGAGGTTCGCCAAGTTCTAGATGAGCATTGGGATATACTGAGACTTGATCCTGACCTTCAGGACGTTTTGGAGAACAGCCCACAGATTACATTTCGCAGGGGGAGGAGCCTTCGGGACATGTTGGTGCATAGTCATTTTACTCCGCCCCCTAGCAAGGTCACTTAGCTGTCAACCCGCCCACAGGGGTCTTACAAATGCGGAGGTTGTATTGCCTGTAAAGTTATGGTCATGACCAGGAGTTTTGTTAGCTCAGTTACGGGCAAGGAATATACCATCCGACATTACATCAATTGCAAATCCCGGGGGGTCATCTATCGAGGTGTCTGAATGTGGCCTCGAATATGTTGGGAAAACCAGACGAGAGTTACGTAGGAGAGTGGGGGAACACATGAATGATATCTTACACAAGAAGGATACCCCCATTTCAAGACACTTCCAGCATTTTCATAATGGCCACGCCAGGATAGTTTTTATGGGAATCGACCTGGTTAAACCTCCAAGCAGAGGAGGTGACTGGGATAAAATGTTGTTACAACGGGAAACCAAGTGGATTTATATGTTGAAGACCTCTGCTCCACTTGGTTTAAATGAACGTCTGAGTTTCGGTTGCTTTCTATAATGATTTCTGCATTGGAAGGGCATCATTTGAGCTCTGTTTTTGCTAAGGGTGACTGATTGTCACCCTTGGCGGATATTTTGAAGTTGCCTATTCCTAGGGGCAACTTTTGTTTCCCCTGACTTTTAGATCTGCATATTGGAGGCCTTTGTTGCTATGGTGGGTGATGGACAGGTATCTGTGAACATGAGTAGATGTCCTTATGCCATCGTTCTAGGGAGCTCTGTATTTGACATTTTACATCTGTTGGACTCCCTGTCATCATTCATTGCAACCTTTGATTTTACCTCCCTATCTTTCAGCTATATTCCATCGTGTTATATATATATTTTTTTTTCTTTATATATACAAGGTGGAATCAATGACTTTAGGATCGCGATCCGTTCTGTATCATGTCTAATAACCTTAGCGCCATATTGAACAGTAAACCTATTAGGTTATTTAGGTATTGGCCAATATAGCCCATAATATAACTTGGATAAGCGCGCTTTTGTATTGCGCTCTTGGTAACTAAGGACGCCGTTGATTGAGTGTCCTCTATTCTCCTGCATTGGCTGTTGAGGTGGCTGACAACTACTCCCCGCCCACCGTTTTGATTCCGGCATTGATCACGTGACCGGCCCGCGTCAGGTGATGGATCGTGTATCCGGTCACGTGACCGGCTGGATGGGGGCGTGTCTGAGTGAGGTAGGTGTCGGCTGGCCTATTTAAACTTGCAGGAGTTCAGTCACTGCTTGCTGACCAGCTTCTTATCAGGTGCAGGCTGACCAACGTGCTCCTGTTGGCTTTTGGATGAGTGTCTCCTGACCGGAGTACACTCTGCTTTGCTGCTCCGCTCCTTACTGACCAGGAGGACCGGGAATCGCGCAGTTATTCCTTTGTATTTAAGCCTTTCTATTTCACTCCCCTGAGGAAGTCTTGATTGGACAGAAACGTGCCACGTCGGGGGTGGGCACGAGTATATATTTATATCCTAGGGCTAGGGCCCATAATAGGGTCAGGTATCCGGACGGGGTCGCTCCTTGCGGGGCAAGTGCTCTGTATAGGTAGGTAGGGGCACTATAGATCCCTCCCTGGCAAGATTTCAGGGATTTTTTTAGGGACTCGTGCCCCCCACATCGTTAATCAATACAGTCCACTCAGCTATACCCCTGCAATCTGGATACCTTCAAGCCCGAGAGAGGTGGCCGCGTATGTTGTTATCCTCTTCTGACCTTGTAGTTTCTATCAAGATCTACCAAGCAGCAACGGTGTCAACTGATGAACTATTTTGATGCCCTTGGCATTTTTATTGATGGTCTCTAATTGATCACTTTTATTATGATTCACATTAAATGTTAAGTTTTATGTATAGCTTACACTCTCCCATTTCCCGTGGGCTGTTTAATTGCAAAAATTAATATTTGTATCATTCTCAAAACTTTTGGCCATGACTGTACATACACACATACACACTCACATAGTCCAGCCCGGGACGCCGGCAGCATGTCTTCACGCACCTCCTGCGCGCAGCTATGACGTTTCCCCACTGCGCCCAGCCGAGGGCGCTGTGGGGAATCGTCATCACTGCGCCCATGAGGCGCGTGAAGACGTGCTGCCGGCGTCCCTGGCTGGAGTATGTAAGTATGTATGTGTGTGTATGTGTGTATGTATGTATGTTCTCTGTGTCTGTTTCAACATGTGTGGGGCCGGAGCGCTGCTCCGGCTCCACACATGTATCAGCGGCAGTACGGATCCGTCGGCACCCTTTAGGTGCCGGATCCGTGCTGCCGCTAGTGTGAAAGTAGCCTTAACTGTGTGACTGGTATTTTCACTTTGTGCAGGTCATCTAATAAACTCACAAAAAAAAAAAAAAAGTGGTCTCAAATGGCAGAACATGCTCAAAAACCCCAATGCTGTAGCGCATTTGTAACTGGGGGAGCAAATCCCGCACATGTGGCCCGCTGCCGAACGTAATCCCCAGCAAAAAATGCATACAATGGAGGATGCCAGCAGCGGACCACATGTACCACAAAGACATCCTACACAGGGTAAACAAATGTGCGGATGTGACAATCTACATAGAAAAACAATTCACAGAAAATGGTGCACTACAGCGGAAAATGCAGTTGACAATATATGGCTAAACCCTCACTCTGATGTTAAAATGAGACTTTCGCCAGTATATCCTTATATCAAAGACATACCGGAGCCCGAGCACCGCGTCAAGGTATCTCAGTTGGCACGGGACCTAACGCTATCCCTACTATGGTATAGGTAATGACAGATAGGTGCATGAGGTCCGAGACACAGCTCCCAGCTCCCAGCTCCATTGTATGCATTTTTTGCTGGGGATTACGTTCGGCAGCGGGTCACATGTGCGGGATTTGCTCCCCCAGTTACAAATGCGCTACAGCATTGGGGTTTTTGAGCATGTTCTGCCATTTGAGACCACTTTTTTTTTTGTGAGTTTGTACGTTTATTCCTGGAGGCGTGGCAACTCCAGGTTGAATGTGCCTTGATTATACTAATGGGTAACATTCAGGTGCACCTGTGAAGCCTGGGTCACATGACGTCAGGGCAATGTGGGAAATACAGCCTCCGCCCCCCCTCCCATTGTATGCGTGATTTCACGCTGGAGGTAACTGGGAGCTGGTCTCTGTGTCTCGGACCTCATGCACCTATCTGTCATTACTTATACCATAGTAGGGATAGATTTAGGTCCCGTGCCAACTGAGATACCTTGACGCGGTGCTCGGGCTCCGGTATGTCTTTGATATAAGGATATATTGGCGAAAGTCTCATTTTAACATCAGAGTGAGGGTTTAGCCATATATTGTCAACTGCATTTTCCGCTGTAGTGCACCATTTTCTGTGAATTGTCAGGTCATCTAATAACCCTTATCTTTAAACTACTGAGAGGTCATAAACACTCATTTAAGCAACATTCTTATCAGTATGATAAGGGTTGAGTTTTGTACAGAAAAAAGGATTCCATACTGTTAATAAAAAACAATTGAAAAAAATATTTTTAGTTCAAAATAAGTACAATGCAATAATAATAACAAAATTGCCCACAAAGTTGTACATAGCCTTTGAAAGGTTGTCCAGCTTTTTTTTTTCTTTTTTAAATTTCAACCCCAGCCTGCTGTACCTCTCCTCGAAAAACCATACTCACCTGCTCCCTGTCACTTTATTCTCTCTCTCCCTTCACTGATCTTCCGGTCCCTGTACTCAAACAGGCCATGTGTGCTGCTGTGGCGTCACATGGCTTAAGAAGAGGCCTACGCACTCACAGAGCCCTGTGGCCTCTTCGTACAGATGATTGGTGGGGGTACAGGGAATCGGACCCCAACAATCTGATATTGATTACCTATTCCGAGTATAGGCCGTAAATATCAAAATCCCGTAAAGCCCTTAAAAGGCAGCAGCACTAAGCATGATCATGTTCTCCATTGTGTCACAAAGATTCCTCAAATCTCCATCCTAGACCATTAAAAGAAGCTTATCATAACAAAACTAGCACGATGAAGATAAACTGATTTGTTAACCAAATACCAAATATAAAATTCCACTGGAAGCCGAGCAAATACAGAATCTTTGCAATAGTATGCAGTATTGTATTTAGGCAGTTATATTTTTCTCTTAGAGGGAATTTTTCTCCAAGAAATTCAGCTGAATTTATTGATTGATACCTTGATTGATACTGGTGCTCAACTGCTTCATTCTGGAGAATGGAGAAAATTTACTTTTAGTCCTTATGCAAATGAGCAGTTAAAGGGATTCTGTCAGCAGCATTTCACATATTGAGTTATTTATACCATCGGATTCCGCCAGTTATAAGCAGTTCTAAATTGTAATTGTTATAGGTCACAGAGGCAGTTTTTGTGTTAAAAAACCGATTTTTAGTAGCTGTCACTCACTGTTAATAAGGAGCCCAAGGGGAGTTGCCAACCGTTGCAGGAGCCCGGGCTCGGCGATTCCTTGGAGCCCAGGCACGCCCACCTACTTAATATTCACTTCACTGACTCGCTCAGTGAAGCTTCGGCGCGGACGAAATCCCGCGCATGCGCAGTACATCAGGAGAGGCCAGTGCCCGCAGACTGCACGGGCGCAGGCCTCTTGATGTACTGCGCATGCGTGGGATTTCGTCCGCGCCGAAGCTTCACTGAGCGAGTCAGTGAAGTGAATATTAAGTAGGTGGGCGTGCCTGGGCTCCAAGGAATCGCCGAGCCCCGGGCTCCTGCAACGGTTGGCAACTCCCCTTGGGCTCCTTATTAACAGTGAGTGACAGCTACTAAAAATCGGTTTTTTAACACAAAAACTGCCTCTGTGACCTATAACAATTACAATTTAGAACTGCTTATAACTGGCCGAATCCGATGGTATAAATAACTCAATAGGTGAAATGCTGCTGACAGAATCCCTTTAAGAGCCCCATTACGAGCATTTCTGTGCAGCCATGCTCCTTTGGCTACCTTTGCCAGTCCCTCTCCCTCTCAATAAATAGAGCCACGTGCGAGGACTTTGCAGGAACCTGGCCCATCAAGGAGGAGCAAGGGAGCACAGAGTAGTATGTGCCCACCCTCTGTACCCTTAACTGCGGATTTGTTTATGGATTAACTTATCTTTAAGTGAAAGGTATCAATACATTCAGCTGAGCTAGCCGTACAAAGCATTGTGGCTGGTTTATCAGTGAATTTCTTGGTGACAGATTCCCTTAAAATCCAGAGAAGGTGACCAATGTCAGGGTATCTGCAAGAGGAAGAATGTGGTGTCGGATAAAGGCAATGTGGTCTGAATACAGTTATGTCTTCTGGGCTTTTTTCCCCTTTCCAAAGACAAAGTAACATTTTCATGAAGTAAGCGTCCTACATTCCAGAGGTGCAGCCAGTTCCAACTGCTGGTGTTTATGTATGTGACTGTGAAAGCTGCTCTTCATATCAGGGGCCCAGAGAGCGGGATTTATACAGAGGTGAGAATGAATGTTGTGAATACCAGGACTGTTTCCAGCAACTGAAGGTGCATTTCTTAAGACGAGCTAGGAATATTTTCACATAGATTACATTATTGTGCTGTGTTAAGAGTGAAGTTTAAGATGGATGCCATTACGAGGAGACACAAAATAGGTTGCCATTCCTCTTCTACCTTCTGATTTACCATCAATCACAGTCACAGCCAGGAATTTTGTATACAGTAGTGAGCTTGTGTGGGCTCTGCTGGCTGGAAAATAAAAGATATGTTGAAACTTAAAGGGAATCTGCCATCAAGATCTTAGACTATGATCTGCAGTAACACATGAGTCAGATAAGGAATCCAGGTCGCTATTTTTTTTAGCTTCCTACTGCCCCCATTAACCCTCTGTCAAAGTTGCACTGAAAAACGCTGTCGGGACTGCCATGCATGCATACATGCGTCCTCTCCATTATGTTACAACAGCAGTCTGGACTCTGTATTTCAGTGCAGCTTTGATTGCTGACAGCAGAGGAACAGGGGGAAAGTAGCAATCTGGACTCCCTATGTGCAGTACTAATCATGTATTACTGTAGAAATAGTCAAATATCAGGGTGACAGATTCCCTTTAAATCATGAGTCTCCCATCATCCAATCCCTAGCGAGATTTACAATCTAATTTCTTAATGGGTTATTCCCATCTTAGGATATGCCCACATTGTCTAATAGGTGCGGGTCATAGATTCATTTTTAGTGTAAAAAACCATTTCCCAAACTCGGGTTCGGTTCCAAGGTACCATTTCTTTTTTCATGGGTGTTTCTGCACCATGTTTGACACTAGGGATAAGCGAATTGAGACTTTGGATAAAACATCCAAAGTCAAATTCGCATAAAACTTTGTTCTAATACTGTGTGGAGCAGGTGCTCCGCACAGTATTAGAATGGATTGGCTCCGATGAGCCAACGTTATTACTTCACGAAGTCTCACGTGACTTTGCGTAATACAATCACAGAAAAAAACATGGTCTAAAATGGCAGAAAATTGCTCAGACCCCATATGCTGTTGTGCATATCAAACCGGGGGAGCAATTCCTGCACATGTGGTCCGTTGCTAACAGCAATCCCCAGCAAAAATGCGATTGTGATTGTATTTGAACATTTACACCTGGAGGTGTGGCAACTCCAGGTCTGAATGTGCCATTACTTACCGTATTTTTCGCCCTATAAGACGCACCGGCCCATAAGACGCACCTAGGTTTTAGTGTAGGAAAATAAGAAAAAAATATTTTTCATCAGATCCTCTTATCAGACTGCCCATAAATTTAAGGACATCACATCAGACCCCCATATCAGCCCCCTGTGCCCCCATACCATCTCACTGTGCCCCCATCAGACCTCAGATCAGCAGAATGTGCCCCCATCAGACCTCAGATCAGCAGAATGTGCCCCCATCAGACCTCAGATCAGCAGAATGTGCCCCCATCAGACCTCAAATCAGCAGAATGTGCCCCCATCATACCTCAAATCAGCAGAATGTGCCCCCATCATACCTCAAATCAGCAGAATGTGCCCCCATAAGACCTCACATCAGCAGAATGTGCCCCCATAAGACCTCACATCAGCAGAATGTGCCCCCATCATACCTCAAATCAGCAGAATGTGCCCCCATAAGACCTCACCACAGCAGAATGTGCCCCCATAAGACCTCACATCAGCAGAATGTGCCCCCATAAGACCTCACATCAGCAGAATGTGCCCCCATAAGACCTCACATCAGCAGAATGTGCCCCCATAAGACCTCACATCAGCAGAATGTGCCCCCATCAGACCTCACATCAGCAGAATGTGCCCCCATCAGACCTCAGATCAGCGTACTGTGTCCCTATCAGACCTCAGATCAGCCCACCCAGCCACTTGTAAAGACCATACTTACCGTACCTGTTCTGCGCTGCCGCTGCCGTCCGGTCCCACGCTCCGCGCTCTTCTCTCTTCCCTGCCGGCACGTACTATGACCTGACGCTATTGGGGGGAGGGGGACGGGGTGGAAGAATCACATTTTTAAAGGGTCAGAAGGGGTTAAAAATAAAAAAAACAATACTAACTTTGCAGATTCCCCCACTTCTGCCCCTCTGACGCTACTCTGGTCCCCACTGCTCTCTACTTCCAGGTTCCGGCATGACATAGAGAAAAAGCTTGCCATTTTCTGTGTGTCAAGCCAGAATCAGGAAGTAGAGAACTGCTTGGACCAGGGAAACCACAGGGTATCAGTGAGGTGAATAGTCCTTATTTTTTATTTTTAGCCCATTCTAGTATTTAAAAATCATAAACTTATCTACAGAAAGTTTAAAGGCTATGTACACCTTTGGAGTCAATTTTTTTTTATGATTGCATTTAACACCTTAAGGACCAGGCCATTTTTCGCAAATCTGACATGTCTCACTTTATGTGGTGATAACTTTAGAACGCTTTTACTTATCCAGGCCATTCTGAGATTGTTTTCTCGTCACATATTGTACTTCATGACAGTTGTAAATTTGAGTGAAAATATTTCATTCTTATTTATAAAAAAATACCAAATTTACCAAAAATTTAGAAAAATTTGCAAATTTCCAAATGTCAATTTCTCTACTTTTAAAATACATAGTAATACCTCCAAAAATAGTTATGACTTTACATTCCACATGTGTCTACTTCAGGTTTGGATCACTTTGAAAATTACATTTTATTTTTTTGGGACGTTAGAAGGCTTAGAAATTTAGAAGCAAATCTTGAAATTTTTCACAAAATTTCCAAAACCCACTTTTTAAGGACCAGTTCAGGTTTGAAGTCACTTTGTGAGGCTTCCATCATAGAAACCACCCAAAAATGACCCCATTTTAGAAACTACACCCCTCAAGGTATTCAAAAACTGATTTTACAAACGTTATTAACCCTTTAGGTGTTCCACAAGAATTAAAGGAAAATGTAGCCAAAATTTCCGAATTTCACTTTTTTGGCAGATTTTCCATATGAATCATTTTATTCTGAGAATAAAGCAAGGGTTAACTGCCAAACAAAACTCAGTAATTATTACCCTGATTCTGTAGTTTAAAGAAATGCCCCATTTGTCATCGTAAACTGCTGTACAGGCACACGGCAGGGCGCAGAAGGAAAGGAACGCCAGGGCAGATTTCACTGGAAAAAGTTTAAGTTGCCATGTCACATTTGATGCACCCCCTAGAGTAGGAAACTCCAAAAAACTGACCCCATTTTGGAAACTACGGGATAAGTTGGCAGTTTTGTTAGTGCTATTTTAGGGTACATACGATTTTTGGTAGCTCTATATTACACTTTTTGTGAGGCAAGGTAACAAAAACTAGCAGTTTTGGCATTGTTTTTATTTTTTTTGTTATTTACAACATTCTTATGGGGGCTCAGATTGTGTGATATTTTTATAGAGCAGGTCGTTACGGACGCGGCAATATCTAATATGTATACTTTTTTTTATTTATTTAAGTTTTACACAATATTTTTGAAGCACAAAAAAAAAAATAATCACATTTTAGTGTCTCCATAGACAGAGAGCTGTAATTTTTTTATTTTTTGGGCGATTGTCTCAGGTAGGGGCTCATTTTTTGCGGGATGAGATGATGATTAGATTGGTACTATTTTTGGGGGCATACGCTTTTTTGATCGCTTGGTATTACATTTTTTTGTGATGAAATGTGACAAAAAATGGCTTTTTTTTAGACAGTTTTTATTTTTTACGGTGTTGACCGGGCGGGCGGGATCATGTGATATTTTAATAAAGCAGGTTTTTCCGGACGTGGTGATACCTAATATGTATATTTTTTATTTATTTTTTTCTATTTTTATGTGTTTCTTTATGGGGAAGGGGCTTTTTTTTTATTGAAACGTTATTATTTTTTTTTTTATTTTTTTGTTAAAACATTTTTATTTAACTTTTTTTTAACATTTCACTTATGTCCCAGTAAGGGACTTTAAAGAGGACCTTTCATGCGTCCTCACACTGCTAACTAACTAGCAGTTTTTACAGGGCATGGGCCGGGGAGTTGGGGGCACTTACAATTTTTTCGGGGCGCAGCTCCGTTGGCCCGCTGCGCCCCTGTGAAGATCCGGCGCGCGCTATGCAAATTGCATAGCATCGGTACAGGGAGGAGGAGACGCCAGGGATTCTCAATGGGCGTCTCCTTCTCCCTGGCTGTAGCGCTGTCCAATCACAGTGGAGAGCGTCACAGTCAGGGAGAAGGTTTAATCACCGGTGCTGGCAGATACAGCAGAGGCCCGGCTGTTAGTATCAGGACGAGAATGCTAGTAGAAATCTAGTAGAAATAATAAAGGAATGGGACAACATAGATCCATAAGAATAGATGCTCCAGAATTGTTATTACATGCCTTTAACATGCCTTAAAACAGACATATCAGGAGTGGTGAAAGGTCCTCTTTAACCTATTTTTGGCTAAAATCATATTTTCAATTGGTCTTTATTAAAAAATATTTAGCTGTTCAGTCACAAAGGGTTAACTCTTTGTCTAGCTGGGTGACTGGTACTTTAACTTTCACTTTGTCATCTAATTAGCCTTATCTGTAAACTACTGAGAGATCATAAACACTTATTTAAGCCACATTCTTATCATTAAGGTAAGGATTGAGCTTTAATGAGTGTTTATAAGGTCAGAGAGAAGAGATAAGGCTACTTTCACATTAGTGTCACGGTTGTCCGGCAGGCTGTTCCGGCGGGTGAACAGCCTGTCGGATCGGTGCTGCTGCTAATGCATGTCTGCGGCCGGAACTACGCTCCGGCCCCATTCACTATAATGGGGGCGTGCCGGAGTTCCAGCTACAGCACGGCAAACATGCGGAGAGGCGGCCGTACTAAAATTACAATTACAATTAGTCCGGTCGCCTCTCCACATGTTTGCCGTGCTGCCCTCATTGCCCCCTAAAGGTGTAACTGATCAAAATCTAGCACAGAAGATATTCAGAGTGCATATTAGCTTCTACTTTAGGCTACTTCCACATCTGCGGCATAGATGCCGGCAGCTACAGCCAGCAGAGGACAACCTGCCTGAATTCTCTGGATCCAGCACTGCTAGATGCAACTGGAATGCCCATTGGCCCCAATAACTATAATGGGATCCGGCAAATATGACATACACCAGACATTTGACAGTGGAATGACATCATCATAAATTAAAATGACAAATTGATCAGTTAGTCGTTAACGAGCGTTGGCATGGACACTCGTTAGTGATGATCTGGCAGTGTATACTGCCACTGATTACCCGATGAACACGCAAACACTCGTTCATCGGGCAACTGGAATCTTTCAACAGGTCTAAAAGTCATCGTTTGCCGGAGGCTAATCACGATCTGCTGCTGGCAAACAATGATTCAGTGTGGGGATGAGCGATTGGCCTGATCTCTCCTCCTCATTCTGTGGAGGAAATCGCTGCATGTAATAGCAGTGGTCTCCTGCACTGACGAGCAGGCAATTGCTGGGAAGCAAAGCCTCCCTCCCGACAATCGCCTGCTGGATCATTTAATCTAATACTGCATTAACAATGAAAGAAGTCCAACACCTTGGGGCCATATACACAGGGGATTTTGATGCTGCTGTAGTCCACTTGAGATGCCCGTTCACGGTTTAGCTCCATAGAATTGAGAATTCAAGCAGCGATTTACACACGTGGTATCCACGCCAAAATTCCAGGTGCAAAATCCACCATGTGAACAGCCCCTATGTGTCTAGCGCCATCTACAGTGTCATATAAATAATGTAAACGACCGCAGTAAGAAGTCAAAATCAATCACTATGGATGATAAAAATACATGGCGTATGGCCAGCTCTAGCTCAGCTATGAGAAGTCACTGCAGACCTCTCTTCCGTCCTCTTCAAGTTCTATAATAAGATGTTAATGCTGCAAAAATGCTTTGTCCTTGCTCCCTCTTGGAAAATGTACATGCAAAAAAAGACTGGCAAAGTCGTAAATGTTTGAGCAAAATGCTGATTATGCAAAAAATGTGACTGTTGTATAGCGTATAGCCTTCAATGAATTATCTCCACTGACGTTCTCAAAGCTAAAATACTTCTCAACTGGTGAGCACCTTGGGTAAATGCAGCCTGTGATCTAAACATGGTTGTGTCTGCTTTGTGTGAACACAGGACGACTTCATCATAGTAGCTATCAGTAATTTCTGTATAACTATAGTAGATCTTGAACACACCAAGTCTTGCCCTGGTCTAAAGCATCTCAGGTCATGAAATCAGATTAGAATCTTTTCTGTCCTGTAACTTCAAGTGATGATATCTTATGGAAGAGCTCTTTCTTTATTCTGTTAAAGGGGTTTTCCAGGATTTTACTACTGATGACCTATCCTCAGGATAGGTCATCAGTATCTGATCGGTGGGGGTCTGACACCCGGGATCTCTGTAGAACGGGAACCTAACACTATTTCCTACCTGTTATGTGCCAACCTTGGCTTCCGTATAATCAGGGGGTGTTGGTTCCACATGCATGCTGGGTCCCTTCTGCCTTTTGCCATTTATGGTGCTTCAAAGGCCTCCACTAATACAGGGATGCAGGTACCAACATGCATGCTGAGTCCACTCTGCTTTATAGTTACACTAATTAAAATCAGCCTATGGGGCAGACGGGGCTAGTCAGGAGTGAAGCAGTGCTTTGAAGCACCAGAAATGGCAAAAGGCAGAAGGGACCCAGCATGCATGTGGAACCAACACCCCCTGATTATACAGAAGCCAAGGTTGGCACATAACAGGTAGGAAATAGTGTTAGGTTCCCGTTCTACAGAGATCACCTTGGCGATTTGGTGGACGGGCTCAGATAATTTTGTACAAAATATATTTGCCAAGAATCTCTAATTTACCAAACAAGCATAGCATTAGCTCCAGAATACTTCATATCTCTATGGCATTTTGTGCTTTATCTGGTTAGCAGTGTGCCGTTGCATTAAATGTACAAAACATGCCAAAACACAAGACAATACTAAGTTAGATTCCCTTTACTGTAAACGTGAAAGCATATCACTTTTCCAATTATGCTGAGCGGTTTGATGAATATATAACGTTTGACTGATGTATTAAAAAGGGAGTCTGTCACCTCATTTTCACCTATATAACTAAGAACACTGCCCCACAGAAGATTGCAGACACATCCCAGACATAACTGTGTGCACTGTGTGTCTGTATTACATGTCCAGAAAAAACACTTTTATTCTGCAGGAAAACAGCTCCCAAGTGCCGTGCTCTGCCCTGCAAACCAGACTGAAGAGGGGAGGGCTGCTTCAGCTGCTTTAGAGGGGATTGGTAGCAGATAGAAAAATGGTTCTGACCTTCTTTGAAAGCTGCCATTCCAAGTTTTCAAATGATAAAAATCACAGCATTATATCCAGTATATCAGAAGATATAGCTGTTAGAAATGCAGTTGGGAGAGAAAGCTGTTTTTAGTTTTACTTTCAGCCGGGCACTTGGGAGCTGTTTTCCTGCAGAATAAAAGTGCTTTTCCTGGACATGTAATACAGACACACAGTGCACAGGTATGTCTGGGATGTGTATGTAATCTTCTGTGGGGCACTGCTGTTAGTTATATAGCTGAAAATGAGGTGACAGACTCCCTTTAATTGTGACTCCCATAGTGCATGCTGAGCCGCTCCTTCACAGGAAACTGAATAAATAGCTGGAAATGTGCTTTAATGGCTAAATGGGGTAATAAAATATGGCAAAACTGTAATGCACAGGAAGTTTTCTCACATGCAATATTCAGGGTACATCCCCACAGGATGTAAAACACAGCAGAAAAGTCCGCTGCGGATTCTGCTGCAGATTTTGCCACATAAATTAGGTAAATGTAGTTTTTGCCACGGATGTCTGCAGATTTTTTATGCAGCGTTATCATCTCATCTACTTTGCTGTTACTGCACAACGCTGCGGATCTGCAGCATAAAAATGTGTAAAACCACCTAAAAAAAAAAAGATTTGTACAAATGTCATATTTAATTGCCAGATTTATCAAAACTGCTTCAATGCTAAAGTGGAGCTCCCCATAACAACCAATCAGATTGTTTTTTTCATTCCAAAAGAGCCTGCAATAATAATCATTGTACTCTTCATACAGCGCCAAATACTTCATAGCAGCTATTTTATAGTTCTGCCGTATTCTGCAGAGCTGGACAGATATTGTCATCACTCTCTGTATGGCGCTGTCCTCACAGACACACTAGGGTTATTTTCATACGGAAAAAATTAACCTATGAGTATGATTTTGGAGGCTGGGAAGAAAATGGAGAATCCAGAGGAGACGTACACACACAAAAGGAGAACAGAGAAACTCCATGAAGATGATGGGATTCAAATCCAAGACCTCTGTGGAGCAAAGCAACAGTTTAGTACCTCGGAACCCAAGCCGAGTTAGTTTTCAAGTAGTTTTCCACTTTAAAAATCAACTACCGAAGTTATTCAATTAAGTTACTTGCGACTTCGTGAATAACTTACTTCGGCCCATTGGAGCCCATACATTCTATTACTGTACTGAGACAAATCTCTGTACAGTATTATTCCAAAGTTTTGAACAAAGCGACTTCGGATGAAGCACCCTAAGCTCGCTTCGCTCAACACTACTCAGCTCCATCAGCCCCCCTCCATGCCATCAGTTCCTCCCCCCAGTGCCACCAGCTAACCCCAGTGCCATGAATGCCCCCATGACATCAGCTCCACCAGTGCCATCAGCTCCCCCTCCCATGTGCAATCAGTTCCTCCACCAGAATCCCTGCAGTGCCATGAACTCCCCCATGCCATCAGTTCCCCCCCCCCAGTGCCATCAGCTCCCCCTCCCTCGTATCATCAGTTCCTCCTCCACTGCCATTAGTTCCTCAATCAGTGCCACAGCTCCCCAAACGCCACCAGCTCCCTCCAGTGCCATTAGCTCCCCGCAGTGGCATGAACTCCCTCATGCCTTCGGCTCCCCCCCAGGGCCACCAGTTCCCCCCCCCCTTACCCATCAGTACCAAGCCACAGCGCTGGTGAAATGAAATACTTACCTTTCCTGCTAGGGGCGCTACCGACACTCCACAGCTCTTCCATCCTCTTCTTCACGCAATGCACTGGGACATGACATGTCACACAGCATCAGGTCATAGAACACACTTACGTGCACTACATCCTGACGATGTGTGTACGTCAGAAGGACAGTGCAGCGCAATAACGGCTGGCGGGAGATCACTGAGCAGTGAGTAATAGCAAGCGCTTTTTGCATCAAGGATATTTTGGTGTCGAGTTACTGGATCGATTTGAGTACTTGTTTCAGCCCTACAGGTGAGTGTCCCAGCCGACCACAGGTCTACTGACCCAAACTGACAGCATTAAAGATTCCGATAAGGGCTCATGCACACGAACGTATTTTTTGTCCGTGTCCATTCCGTTTTTTTGTGGCCCATATGTGGAACCATTCATTTGAATGGGTCCACAAAAAAAAGTTACTCCGTGTGTGCATTCCGTTTCCATATCTCTGTTCTGCAAAAAAATAGAACATTATTGTCCGCATCACTACCCTTGTCCTATTATTGTTCGCATTACTGACAAGGGTAGTACTAATTTATTAGGGGTCAGCTGTTCCATTCCGCAAAATACGGAATGCATGCGGACGTCATCCGTATTTTTTGCGGACCTCAAAATACATACTTCGTGTGCATGAGCCCTAATGCTGTGAGTTCCTTTCATCAGATGCCCATTCTGGGCAGGACAGCATAAATGCAGCTGTAATAAGCTTGTGTGAAACTGGGCTTAAAGCTCATGCACACGACTGTTTGTATTTTACGGTCCACAAAAAAAAAAAAAAAAAAAAAAACGGATGACATCTGTGTTACATCCATTTTTTTTGGCGGATCCATTGTAACAATGCCTGTCCTTGTACACAAAACGGACAAGAATAGGACATTTTCTACTTTTTTTGCAGAACTGACTGCGGACATTTGGATATGGAATGCACACACAGTCATTTCCGTTTTTTTGCGTCCCCAATGACTTGTCATTCTAATATACTGCCAGTTAAAGGGCAGCATATTTTCCTAAGAGATCCCCAGTAAAAGCTGAGGAGTCATAGTTGATTCAAGTTATCATTATATTCTGAGACCTTACCTGAATTAGACACATAATAATACTTTATCCTCATTATAGATGAACTTCAGACAGTGAATTACTCCTTTGAACTTACATTTCCTCATACTTTTCTTTATAGCTATTTGCAGTGTCCTGGGGGGTGGGATATGATTTGTATGGTGTTCATAGAATCTGAACATTCCAAAAGATTACAAAACTGCTGCCAGAGCCCTGACTTGAACCCAACCAGAAAACGACTGTCCATCAATGGTCCCCATGCAACTGGACAGAGCTGGAGAGGAGCTGCAGAGAAGAATGGCAGAAAATCCCCATACCTAGGTGTGTAAACCTTGTGACATCATACCCAAGAACACCAGAGGCCATAATCACTGCCAAAGGTGCTTCAACTATGTTCGGAGTAAAGGGAATAGATATTTATTACTTATCCTCAGGATAAGATCTGCGCGGGAGCGACACCTAGGACCCCTACCGATCAGCTGTCAGAAGAGGCCTTGAGACATCACTGTACATCAGTCACATGGCCTAGTGGCATCTCAGCCCCATTCAAGTCAACGGGGCTGAGCTGCAATACCGAGCACTGCCTGAAGATAAGTCATCAATATCTATTCCAGGATAACCCCTTTAAAGGGGTGGCTCCATCTTGCCGTTTCCATGGAGTGATAGGACTAAATGCCGGCTTCAGGTGGCTCGGCTTACAGAAAAGAGCCAAGTGGGCCGGCATTCTGCGGTTTCTGGAATTCCTGGAGTTATGGAAGCAGTGTATATTGTTCTTCTAGGCCAGTGATGGCGAAGCTTTTAGAGACCAAGTGCCCAAACTGCAACTCAAAACCCCACTTACTTATAAAGAAGTGCCAACATCTGACTACTGAGGTTTTAGTTTGGAAAAACAACTCATCCATTAATATGGGCCGGACTGGGACTTAAAAGCAGCACAGACCTCACCAGCCCACAAACTGCTGCGACGATGACCTCACTGCCGCCACATAAAATGGCCACGATGACCTATGTATTATACTGCCCTGTATATGGATTCCATACATGGTCTCCTTACATACATTCTCCATATAAAGGGAAGTATAATACAAATACTCATCACCTACTAAGTATCATCCATATATATAGGGCAGTATAATACATAGCTCATCACCTCCTTACATCATATGTATATGTATACACTTCTCACAAAAACTTAGGAATATTTGGCTTTCTGGTGAAATTTATGGAAAGTATAAAAAGTTCCCGCTTCAGTAATATAATATCATGAAAGTAGGGCATTTAAGTAGAAGCATGCAATGGTGATTTCCTCATCTCAAACAATTTATTGAAACAAAAGCCAACACCAGTGGTGGGTATACCCCCACAAAAATGTCAAGGTCTCAATAACTTGAGCATCAATTACAGCTTGACAACGACGTCTCATGCTGTTTACAAGTCGACTTATTGTCTGCTGAGGCATGGCATCCCAGTCTTCTTGAAGGGCATCCCTCAGGTTATTGAGGTTCTGGGGTACAGAGTTACGAGCCTCTACACGGCAACTCAGCTGATCCCATAGGTTTTCAATGGGATTCAGGTCTGGAGAAAGTGCAGGCCACTCCATTTGAGGTCCCCTAGTCCCCAGCACCGTTCCCTAATGATGTGACCTCGAAGAGTTGGCGCATTGTCATCCATGAAGATGAAATTAGGCCTGTGTTGTTCATGCAGAGAAACAATGACTGGATTAATGATGTTATTCAAGTAGTATGGGCTTGTCCCTGTACCACTCACAAAGTGTAGGACAGTTCTGTATTGACTAGACACCTGCCCACACTGTAAAATCACCACCACCAAAGGCTCGTCTGGTAACCACAGTGGCTGATGCATAGCACTCTCCTTGACCTCTCCAACATCGTTGCCCATGATAGAAGATGATGCCTGGTGGTGTGGTCAGGTACCCTTGCAGGTCTTCTAGCACACAAACAACTCTGATGTAGAGATGAGCGAATCTATTCGCCGCTTCATAGATTCGTATTAAATCTTACAAATTTTCTACTCCGAAGCTAATCCGGATTTTTTCGGATTCGCTTCTTATTATTTGTAAATTTTCGTAAAATTTTGAACGCTAATGATACGTACGATACTTACGAAACGCACGCATTCGTGAAGCTGGAAAATGATGATACGCCCCCACAAGAGCGGGAAAGTGAAGATACACCCCCCTCAGAACTGGAAAAAAACAGCCCGGCCTACCGGGATCTAACTATTTTCACGTATAGGGAGTGAAGACTCCTCCCTCAGTACTCCACCCTCCTCTGAACCAGTTTAGACCAGCACTGAACACTGATTAGTAGTAGCAAGCATGGCTAAAGAGCTGCGTCCGAACTGGAACCAGATGGTCTTTGGGAGTTCCCCGAACCACCGCCTGCTCCAGACATCAGGGTGTCACACTCTGAACTCAAGACGAGAAACCAAGCTTCAGTGCCCTTATTCTCCTTACCGGCTGCTGAGATTGCTGCACATCGTGAGGTGGTTCGTCGTGAGGCGGCTGAGGCAGATGGAGCGTCCACTTCGCCGCCCAGGATTGTGCCAGCATCGGTGACGGCCTACGCGCAGGCCCTCTGGGACTACAAGAATGCTGTGGAGGACTGGGTAATCCAGGTACTGGACCATCCTAGGCCGGGAAATCCTAAATTGGAGTGCTAAAGGGGAACTGACCTGTGGTTTTCGGTCGAGCAAGGCTCTGGCTTCCTGACAGACGACGAGGACGGCAAGGAGTACTTCGTGGGCCACAGTTCAGTTAAATGTCTGTACCTGCCCCAGCCTGTATGTGGGGGATCAGGTGGAGTACACCCCCATGGCATCCCTGAAAGGCCCCTTTGCTACCAGGGTTACCCTACTTTCTAAGCCTTTGGTACCTACATCGGAACCAGAAGTGTGTCCGGATGAACCACCAGGTCCAGGACGTGTGCGCTGCCTTCAGGAGTCACCAGATGGCATCCTCCGGTTCAGGGAAAAGCCATAGCCACAGCCTCTGATACCTGGACTGCCACCATCACAGTCCTTTCAGCTGACAACTTCATCATTTACATTCCAATCCACGGTGATCCACCAATACCAACTACCGTGGAAGATGAAGCCAGCAGCAGCCAGAGGAGCTGGGGCTTCTTCCCTGGATGCAACCTTGCCGGAACCGCTGCAGCCAGAAGTCCTTACCCCTGCTGTCCCGGCAGGAGTATCCGGAAAAGCGCAGGTGGCTGCAACGCTCACCATCGTGACCACCAACCGGACCCGGTCAAGTCCGACTTCCGGAAGAAGAGGGCAGTTGAGTTCCACCACGGCAGCAAGCGTGGCCTACAAGAGGCAGGAGCGTCCTCTGATGTCCTTCAGTAGCAGCTCAAGCAAGGAGAACTTCAGGTCCCTCATCTAAGGGACCCAACTACTGGCTGTCTCAAGGACACTTCAAGAGGACCTATGGGAGCCACACCATGGACTGCACCTGACGGGTGAGAGCTAGTTGGCACTTTTTTTGTCTGTTTAGTTTGTATTGCCCCGTTTGACTCTCACCCAGATGGACATGGCTTGTCAGGACTCCCCCCCATTCTGCAGAAAATTCCCATTTGTGCCTATTTTCCTCCCCCCCTTCTTAGGTTATTTGGGAGACCCTTTGCAAAGAGGGTTCTCTATTTGCTGCTATTTTCTATTATCCATGTGGATTACACGTTACCTGTTTGGATTACAAAATTACCTCATGTGGATTACAACTGAATTTTGGATTGTGTTCCAGTGTTTTATCATGCCAAAGAACCATGAGGAGACACTCAAACGTATAACTGAGCCTTTTATGCTTGCAAATGTGAAATTGATTGCACTAAAATGTTTGCATAATTATATCTTTGCTGTATTTTAGCTACACTGTTTTTACTGGTTCAGCAACGTTCAAACACTTTAGCCCATTGTGTGTATTCTTTTTGCGGTACTGCAAAGTGTCCTATTATGCACATATTGTGCGGTGTTTTTAGTAAATTATGCACTTAGCTGGATAGCTAGCAGTGAGCACCTTACTTTTCTACCTCATATGGACTGCCTCTGAGGACTGTACGCCACATCCTAGCCTCGTGTGTATGACGCAATCGCGAGTCAATAGTATGCTAAGGATTCGTACGCACTTTTGTATGCTAATGCTTACATATTGCGTACTTTTAACAACGCTAACTGTATGTTTGTAATTTGTATAGGAATGTTTGCAAAACAACGATTATTTTTTAACGTAAATTCGACCAAATAAATTCATATTAAGAACAAATCTTGTCAAAAATTCATTGAACATTCGCCGAAGCGAATATTCAATGATTCGCTCATGACTACTCTGATGTAAACAGTTGCAAATGGTCTGACGTGTGGCATTCATCATCCGGTTCCACAGGACATTGTTCACAATGAAGTGGTCATCAGTGTGGGATGTATCCACTTCTATGCCTTTCTGTGACTCTTCCAGTCTCTCTGTTGCAACCTGCTGATGACACTCTGTCAAACTCTAAGCTCAAAGGCCACTTCCATCTGAGAACATCCTGCTTGAAGCCTCGCAATGGCAAGGTACTGTTGATCAATTGTTAGGTGTCATCTTGGTCTCATGATGTCAAAATGTGAACAGCATGATTAGGAGGACTGTTTAAATACCACTTCTAATTGACCCAGGAAATTTATTGGGCGATTCATGGATCAAACACCTGTTGTGAATTTTGCCATTAAGCTCCTTGTTAGAGAACAGCAAGTTGTGCAAAAAGTACTGAAACACTAAACATGGAACACATGGAAAGTACTGAAACACTGGACATCTGCATTTAAAAGTTTAGAGAAGGTCACACTGAGTTCACCTATATGTAAGGGTAAGAGTGCGTTTTAGGTTCATCCTGAAATTTTACCCACAAGCCAAATATCCTTAACTTTTTTGTGAGTAGTGTGTATGTTACAGGAAAATATGGTTCCCAGCCAGAACTTCAGTCCTAGACCAGTTAAATATGATATAGCATATACTGATGTTATTCAATGGTATTCACCCATTGAGTAATATCAGTATATAGCCAGAAGCCATTTGGTCATTAGCGCTTGTTAGCATATCAAAGGCAGGAAGGACACAGTGTAAGGCCTCTTTCACACTAGCGTTAGCACGGATCCAGCACCTAAAGGGTGCCAACGGATCCGTGCTAACGCTGATACATGTGTATCCGGCCCCATACATGTTGACAGAAATACATACAGACATACACAAACACATACATACATACAGACACACACATACTTACATACTCCAGCCCGGGACGCCGGCAGCACGTCTTCACGCGCCTCCTGATCGCAGTGATAACGATTCCCCACAGCGCCCTCTGCTGGGCGCAGTGGGGAAACGTCATAGCTGCGCGCAGGAGGCGCGTGAAGACATGCTGCCGGCATCCCTGCCTGGAGTATGTGAGTATGTATGTGTATGTATGTATGTCTGTATGTATTTCTGTGTAGCCGGATCCGGAATGACCCCCCATTGCAAGTCAATGGAGGACAGATCCGGATTACTGGTGTGTCACACCAAACGGATCCGTCCCCATTGACTTGCATTGGGGGTCATTCCGGATCCGGCTTGGTGCGGATGCCTGGACCGGAGAGAAAACCGCAGCATGCTGCGGTTTGTTCTCCGGTCTGAAGACGGAACGGAATGCTTTTAGGAGCATTCCGTTGTCTTCAGTTCAGTTTTGTCCCCATTGACAATGAATGGGGACAAAACTGAAGCATTTTTTTCCGGTATTGAGCCCCTATGACGGAGCTCAATACCGGAATAAAGAAACGCTAGTGTGAAAGTAGCCTAAAAGCAGTTGGACAAGATTTTCTTGGCCAACAGATTGGGAAGAGATTTGAGTGGTCATGGGGTGGAGTCGATGGTGGGGGAGGCTGGGACGCAGGAAGATATATCCTTTGTAAAACTTTGGATGCTCGCTCTCTCTTCCTGCCACCCCTTGAACCAACAGCACCTCTGGAGCAAACTACGGTATATGTGTGTATGTATATAAGTAAAATATCCCAGTAAACTTTATATATGTACATATAGATATTTGTATTACCAGTAGATTATATATGCTGTTTATGCATGAGTCTCTATATGTACATGTACTAATGGTCAGGTACTGGATGCGAGTTGGGTAGCAGTGTAGATCCAGTAGACTGTATATTGGTGGACACTGGATATACTGTATATACATACACATTATTGGCCACATTGCTTAGCATCCAGGGAGGGCAGGAACGGAAGTAGCTGTGTGTGGTGGTGTCCTCTATGTACTGTGTTATTTGTAGTGTCTGTATCTTGATGTAATGTCCATTGCTTTGTCATCTCTATGTTATTAGTTAAGTATTTTTATATAAAAGTATCTGTCTTACCCCTCCTCCTGCTTGCTCTTCCTGAGGCTGGCGCTGCTGTGTCCTGACTGCCTGCAGCTACAGGACGTACAGAGCGCCCTCTGACCTGACGCTGCAGGAGGTCAGGTGAGTTCAGCGCGGGCCCATGGAAGAGCGGGGACACAGCCAGGACCGGAGGTAAGTTTATTTTTTTTTTTTCTTGTCTGATCTGAGGTCTGAAGTGGGGGCCAAAAAGGGATCTTAAAAGGTGGGGACAGAATGGGGGGGGATCTGAAAAGGAGGGGACAGAATGGGAGGGGGGATCTGAAATGGTGGGACAGAATGGGGGGGGGGTCTGAAATGGTGGGACAGAATGGGGGGGGTCCGAAATGGTGGGACAGAATGAGGGGGGGGGTCCGAAATGGTGGGACAGAATGGGGGGGATCTGAAATGGTGGGACAGAATGGGGGGTGGGGATCTGAAATGGTGGGACAGAATGGGGGGGGGATCTGAAATGGTGGGACAGAATGGGGGGGGGGATCTGAAATGGTGGGACAGAATGGGGGGGATCTGAAATGGTGGGACAGAATGGGGGGTCTGAAATGGGGATGGGGGGACAGAATGGGGGGGGTCTGAAATGGTGGGACAGAATGGGGGGGGGGTCCGAAATGGTGGGACAGAATGAGGGGGGGGTCCGAAATGGTGGGACAGAATGGGGGGGGGGGGGTCTGAAATGGTGGGACAGAATGGGGGGTCTGAAATGGTGGGACAGAATGGGGGGGGGGGATCTGAAATGGTGGGACAGAATGGGGGGGGATCTGAAATGGTGGGACAGAATGGGGGGGGTCCGAAATGGTGGGACAGAATGGGGGGTCTGAAATGGTGGGACAGAATGGGGGGGGGTCTGAAATGGTGGGACAGAATGGGGGGGGTCCGAAATGGTGGGACAGAATGAGGGGGGGGGGGGTCCGAAATGGTGGGACAGAATGGGGGGGATCTGAAATGGTGGGACAGAATGGGGGGGGGGGATCTGAAATGGTGGGACAGAATGGGGGGGGGATCTGAAATGGTGGGACAGAATGGGGGGGGGGATCTGAAATGGTGGGACAGAATGGGGGGGGTCCGAAATGGTGGGACAGAATGGGGGGGGTCCGAAATGGTGGGACAGAATGGGGGGTCTGAAATGGTGGGACAGAATGGGGGGGGTCTGAAATGGTGGGACAGAATGGGGGGGGGGGGGTCCGAAATGGTGGGACAGAATGAGGGGGGGATCTGAAATGGTGGGACAGAATGGGGGGGGGGGGTCTGAAATGGTGGGACAGAATGGGGGGTCTGAAATGGTGGGACAGAATGGGGGGGGGATCTGAAATGGTGGGACAGAATGGGGGGGGATCTGAAATGGTGGGACAGAATGGGGGGGGGGCCGAAATGGTGGGACAGAATGAGGGGGGGGTCCGAAATGGTGGGACAGAATGGGGGGGGGTCTGAAATGGTGGGACAGAATGGGGGGGGGGTCCGAAATGGTGGGACAGAATGGGGGGGGGTCTGAAATGGTGGGACAGAGTGGGGGGTCTGAAATGGTGGGACAGAATGGGGGGGATCTGAAATGGTGGGACAGAAATGGGGACCAGAAAGGGGGGGGTCTGACATGGGCCCCAGAAGGAGAGTTCTATATGGGGGCCACAAGAGTATGATATGGGGCCAGAAGGGGGAGGGGGGTATGATTGGGGATCTAATTAGGGGTCTGAAGGAGGTCTGATTAGGGGCCTGAAGGAGGTCTGGAGGCCTAATGAGGGTCTGATAGGGGGTCTGGAGGTCTAATGGGGGTCTGATTGGGGCTTTGGAGGTCTAATGAGGGTCTGGAGATGGGGGGGGTCTCATCTGGGGTTTGATATGGGATCTGATCTGAAAGGTAAGGGGGGTACTGTTTTTCTGTGTGGTGCCAGTATTTTCAGGGGGGCTATTTCTGTAGTATAGTATGGGGGGCGGGCAGGGTGAGATGTGGAGAAGGTGAGAGGATGATGGAAAAGTAGGAAAGTAAAATGTCTGTTTGTTGCACTCTTCAGAGACGAGGCACAGCTGAAAGAAGTCACCATGGCGGTCTGGTCTGACAGAAGAAGAGGAAAGAAAACGTCATCAGAGAAGTCACTGGATGTAAGAGGTACATATGTGGCGCTGTATGAAATGTTTTCCAAGTCTGTCTTTGAAGGGGTTGTCTTTTTTTTTTTGTACGAGCGCTGCTTTCTCTGCTCTGTTTACTGCAAATTCTGTGGCAAGCAAGTGAACAGAGCAGAGAAAGCAGCTCTCATATGAGCTCTGCTCTCTCTTCAAACAGCTGATCGTCAGGGTGCCGAAGGACCCCAGCCGATCTGATATTGATGACCTATAGTGAGGATAGGTCATTAGTAGTAAAAAGAGGACAACCCCTTTAACAGTAGGACTGGAGGGAAGGGATTAGGTTGAGAATTTGGCATGGGGGGCGTTTCAATATTTGCCTTGGGCATCAGAAAATCTAGGTGCACCTGCGGCAGGTGGGGGGGGTACAGACTGAGGGTAGTTGGGTGTATGGGGATGGTGGGGTAGTTGGGCGGGGGTTAATTAGCTTGGCAAAGGACCATTTCTAGTATCCAGGGGGTTGGGGGGGGAGGTCCGAAATGGTGGGACAGAATGGGGGGATCTGAAATGGTGGGACAGAATGGGGGGGGGGGATCTGAAATGGTGGGACAGAATGGGGGGGGGGGATCTGAAATGGTGGGACAGAATGGGGGGGGATCTGAAATGGTGGGACAGAATGGGGGGGGGATCTGAAATGGTGGGACAGAATGGGGGGGGTCCGAAATGGTGGGTCTGAAATGGTGGGACAGAATGGGGGGGGGTCTGAAATGGTGGGACAGAATGGGGGGGGGGTCCGAAATGGTGGGACAGAATGAGGGGGGGGTCCGAAATGGTGGGACAGAATGAGGGGGGGGTCCGAAATGGTGGGACAGAATGGGGGGGGATCTGAAATGGTGGGACAGAATGGGGGGGGGGGGGTCCGAAATGGTGGGACAGAATGAGGGGGGGGGGTCCGAAATGGTGGGATAGAATGGGGGGGGGTCTGAAATGGTGGGACAGAATGGGGGGGGGGGTCCGAAATGGTGGGACAGAATGGGGGGGGGGGGTCCAAAATGGTGGGACAGAATGGGGGGGGGTCTGAAATGGTGGGACAGAGTGGGGGGTCTGAAATGGTGGGACAGAATGGGGGGGATCTGAAATGGTGGGACAGAAATGGGGACCAGAAAGGGGGGGGTCTGACATGGGCCCCAGAAGGAGAGTTCTATATGGGGGCCACAAGAGTATGATATGGGGCCAGAAGGGGGAGGGGGGTATGATTGGGGATCTAATTAGGGGTCTGAAGGAGGTCTGATTAGGGGCCTGAAGGAGGTCTGGAGGCCTAATGAGGGTCTGATAGGGGGTCTGGAGGTCTAATGGGGGTCTGATTGGGGCTTTGGAGGTCTAATGAGGGTCTGGAGATGGGGGGGTCTCATCTGGGGTTTGATATGGGGATCTGATCTGAAAGGTAAGGGGGGTACTGTTTTTCTGTGTGGTGCCAGTATTTTCAGGGGGGCTGTTTCTGTAGTATAGTATGGGGGGCGGGCAGGGTGAGATGTGGAGAAGGTGAGAGGATGATGGAAAAGTAGGAAAGTAAAATGTCTGTTTGTTGCACTCTTCAGAGACGAGGCACAGCTGAAAGAAGTCACCATGGCGGTCTGGTCTGACAGAAGAAGAGGAAAGAAAACGTCATCAGAGAAGTCACTGGATGTAAGAGGTACATATGTGGCGCTGTATGAAATGTTTTCCAAGTCTGTCTTTGAAGGGGTTGTCTTTTTTTTTTTTTGTACGAGCGCTGCTTTCTCTGCTCTGTTTACTGCAAATTCTGTGGCAAGCAGGTGAACAGAGCAGAGAAAGCAGCTCTCATATGAGCTCTGCTCTCTCTTCAAACAGCTGATCGTCAGGGTGCCGGAGGACCCCAGCCGATCTGATATTGATGACCTATAGTGAGGATAGGTCATTAGTAGTAAAAAGAGGACAACCCCTTTAACAGTAGGACTGGAGGGAAGGGATTAGGTTGAGAATTTGGCATGGGGGGCGTTTCAATATTTGCCTTGGGCATCAGAAAATCTAGGTGCACCAGCGGCAGGTGGGGGGGGGGGTACAGACTGAGGGTAGTTGGGTGTATGGGGATGGTGGGGTAGTTGGGCGGGGGTTAATTAGCTTGGCAAAGGACCATTTCTAGTATCCAGGGGGTTGGGGGGGAGGATAGGTCACTGTAATAAGTCCAGGAGGAGACTACTATGGGGAGTGGGGTAACAAGGCTACTATGGGGTTGGGGGGCTACTGAGGAGAGACTACTATGCTACCGTGGGGGGAGGAGGCTACTATGAGGTGGGGGGGGTGAGGGTAACGAGGCTACTATGGGGTGCGGGGGTTCTAAGGAGAGGCTACTATGCTACTGTGGGGAGAGGAGGCTACTATAGGGTGGGGGGTTCTAAGGAGAGGCTACTATGCTACTGTGGGGGGGGGGCTGAGGAGAGGCTACTATTTGGGGGCGTGGGGGAATGGGTCACGTTGGGGGGGGGGGGGTGCATCATCACAGAGAGTGCCTAGGGCAGCATGTACCCTAAATACCGCCCTGCTTTCTGCCTATAATCTGGCCGTGTACATGTGCCCACAGATAGGGCTCCGAGTGCCCCCTCTGTGCCGTAGGTTCGCCACAATTGTTTGCGTAGCCCCATTGGGAATGGAATTGGAGAGATGGGACAACCTTTTTATCAGGCACAGACCTACATACTAGCAATGACTGGTGGAAAACAAGTTCCAGCACTCCTTTTTCTCACAAAATTTTTTTTATTTTTAAATTCAGCAGTCCTGCTGGCAGTTACACTTTTGCTCTGCACAGTTCTGATAAAACCTCCTTTAGGAACTAACTAGGTGTGAAGGAGGATGTGACAATGTCTCCTGGCCCCGGAGGAGGCGCCATACAATAGTCTTCAAGGAAATGCACTTTCTGGGGTACGAAAACCGCGGGACACCCTCGGGTCTGAAGACGGTTCCTCTCAGACGCCTGATATCAGGCCTTTACCATGTTTGGAGTTACTGAGGACCGGGCCTGGCCAGCTGCGCAGCACTGATAAGCCTCTGCCCTACCACACTAGCGGCAGAACCTCTCGCCACATAACCCTGTAGCTTCCGGCCGCCGCTGAGCTCAGCGCCACACATGACGTTTTCTTTCGAATCTTCGAAGGAACCAATAGCTGTTGTAGCTCCGCCCAACCCTTTCCAGTGCGCCCGCCTTCGTGACGTCACACCCACAAAGTTAATAAAAGGCAGTGTCCCAAGCGCATTCCAGGGCAGTTCTTACCGAGACTCCTAACTGTCGGTCGGTGAGAATTCAGACGACTTGGAAACGCTCTATTTGTGTGGATTTGAACGCCTCTATTGAGTAGTCATGGTAAGTAATATGAGGGAAGAGCTCCGGCTCCTTGTCCGTCATAGCATCCTCTCTGACGCAGGAAGTGCCCCTCCTAGACGGTTCGCGTTATAACGCCTGAGAGCGGGCCCTCGAGATGGAGCCTTCAATAGAAGGTAGTTTTTAACCCTTTCTGCGTAGGTTAATTGGGCGCGCTGTTCCTGAAACTTCTGGCGCAGGCGGGTAGAGCGCGGCGAGCGCACGTGTTGTCACGTGCTGTGCTCCTCCCTCCTTATCTCCATGGTTTTCTGCAGGCATGAGTCATGGAGATGGCAGTGTGTGGGATTTCTACAGTGTGTGACTACTTTCTTCACGTTGTGGACGTGGGTGATGGAGTTATCAGGCTTGTGGGCGGAGTCACGTGACGGTCCTCCGTTAGGCTCTGCAGGTTCCTCGCCATCAGGTGTCTGTTGCTGTGTCATGGCGGAGTCGGGGGCTGTGCTGTGTTATTTTAGCCGGCTCCTATAAAATTGGTCTTCATTATGCTAGTGTGAACACTGTCCATTTGTGGTGTTAGAGGGATACTTTTCAGTTATGTTTAAAAAGGGCGTGAAATATTGGTGCTACATCCCTGCCATCTAGAAGCCATGACGTTGTGTTCTTGTTCTGACCCCAGTAGAGTGTTGGTGGTTACCTTCTGATCGTGCATATGTGACCGCTGACGCTATTGATTGGCTGTAATGGTCATGTGATGACAAGCAGGATGATGGTGCTGGAGTGTCAGTTATTTTAACAGTAAGGAAAGCTTATTTCACAGTTTCTAGCGCCTAGCCACTTTTTTTAAAGGATAGGTAACAATCCTGCAGCCGCCTCCTAGACCAGTGATGTCATGTCCACTGGTTATGTGCTCTTGGCGCAGCTCAGTCCTAGTCAAGTGAATGAGGCTTATCTGCAATACCAGGCACTGCCACTATGCAGTGTATGGCGCTGTGAATAAGCTGCAGTGCTCACTTCACACAGTGGAGGTGCTAGGAGTCAGGCCCCCAGCTGATCGGATATAGATGACCTATCTATGGTCCCAGTCCTAACAGGGTGATTTCGAAAGCCATCTGCGCTCTCTTCCCTCATGCAGCTTTGCCACATAAACTTGTCTCTACAAGTGTGGATGACTGTGCAGTTTAGTGTGCCTTTCATTGCCCCCAAGTGTCCGTGACTGGTATGATGCCAGCTTAGAAGAATGTCTGGGGGAGTGGGTATACACGTAGCTTTCTTGTGTAAAGGTGTGAGCTGGAGGAGGGTGAAGTCATTGCTTCCCGCTACTTGTCCATGACTCATGATCTGCTCACAGTAGGACGATCACAGCACTTCCGGGTTCGCTGCCGGAGCATGCACAGGGCGGATACACGAGGGGGTTACTGAATGGATCATCTGATGAGCCTTGTGCTCCTTGTGTAACGATGAGAGCAGTGGTCCTCAGGAGTGGGCTGGAATGCTAGACTATCGTCACCCCCGCTGCATGGTTAACCCTTTAACAACTGTGAACAAGATGTACGTTTAGCCTCCTGCGCACGGCTCTATTTCAGTCATACAGATGGATTCAGTGCACATTCTGAGCTTTAATCATTCCCGGCAGTAGAAAGGACTATTGTTATCCACAAATGTGGACTATAAAAGGACCGGTGCTGAGATTTGACAATCTGGCAAAACCGATGTGCGCACAGCTCCATAGAAATGAATAGGTCAGGGTGCCATCTGCAGAAAAATAAAGGTCAGGGCCCCACCCAAAAAGCTGGCTGCCTCCACGTGACGTGAAATCCACCTCCCACTGTTTAAGTGTGGAAGTAATAAGATGCCCCCTATGGAACACTTAATTTTTGCAGATTTATGAAAATGTCTAAAAGAAAGCCTTGTTCCCCTTAGCAACTAAGCATAGCTTTAAGTTTTCAAGAGCAAGTATGAACCCAAGTCTCCTCCGTGGTTTTGCCGGTGTCAGGCGGGGCCTGTACATGAGACCCAGTGTGGTTTAATGCTACATTTTAAGAATTCCTCTGTATTGTCCAGAAACCTGCAGTTCATGTTGAGAGTAGTAGTCGTCCGTTCTCCTGGCTTGCTGTAGGCACGTGCTGGATCAGTACTATAGGTAGGTTTCAGCTATAGTGTGGTTAATCCTGTTGCTGCCGGTCTGGCATTCCTCAGTGAGTCAGTGAAGAAAAAATCTGCTGCTTTCAGCCGGTTTATGGAGTAGAACAAAAATTAGCATGTGCAGCATATGATTAAGCCTCGGCGAGCAGAACAATGGGGACAGACTAACTTGGGAGTGCCAGGGACACTGGGGGAGAACATTCCTCAATTGAGCTTTGTGTATAATCCTGGAAGCCGCTCGGGGTTGTTGCAAAAAACACATTTTGAAGTTAGATGAGTCACAAATGAGAGTAGTCTGCATTAGAGGGATTCCAGGCTCTTACCATTAATGGAGGATGAAACTATATATAATTGGTGGGGTGTGACCCTGTGCACCCCTCCTACACCAGAACTACAGAGCTCCATTCATTGTTCTGGTGCTGGAGCTAGTGGAGATCAGCTGATCAGGGGTGCTGGACCCTTGTCAGATATTAATACCACTTTAAAGGGTTGTTCACCTCCGGGGGTCTTTTGGGCAGATCCCTCTGCATGGCCTTACCTGCTGAGGGAATCATACATACTTGATCACCGTTTGCTGGGTTTCAGCTCCTTTGTTCCCTGCCGCCACGGCGGTGGTGTCCCACCTGAGTTGCGCTCTGACACAAGAGCGACATGCCGCTGCAGCAAGTCATTGGCTACAAAGGCTATGTGACCCGCAGGGAGCCAGAAAGCCGGTCCAGACATGGTGGGGAGTCTGCACGATAGGCCCCGGGAGTAAACAAACCCTTTAAAGGGGTTGTCAGTTATTTTTGATGACCCATCAATATCAGGTTGGTGGGGGTCCAACACCCGGCGCCCCTGCCAATCAGGTGTTTGAAGAGTGCGCTGTGCCAGCGCAGCCTTCCCGTCATTGTTTACAGCAGCGGTAAGCAAGTGTAATTGCACCCGTCCTATTCATTTCAATGGGACGGCTCCTCCCTATTCAAGTAAAGAGGATAGGTCATCAATATAAAGAAAGCAGACAACCCCTTTTCTTCTGGTACTTTTCTTCTGGCTCCGCCCACCAGTAGCTTTGACCCTGAGCCACTTCCATTCAATGATTGGATAAGGGAGAGTTCACATCACGTTTTATGCCTCTGTTTGATGTATAAGTTAGAAAAAGGATACAAAAACGCAGCTCACCACGTTCTTGTATCCTGCAGAGTCCAGTAAAGTATACTTTTTCCCCAATGGAACGCTATGGTGATGGATACCACTGTATGGTATCAGTCTGAGGCATCTGTTTAACGTATGCGCTTTTTGTATACGTTAAACGGATGGTGAAAAAGTGATGTGAACCCAGCAACATTTTCTGTGAGAGACCAGGCCGTAGACACTGGCAGTGGTGCGAGGTAAGTCATTTTGTGACCCTTGCTTTAAATTAAAAATGATACTGGCCAGGTGACCCCTTTAACTATTGGCAGCCTTAATATAGACATGTGGTTGTCACTGTATAAAATCTGTTTATTGGTTTATAATTTTGGAAGGCCCTTATTCACTATGTTAATACTTTATTGTATGTGTTAAAATGTATTGCAACCTACAGCATTTTGGATGGGTTTGCAAGTTGTGGTCAGTAAAAATTATGGCAAAAATCTTTGACTTTAATGTGACATACCCTTATAAGGGGACCTGTTACACTGAATGTAATGTAATCTTCCAGCACTGTTATAGAGCAGGAGGAGCAGAGCAGATTGATATAGTTTTACATGAAAAGATTCAGTAAAACTTGTATTTTATACATTTACCGTATTTTTCGCTTTATAAAATGCACCTGATAAGACGCACCCTAGATTTTAGAGTAGGAAAATAAAAGAAATATTTTTCATCACACCTCATATCAGACCCCCATCAGACCTCAGATCAGCCCACTGTGCCCCCCATCAGACCCCATACCCCATATCAGCCCACTGTGCCCCTATATCCGCCCTCAGATTAGCCCCATAAGGATAAAATAAAAACCTCTTACCTCTCCTGTGCCGCGGCTCCGCTCCTGGTCCGGCGCTCCTGTCTTCTCTGGCTGGCGCTGCACTGTCACCTGACTGCATGCAGCGTCAGGTCATAGTGCGCGCACTACGTCCTGGCGCTGTACGCGGTCAGGACAGTGCAGAGCTGGCCAGAGAAGACAGAGGAGCGCCGGACCCGGAGCGGAGCCGCGGCACAGGAGAGGTGAAGAGTTTTTTTTTTTTTTTTTATCCTTATGGGGCTGGGTGGGCTGATCTGAGGTCTGATGGGGGTCCCGGCACCTAATACATACTAGTGAGTGCTTCCATAATGGAAGTGCTCACTTGTATTCGCTTTATAAGACTCACTGCAATTTTCCCCTTACTTTTGGGGGGGGGGGGGGGGAGTGCGTCTTATAAAGCAAAAAATATGGTATATTCCTGCTCATTCTGGGCTGTAACGTCGAGGAGTCGGTCCTATCCGTGATGACAGCCTTTCCTCTGTGTATACACAGATATCTGTCAGTCACTGATGGGACAGTCTCCTTGTCGTCAAAGCCCAGAATCAGCAGGAATATAGATGTGTAAGTTAAAGAACTCCCGCAAAAATTTTATTCCATGTCCTGCTAGAAATGTACATGATGTAATCTGTAGTGAATGTAATTTTCCTACCAGTAGCTGAATTTTTGAGTTATATCATCCTGAAGTTTATCTGTATCATGTGACTAGGAATTAGACCCACCAACTCACACAGCACCTTGTGTGTGGACAGGAAGTCTAATTTTCTATGCATTCTTATGGGAGCCTCACTTTCAGTCTCATAGGAATGAATAGAGAAGTGACTGGCTTGCTGTCCTGGGTCAGTTGGAGGTCAGGGAGTTGGTCACATGACCCAGCTACAATAAGAAGACAGTGGAAACTCTCAATTTCAGCCTCTGATAAGAAAATGACAATCACTACAGATTATATCATGCACCTTTCTAACAGGTCAGAGAAAATTTTTTTTTGCGGGAGTTCTAAGTTTTTCGTTGAATATTTTTCCACAACTTTATATCGGGGATCAGCAATCTTCAGCACTCCAGCTGCTGCTTAGCTGTTCTTGTATCTCCTGTAGAAGTAAATGGATCATGCTGGGAGTTGTAGTTTCAAAATAGCTGGAGTGCCGGTTGCAAATCCCTGCTATATATCAATCTGCTGAGCATCTCGTACTCTAACATGATGTTGGCAGATTAAATTTCACCTTCATGGTGTCACTGAAGTGTTCTGCATAGAACGGTTTCACAGCCCCTCTGCTCTGAGTGACAGCTGTTAGGGTCTCCTGGTTGGATGCTACAGGTGTCACTCAGAGGGGGAGGGTTTCGTGGCTGTGAAGCAGCTCAATGCAGAGAGGACTGCAGGGAAGATCCTCCTCCTGGGCACTTGCAGGAGCAAAACCTGACAGAATACAGGTTCATATTTGCACAACTGATAAAAGCTCTGCAAAAGGTATATTTGTACAGCACTCCTCGGACCCTACAAAAGGCTGTCAGCAGTTTAGCATGTTCAGAACTGCTGACTGACTCCCTTTAACAGCGTTTGTGGCTTATTAGCAGACATATGCATAGGATAATTACAGCTTATCAGCTCTACTGTGAATCAACGTTGCCATGCACTAAAAGCTAGTGCGAAGTACAGATGTTAGATGGAGGCCACTTTCATGATTGTATCATGTACATGTGGCTGTATTACTTTCATACTGAGTCCTCTGCAGCAGAAGTGATACATACTTTATATTGGTAAGGCCCTAATCTTGCTTAGATCTGGTAATATCTGAGTAACACCAGTTTCCTAAAACACTTTGATCTGTGGAGTTTGAGTTGTGGAGGCTGCCACAGACTGCTGAAATAAGGGGCACAGTTGCCCAGCTCAGTGCTGTGCCCCTTTGGCTCTGCTCTGTAGGAAGGCAGCTGAAAACGGACGTGCTGAGGGCTTTTTCCCTTTTGTTTTAGTGACTATCGATCAAATCGCCACCAATCCAAACTTCTAGGACACCAAGTTTTAGTAAACTGATGTTACTCTTTGATGACTAAATGCTTTGCGGAGGTTATTAAAAGGAGTCAGGGATTTATTTTGTTTTTTCATTTATTTTTCATTTTCATATCAAATTCATTTGGGGTGCAGTCTGATTTGTACTGTATTGTAGAAAGTTATAATCTGTGTTTCTCTTTGCAGCGTGAGTGTATCTCCATACATGTTGGTCAGGCTGGTGTACAGATTGGTAACGCCTGCTGGGAGTTGTACTGCCTGGAACATGGCATCCAGCCTGATGGACAGATGCCCAGTGACAAGACCATTGGAGGCGGAGATGATTCCTTCAACACTTTCTTCAGTGAGACTGGAGCTGGCAAACATGTCCCTAGGGCTGTGTTTGTGGACCTGGAGCCTACAGTTATTGGTAAGCTGCTCTACACTGTGCCCCACAGTTGGATTATTCAGGAGGTGCAGTGATGTGAATGGAGCTTACCTGATGTAGTAGTATGATGATTACATGTTTGTATTGTTCCCTCTACAGATGAGGTACGCACTGGCACATACCGCCAGCTTTTCCATCCCGAACAACTGATCACTGGAAAGGAAGATGCTGCCAATAACTATGCCCGTGGTCACTACACTATTGGCAAGGAAATCATTGATCTGGTGCTTGATAGAATCCGCAAACTGGTGAGTGACTATTTCTGTAGTGATGGGGTGGCTGTTACCTGCAGCCTCCAGTGTTAACCCTGAGAACAGAGACAGAAGCATAGCTTTATTCTTTGGTAAGTCACAGTAACGTTGCATGGCTGCAACTCTTTGAACAGAGCTGTGAATCTGGCTTCATTCTCAGTGGTAGCTCCGGTGGCTGCAGGTACCAGTTGATCATTGGGGATATCTGATCCTGACCGATCTGATATTAATGATCTGTCACCGGAATAGAAATCAATATTAATCCCGAAAACGTCTTTAAATTTTCTCATTCAAATGTTTTTTTTCTTTTCTACAGGCTGATCAGTGCACAGGTCTTCAGGGTTTCCTGGTCTTCCACAGCTTTGGTGGCGGCACTGGTTCTGGCTTCACCTCTCTGCTGATGGAACGTCTCTCTGTTGATTATGGAAAGAAGTCCAAGCTTGAGTTCGCCATCTACCCAGCTCCCCAAGTGTCCACTGCTGTTGTTGAGCCCTACAACTCTATCCTTACCACTCACACCACACTTGAGCACTCTGACTGTGCTTTCATGGTAGACAATGAGGCCATCTATGACATCTGCCGTAGAAATCTAGACATTGAGCGCCCATCTTACACTAATCTCAATCGCCTTATTAGTCAGATAGTGTCCTCCATCACAGCTTCTCTTAGATTTGATGGAGCTCTGAATGTAGATCTGACAGAGTTCCAGACTAACTTGGTGCCCTACCCGCGTATCCACTTCCCTCTTGCCACCTATGCCCCAGTTATCTCTGCAGAGAAAGCTTACCATGAGCAGCTGACAGTAGCAGACATAACCAATGCTTGCTTTGAGCCAGCCAACCAGATGGTGAAATGTGACCCCCGTCATGGTAAATACATGGCTTGCTGCCTGTTGTACCGTGGTGATGTGGTGCCCAAAGATGTTAATGCAGCTATTGCCACCATCAAGACCAAGCGTAGCATCCAGTTTGTGGACTGGTGCCCAACTGGTTTTAAGGTTGGTATTAACTATCAGCCACCAACTGTGGTTCCTGGTGGTGATCTGGCCAAGGTACAGCGTGCTGTGTGTATGCTGAGCAACACCACTGCTATTGCAGAGGCCTGGGCTAGGCTGGACCATAAGTTTGACCTTATGTATGCCAAGCGTGCCTTTGTGCACTGGTATGTAGGTGAGGGTATGGAGGAGGGAGAGTTCTCTGAGGCCCGTGAGGACATGGCTGCCCTGGAGAAGGATTATGAAGAAGTTGGGGCAGATAGTGCTGAAGCAGAGGATGAAGGCGAAGAGTATTAAACCTTTAAAACATTTGAATTGTGCCTTTTTCTTCCCCTGAAGTTAAAGTTCACCATCTTGTATGTTTTTTAAATAAAGTTCCATTTTAAATATGGTTCCTAATAAGTGAGGACTGTTGAATTTAAACTTGCATAAACTGCTAAAATCTTACACCATTAGACAGCGCAGCGTAAATTAACATCTGCGCAATGGCTTAAAAGGGTTGTCCCATCTCGCCATTAAATAGCTTCTTGTGCTATGCTTTCTGTATAGCTCCCATGCACAGCAATGGGAGCTACTGAAACTGGAGTACTGGCCTGCTCCACTGTTTCCCAGCTGCTTAGCGTTCGGCGCTTAGTCTCATGTCTCCTTGGTAACGGCAAGATGGAACATCCCTTTTAAAGGGAACCTGTCACTGAAAATGTAAGCTACATGCACCATATTGTAGAGCAGGTGGAGCTGAGCAGATTGATGTTATAGGAAATATAGGATTCAGCATAACTTGGAATTTATTCATCTGGGCTTTCAAGTCCAGGAGGAGGTCTTATCAGTGATTGACAGCTATCTCTGTACACAGTTGTAGAGGGAAGGCTGCCAATCACTGATGGTTCAAACACCATGTTCAATGTGACAGGTACTTTCCATTGAGGGTGCAGAAGTCCTAGGCTGTAATGTGTTTTAGGTGTTGCAGTTCTTGATCATACCTTAATACCAGGTCTTCAAATAAGTTTTGTTTTTGTTTTTTTCCCCTTGAATGTTTGAAGCTACTTAGTTTACAGGAATTAAAATAAATGCTAGCATTACAGTGGGTGATTGTTAGAGCGGGAGTACTGAGGGGCATAGTGCATAAAAACCACTTGCTACGTCTCCCACCAAGTATCTTTACACCTCATAAACTATATGCTATGAAATCTCCTGACGTCACCTCCAACTTTACATTTAATTTAATAAAAATAGACAAATTGGTAAGATTAAGAGGTATTGCCTTTGGAATCATGTTCTCAGCAAGAATTTACAGATTTGGTTAGCCTGGTCCTCACACAGACTGACTCATGTATCCTGCCCAGATGTATATAACTGATAGTCTTACTCTACAAAACAAATCTAAATACATGCTGTTCTTCAAGGGCATCTGTCAGCAGTTTTGCAGGAAAAGCAGAGCCTCTAGGTGTAACAGCAACACCCCCATTGCTCCAAGAGGCTCATTTTCATATATTAAAGATTTTTCTCAATAATGTGGGCACATATGAGCAGGGGACCAACACAGATGCCCTCAGCTGCCAAGTCTGCTGACAGATGCCTTAAAGGGAACCCGCCATCAACTGAGGGCAGTATAAAGTAGTGACAGAAATGCTGATTTCAGCGGTGTCACTCATGAGCTAAAACTAAGTGGTTGCTGAGAACCAGCATCATAAACATTGCAGCACAGGCCTGGAAAAGAGTCAAATCTAACTGAGAAGCGTCATGGTTATTCCTAACCTCCTGCATGCCTGCCCATCTGCTGATGATTGGCAGTTCTCTCCTAGAAAGAAAGGGAGAAAACTAGGTAGAAGACTCAGGAATTTATGAATAACCAGGACTCTTCTCATGAAGATTTGACTTTTCCAGGCCTAATATGCAATGTTTGTGACGTTGGTTCTCGACAACCACTAACTTTTAACTTATAAATGGCATACCACTGAAATCAACTCACCTGTCTCTACTTTATTCTGCCATTAGTATGGGTAGCATAAAGGTGATGACAGGTTCCCTTTAAGTCTTGTACAGATATACTCACATCAGGATGGCAGACTCTCACCTTATTTTCCCTTACCTTTCTACCTTCCATCATTAGTAGTGGCTATAAATTATACTGTTTGAAAATGTAAGTTACCAGTGGTGATAATCCGAGTAACTTCAAAATGCTTAGCCTACATTGTCTGAACATTGAAACATTTCATTTCTAAAATCTCTAATGTATCACCAGTCATTTGCTATAATTGTATTTTCTTTTTCTTCTTGGTTTCTAAACCATCAATAAAACATTTTAAAAGAAACAATCTACTTGCCCTTAAGTGTACTGTGGTTTTTAGACCCTAAATTTAAAGGGGTTTTCTGGAATTTTGATACTGATGACCTATTGTCTCTGGACCCCTGCTGATCAGCTGTTAGAGAAGGCATCACCGCTCCTGTGAACACCACAGCCTTCTCCGTGCTTACTAAGCACAGCACCGTACATTGTATAGCGGCTGTGCTTGGTATTGCATTCAGCCCCTTAGAAGTGAAATGAGGGACTCCATACCTGTAATTACACCTGCTCACCACTGCAAGCAGGTAAACGGAGCAGAGAAGGCAGCGCTCCCTTCTCTTCAAACCGCTGATCGGTGGGGTTCCAGGAGTCAGACCCCCACCAATATAATTGATGACCTATCCTAAGGTTAGGTCATCAAGAGTTAAAACCAGACAACCCCTTTAATTTTTGAGTCAAAAACGCCGGTACACATTTTAAGGGTGGCTGCGCACTGCGGATTTATGTGCAAAAAAAAAATCTGCATAATCTATCAAGCTTTTGATGTGAATTTTCTGCAGATCTCAGCAGTGTTTGAGTTGCCTTTGATCTCATACTTTGCTGGTACCCTATTATGTGATGTTTTTCTAAGCAACCCCTGCCTGCACGTAATTTGCATGGTGTGAAGGCACCATAAGGAGTTTTCAAAGAGGTTCTTTTAACTTGCACATTTGCAGTTCTGAGTGCAGTTAAGCTCAAATTTGCCCTGTGTTTGGGCTTGGAATTGCATCTGTGTAGGCACTGTAAAATGTATCCACCCTCCAGCTGTCTCAGTGAGGCCTGTGTATCAGGTACTGGTCACAAATGTACATAAGGGTGTATGCCAACTGAAAGTAACACAATATGAATACACCCTTAAACGTTTACTTTAAACTGATGTGGTAACTTCTGAGTTGCAGCCTTGACCTCAGTGTACAAGACTACAGTATTTTGGATGTTGGTCAACACATCTTGATGCAATCGAAGACAGGAAGAGGAAAAGGAACGGAAGTTACATGAGGATGTGAAGTGGCAGGCCATATGTTCTAGTTTGGTTGAGTTCTTGTTCTACTGACAGCCAAGTCTGTTGAGCGCCTCCCCTTAGACCCCATTGACATTTCAGTATTTATTTTTTTTTTTAAAGTGTGCAAATTAAGGGTCATTCCTAAGCATAGAAAGTATACTGGAAACAGTTTTTTTTTTACACCTGGCTTTGAAACTGTGAATAAGGCCTTAGAATTCTTGCTACGAGAGGATCTACATCCACTGCTGCTGTACAGGCTCTGTGCATGAGGCTCAGTAAGCTGTACGAGCCCTTGTCCTGTGACCTTTATCCAATAAAAGTATGTGCAAATGTGGCATTTTGTTGCTTTTTATTAAATAAAAATGTTTGTCAAGGAATGTGTGTATATAATGTATACATACACACCTACAAGGTATAGTCAGATGTTGCAGAATTTTCTTTTTCTACTGCGTGTGTGTATATTTTTGCAAGCCCCATTCAGGTGCAAGGGACACTTGCAGAAATATTTTGCCATGGTTTACACCCTTTGGGTGTTACATCAGAGTCTAGCAAATTCTGGTAGATTTGAGGAGATGAATAGTGATGCATGCATGTACCCGATGGAGGAATATGCTGTAATACTGTACAATGCCCTGTACATATGTACAGTCTGAAAGGAACGGTCTCACAAAAACTGCTGAAAAAAAAAAGCCCTGTGCTTCCTCTATCCCCACCGACCAGGTGTTATAACTGATGGAAGTCTCGCTATACATGGCATAGCCTCTTGCAATAGATGGTGTGTAATTCTAAGGGGGTAATCTATTAAAACCACAGTTTTAGACGCCGCTCTTAATAAACCCTATATCTGGCGGCGTTGTGAAGAGGCGTCGGCATCTACATAACCCCCTAAATACAGCTTCCTAGCTGTCTTACATTTAGACCAGTTTCTACGCCTAAAACAGGCGTAGTAAATAATGAATGAGATGGGCCTCCGGCCCCATCACGCCCATTTTTTTAGACCTGGCGAGAGGGGGAAAACTCGCAAATTGCACAAAATATGCCTAAGGCTACTTTCACACTAGCGTTTTCTTTTTCCGGTAGTGAGTTCCGCCATAGGGGCTCAATACCGGAAAAAAACATTTCCGTTTTGTCCCCATTCATTGTCAATGGGGACAAAACTGAACTGAAGACAACGGAATGCTCCTGAAAGCATTCCGTTCAGACCGGAGAGCAAACTGCAGCATGCTGCGGTTTGCTCTCCGTACTGTTTATCCGCACCAAGACGGATCCGGAATGACCCCCAATGCAAGTCAATGGGGATGGATCCGTTTGGTGTGACACACTCAGTAAACGGATCCGTCCTCCATTGACTTTCAATGGAGTTCATGACTGATCCGTCCACAGTGCATCACACAGACATGCGTGCTGCCGCTAATGTGAAAGTGGCCTAATGTAGGCATGTTACTGGATAAGAAATGACCCCCTAAATACTAAAGGGGAGATTTCTCAAAATGACTGGGGAAAACTGAGGTAGTTGCCCTTTGCAATCATTCAGTTTGTGGTAAATTTTCTTAAAGACTGGTGTATCTTATGTCTTGATTAAAAAAAAAAAAAAATTACATTATAGCCACCAAAATTAAGAGGCCCATCTTGAGGAGGTCCATGACCCAGCAGTATTTTGGCATAAGTATTATTAAAAGGCATCTGCCAGCAGATTTGAAATGAGTCTTTAGGAGCAAAGGGGGCGTTGCCTTTACACCTCTCCTCTGCAACTACTGCCCCTCTCCACTTTGACAGGGCCAGGCATTGTTTTTACTGCCTGGTCCTGTCAATCAAAGTGGAGAGGGCAAGGCAGTTTCAGAGAAAGCAGAGCCTCTAGGAGTAATGGCAACGCCCCTGTTGCTCCTAGAGGCTCATTTGCATATAATAAAACATCATTTTTTTCAGCAAAGCGGACACATATGACCATGGGACCAACACAGACGCCTTCAGCTGCAAAGCGCACATGTAACAGGTCAGCCGGTTTCATCAGTATAAATCTGCTGACAGATGCCCTTTAAATTTGTCCCACCCACTTTTAGAAAGATGCCAAGCATGTCATGAAAGGGGGGAAAGTTAAAAAAAATTTAGGAACTTTTCTATTCCAGGAAACTGGTATAAATTTCCCCTTTTGTGTCTTTTTGTAAATGGTGCAATGGAAAATGAGAGCTAGAATCTGATGGTTTACTATGGTTTACTATGCACAACCAGGGGTCAGTATTGGGCCCTATTCTCTTCAATATATTTATTAATGATCTTGTAGAAGGCTTGTACAGTAAAATATCAATTTTTGCAGATGACATTAAACTGTGTAACACAGAAGAGGACAGTACACTGCTACAGATGGATCTGGATAGACTGGAGGCTTGGGCAGAGAAGTGGCAGATGAGGTTTAACACTGACAAATGTAAAGTTATGCATATGGGAAGGAATAATGCAAGTCACCAGTACATACTAAATGGTAAAATATTGGGTAACTCTGACATAGAAAAGGACCTAGGAATTTTAGTGAACAGAAATCTAAGCTGCAGAAACCAGTGTCAGACAGCTGCTGCCAAGGCCAATAAGATAATGGGCTGCATCAAAAGGGGCATAGATGCCCATGATGAGAACATAGTCCTGCCACTTTACAAATCACTAGTCAGACCACACATGGAGTACTGTGTACAGTTCTGGGCTCCTGTGAACAAGGCAGACATAGCAGAGCTGGAGAGGGTTCAGAGGAGGGCAACTAAAGAAATAACTGGAATGGGTGGACTACAGTACCCAGATAGATTATCAAAATTAGGCTTATTCACTTTAGAAAAAAGACGACTGAGGGGAGATCTAATAACTATGTATAAATATATCAGAGGTCAGTACAGAGATCTCTCCCACGATCTATTTATCCCGAGGACTGTGACTGTGACGAGGGGCCATCCTCTGCGTCTGGAGGAAAAAAGGTTTGTACACAAACATAGAAGAGGATTCTTTACGGTAAGAGCAGTGAGACTATGGAACTCTCTGCCTGAGGAGGTGGTGATGGTAAGTTCACTAAAAGAGTTCAAGAGGGGCCTGGATGTATTTTTGGAGGGTAATAATATTACAGGTTATAGTTACTAGAGATGGGTCGTTGATCCAGGGAGTAATTCTGATTGCCTGATTGGAGTCGGAAAGGAATTTTTTTCCCTAAAGTGGGGAAAATTTGCTTCTACCTCACAGGGTTTTTTTGCCTTCCTCTGGATCAACTTGTAGGAAAACAGGTCGAACTGGATGGACAGATGTCTTTTTTCGGCCTTATAAACTATGTTACTATGTTACAACTACTCCACTTTTTAAAATAATGTCATCGCAGGCAGAATGAACCGTATAACCTTTATGATAAAGCTAAAGGCAGATAACACACAGTTGTACCTAACAATAGGTAATGCACAGTGAGAGGAGGAGTTTTTCAAACTGGAAGCAGTCAGGAACCACAGCAACTCACGAACCACGTAAAGTTACAGAGTGGGGTTATGGAGTCCTGAGGAGCATAGTGCATAGAAGTCACCAGCTCTAAGCTGCCTGCAGAGGTCCACCTCTGTCCTCTACACAATGGATGGAGACGTGTAGTACCAATATTGATTTTTGGTGCCGGAGTTTTTGCAAAGCAGCTGATCAGCAAGGGTGCAGGATGCCAGACCCCCACAGATCAGATATTGATGACCTATCCAGAGGAAGACCTCTTTAAGAGTGACAATTAAACAAATGCCAGTCTAAAGAAACAAGCTCACAAACATATTGGGCGAGATTTATCAAAACCGGTCTAAAGGAAAACCGGCTTAATGGCCCATGGCAACCAATCAGGTGCCACCTTTTATTTTCCAAAGGAGCTCTGAAAAATAAAAGGTGGAATTTGATTGGTTTCTATGGACAACTAAGCCAGTTTCCCTTTGCAGCAGTTTTTATAAATCTCCAATATGGATTGGGAATATTTAGCCCCATCTTGTTTACCCTCTTTTTATTTAACATCTGTTACCAAAAAAAATTTGAGCATTATCAATGTTATAAGGATAGTAGAAATGCATGTCGATCATCTTTCAATGATTCAATGTCTTCTAATCCAGCTTCTGCTAAGAAATATCTGTAAAATCACATGCATTCCTACCATTGTAATATTTAATTCTCTTTATTAGACACAGGTCTCAATAAATACATAGCCATCCTTCTGTCTTCTCATACTGGGCTGACTAAGAAGAATTTCATCTCTACTCCATTATTAATACTCCTTGAGCTTTGTGCACCTTTTCCAAGACAGATTTTTCTTAAACAGATCCTTCACTTCATCTTCAATCTCAGTTGTCTGACCTGGCAGAGGCTGGACCCGCACCAGTGCACTGCAGGTTGACCTTTCTCTAATTAACAAGTCTGGCAGACAGGAGAGATGGACATTGTCACCTCATATGTAAATGACTTCCTGGCATAGCTGCTGTCTATCTGCATTTACTGGTCTCGGAATACGGGAAATGGGAGGCGTTTCTCACGCCATTCTTAAAGGGGTTCTCCGGGAATTAAGAAAATGAAAAAACTTAAATATAACTTTATTATAAATATATTCCCAAATACCTTTCATTATTTATAATGGCTCATGTTGCCTGGGGCGCAATCATCCAAAGAAACAAAATGGCCGCTGTTCTATTAGTGCACACAAAATCTGTCCTAATCACACAGGAGGACAAGTTACTTCACAACACTGAGGTAAAGAGCTGCCTCATCCTCCTCTCTGCTCTGCTTGTCAGAGATTATGATCCTTCAGATCTTCAGCTGAACCTCGGTAGTAATGGAGTTCATGAGGAGACTTGAGGATGTACAGGACAGACTGTGGTAATGGAGACTTCATACAAGAGCTGCTGCTCATTATCCTCACCCTCCTCTCTGTACTTCATGTCTCCTCATGAACTCCATTCTTACATAGATTCAGCTGAAGATCATATTAAACTGTATTCAGGATCATAATCCCAGACAAGCAGAGAGGAGGATGAGGCAGCTCTTTAGCTCAGTGTTGTGAAGTTACTTTATCCTGCTGTGTGATTAGGACAGATTTTGTGTGTACTAATAGGACGGCGGCCATTTTGTTTCTCCTAATTGCTCCCTAGACAAAACGAGCTATTATAACTAATGAAAGGTATTTGGGAATATATTTATAATAAATTAATATTTAAAGGGTTTCTGTCATCAGAATTTAGCCTACAAAACCGAGTGTCATTTGCAAATCGCAAATGACACCTGATGACAGAAAGCCTTCTTTTATAGAAATCTGTACGGTAGTTTTTGTTAAAATAGCGTTTTTATAATATGCTAATTAGGCCCCCTAGGTGCAGTAGGCGTGAACCCTGCACCTAGGAGCGGCCGTAATAACGCCCCTTACCCCTCCTCCCTTGCGTTGATTGACAGGGCCGGGCAGCCATCTCTGTCGTCTCCCGGCCCTGTACGATTTCGAAATCCCGCACCTGCGCATTGCGATAAGCAATCCGCGCATGCGCATTGATGAAGCCGGGACCCGGGCGGCCGTCGGCTCTCAACGCGCGTGCACAGATTGCTTATCGCAATGCGCAGGCGCGGGATTTCGCGATCGTACAGGGCCGGGAGACGAAAGAGATGGCTGCCCGGCCCTGTCAATCAACGCAAGGGAGGAGGGGTAAGGGGCGTTATTACGGCCGCTCCTAGGTGCAGGGTTCACGCCTACTGCACCTAGGGGGCCTAATTAGCATATTATAAAAACGCTATTTTAACAAAAACTACCGTACAGTTTTCTATAAAAAAAAGGCTTTCTGTCATCAGGTGTCATTTGCGATTTGCAAATGACACTCGCTTTTGTAGGCTAAATTCTGATGACAGAAACCCTTTAAGTATTTTCATTTTCTCAATTCCCAGAGAACCCCTTTAATAAGAAAGATCGCTGGTGTACCGTACGCCAAGAGACACATGCCTTAATGTCTTAATATTAATAATTAATAAATGTACTAATCTTAATAGGTCCGCATCTGATCCGCGTTTTTTCCTGAAACTGAAACTACAGATGTGTGGATGAGCCCTTAAATTGAACTAATCTTAAAATGCACCAAACCTTTATGCAACCACTGCATGTAATGGATAGGACATGATGTGATTAAAAGAAAACCACAAAGACGCCCTGTGTAAACACAGCCTAACCCATGCACAAGCTGAGTCAATTGTTACAGTGCAGAAATGCTATGTACATACTTAAAAAAGATCTGCCATTCATTCCAAATTTACCAAAAATCTGCCAATTACTTGTAACCTGCAATGTTGGTAGTCAAAGGGAATGTGTCACCAAAAATTGTTTCTGCCAGTTACAACCAGATAGTGACACATATTGTTTTTTTTCTAATTTTCTTTTATTTTCTGAAGGTATAATTTTAAAATTCTTTTTCCTCAACATGATTATGGGGGTGGCCATCTCGCCTGAGCTATTCTTAACAGCATATAGAGATACTCTTGACAGCAGCCCTATGCGCCGTTGATACAATAGACAAGAGGGACTTCATGACTTCTATAAAACAGTTTTCTAGGCATGCTCTGTGATCTGTGCAGAGGTCAGGAGGAAGTACATAAGCTGTTATCAGTTGCGTACAGCCTGTCTGGCTGCCTTTGAGGGGGGGGGGGGACAGTTTATGGTGGGGCACACCTCACTGAAGCCTATGAGGCAGCCGAACAGAGTAGGAGAGAGGGATGACATCACTGAGACCTCCTGCGCCAGGTCTCATGGAATGATGTCACGACATTCGTGACATAATCACATCATTGCTCAGGAAGGTACAGTGATGTCATCGCGACTGCCTGCATCGGGACGTGGGAGAGCAGGGGGAAAGCAGGTGACGATGGAGAATGGAGCACAAGTGATTTTTTTTTTTAAATATATGTATACTAGCTGTACGGGGGGGGGGGGCATTATATTTACTACAGAGCGGGCCATTCTACAGAGGGGAGCCATTCTACAGAGGGGGCATTCTATATTCTACAGAAGGGGCCATTCTACAGAGGGGGTCTATTCTATATACTAAAGAGGGGTGAAGATGGCGGACTGCCTTTGAAACGTGTAGCATGTCTATTTCTGTTTTTATTTATTGGTTTTAATAAATACTATTTTATAAGAAGTTCCTAGTGCAGCATGCAATTCTTCTCAGTGTCTATCCAATGATTGCTCTTCTCTGACATATTTCAGAGGGGCCATTCTATATACTACAGAGGGGGCATTCTATATACTACAGATGGGCGCATTCTATATACTACAGAAGGGGGCATTCTATATATTACAGAGGGGAGAATTCTACAGAGAGGGTCATTCTATATACTACAGAGGGGGCATTCTATATACTACAGAAGGGGGCATTCTATATACTACAGAGGGGAGCATTTTACAGAGAGGGTCATTCTATATACTACAATAGGGGGAATTCTATATATTACAGAGGGGGGCATTCTATATACTACAGAGGGGAGCATTCTACAGAGAGGGGCATTCTATTTATTAGAAAGGGCGCCATTATATATACTATCAATACAGAGGGGTCATTATACTATAGGGGAGGGAATGAGAACATTATACATATGGGCACTACAGGGAGCATTATAATACAGGTGGCATTATACATATAGGCACTAAAAGGGGATGCATTATAATACAGGGGGGCACAGGAGGCATTATAACTACTGGAGACACTACAGGGGGCTTTATTATTACTGTGGACTCTACGGGGGTACCTTATAGATTGGCCTTATTACTACCTTGGGCTCTAAAGGAGTGCTTTATAAAGGGACTTGGTTACTGCTGGAGGCACTATAGGAGTCTTTATTTCTACTAGGGGCCCTATGGGGCATTATGAATATTGAGGGTACTTTGAGGGCATTATTATTTGGTATAATATGGAGGGCATTACTACTAGTGGTGTTGCTATTGAGTATTGTAGGGGGCACTATTACTATTTGGGGCAGTCTGAGAGCTCTATTATTAAAGAGGGGAATATTTGTATGGTACTGTTATACAGTATAGTATTCCTGAGGAAGCTGCTTAGCGAAACGTGCGTCGAGGGTCTTGTGCGATATTTGGGACCATCGCCAATATGGGTAATTACATGACTTAACCTATTGATGCTTAAGTACATATTGTATTACTATTGTTGTCCACATAACTTTCACATATTTATGGTGGCCATTTTATATGAAGCACATAATTATTGTGGATCTATTTCACTATCGCTATAGAATATCTATTCAGCTCTTTTTATATATCCGCAAGGTTAGTTATTTATTTTGTGATGTGCTTTATGTTCAATGACTCCCATTCAAGTGGTTTTATTAGATGCCATTTGTTTTGTCTTGTTTATATATACTGTGGGCAATATAGATATAGTATTTACTATTGATGTACTATAATTAATTGCCCCGGGATTTTGGTCCCTATTGCTCTGCAGCATACACAATTTTATTATATATGTAATGATTCGTGTGATATTAATATACTTTATATTTTAAAAAGTTGGTATTTTGCTTGGGGTTATTGGTATTTCTGTATTGGTTTTTGTGTGATAAAACTCTACAGAAACAAGACGCAGCTGGAATAATTTGTCATAACAGTCTGGACCGAATGGAGAAGAAGAGGAAAGAGTACGTCTACATCAAAGGAAATATCACTGGATGTAAGAGATATGCAGTGCTACAAATGCTGGCACCATTGCAATTTTCACTTCAGGAAGCAGAAACTGTAGAATCGGCCCTGATATTGCTAAGCAATTGCCTTGCACTAATAGTAATACTACAGCAAGAACAATTTATATATATATATTTGTGCAGGGGGCCCAATACTGAGTTTTGCAATTTCTATATACACCCCTGGCTGTGATATCGCCTACTGTGAATGGTGAATCCTATGTTATCTACAGTAATTCAGAGTACATACAAAGAGCTGGAAACTCTATGGATTTGTATGCAGACTAAGGAAGGCAGTGTTATTAGAATTGGTGTGGTGTATAGGCCTCCAGTGCGAACTCAACATTACGATATCAAGTTGGTTGATGACATTTCTCAAATGGCGTTAAAGGGGAGATATTGTAGTTATGGGTGACTTCAACATGCCTGATTTAGATTGGAATATTTCTAGTGCTCCTACATGCAGGAGAAGGGATCTAATGGATGTTCTTATAGGAGCATCTTTGAAACAGCTTGTCAGATCACCAACTAGAGGAGATAACATTCTAGAGTTAAGGCCCTTTTAGACAGGCCGATTATTCTCCCTGCCCGAGCGCCGATCAGCGATATCGGCGCTCGGGCAGGGAGCCTTTACACGGCCCGACGAATCGAGCGCCGGGCCGCACGAGTGATCGCTGTATCGCTCGTGCGGCCGGGAAGCTCCATACTGTCAGGCGCACATCGCCTGTTTACACAGGGCGATGTGTGCCCGACAGATTGGATCTTTTGGTTTCTACAAAAGATCCAATCAGCCGACGAACGAGCGTTTTGCTCGTTCGTCGGCTGATTAGGGCCACTTTTACACGGGCCGATTATCGGCACTAGCGTTCCTAGGAACGATTTTTCGGCCGATAATCGGCCCGTGTAAAAGGACCTTTAGTATTCACTAATAGGGATCTGGTGTTGAAGGTTAATGAGGAAGAAAATTTGGGTTCCAGTGATCACCAATGTTTATGGGAACAATCTTACACTACAACCAAAGTATTAACTTCAAGGAAATGGGGAAGTGTTTAGAAAAGGAATTAGAAGATTGGGATAACACAGCAAGAGCAAGCACCCAGTGGCAGGGGAGTATCTAAAGGCTCATGGGCCCTGGTGCAAGAGTTTAGCTTGGGTCCCCTTCCCTTAGTGCGTTGCGGCCAGTGGAAGGGAAGCACATATCCTTTGTGTTGCCTGAGGCACAAATTGAAACGGCACACACCCCCCATGCCAAATTCTTGACATAATTCCTTTCCTCCAGCCAGAGGAGGTGTAACTTGACCTGCATGCACTTTCTATAATACCAGTATCTTCTTATGTGGCCCAAGGGTCTTTGGGCCCCCCTCAGGCTCCTGGTAACAACTGCTACTTCTGCACCCCCTATAGCTATGCCCCTGCCCAGTGGACAATATTAATGGTGGGCATCTTAAAGGCAACTAAACTATGTCAGACAGATTAGCAAACCACTATGAAGAAACCACTATGGTTTACTAGAGAAGTAAGTAATATAGTAAAAGAAATCATATAGGAGGTATAAAGACACTAGACGTGTAGCTGACAAAGAGCTGTATAAAATTAGACAGAAGGAGGCCAAACATATTATTAATGATGCTAAGGCATCAAAGGAAGAAAAAAACAGCCAAATCTATTAAGAAAGAAGATAAAAACGTGTTCAGGTATCAGGTTCAGCTAAGCACCTAAACGCCTGGAAATGGTCCGGGCAGAGACAGGAATGTATAATGTAGGTGTCACCTGTGTCTGGATGGTGGACAATGAAACTGTGGGAGCTGCTCGTGCTTGTCAGTGGATACTTTCTACTGGTGGTCTGTATGTCTGTCCACAGCCTGTTTGCCATACTTGCATGCCCTCATGTAACCATTGCTCCCAACACTTTCTAACTACTAGGTCAGAATGATATGCCCCCTCTCAACGTTTGTTAAATGGGTAAAAAAATGTTTTTGTACATAGTAGACACATGTCTAGTAGTCAAAGATCTCTCACCAAGAGGTGCACTACCCAAAAGTAACCTCTGAGAGACTTTTATGGGGCAGCACTTTTATGCCCTCTTGTGACAAGACCCAGTAATCAGACCACACATGTAATCACTTACAAATCAGAGACATAACTGCATTCTGAGTTTTGCAGAAATCTGACATTTCCATCTGGGTGCAATATTATTTTTGTCAATGAGTGTAACTCATCAAAACCTCTGGAAAATTGTTTATGAAACAAACCCAGACCATTTCACATGCTTCACTAATAACATACAGTAAAATACAGGGAGTGGTACTGATCCATGCAGTATTATGGCTTCTGGCTCTGCCCTTACATGTAACGTGTGCTTTATAGTAACATAGTAATATAGTTTATAAGGCCGAAAAAAGACATCTGTCCATCCAGTTCGGCCTGTTTTCCTACAGCTTATTTTAATCAGTTCTTCATCAGACACAGGGGAAGTGATATATTAGGTTAATAAATGACCAGGCTGTGGCTCTGATGAATCATCCTGAATACATATTAGTTCACCTGCAATATTATTCCAGAATAAACAGGCTTAGCCCATGTTTAATAAAAGATCACTATTCCATTATGGCATAGGTATATCATACTTGCCAACTGTGTAACTCTGGGGCCACATTGCAAAATTATTAACAGAGCCTGCCACCTATCATGCTTCCAGTAAGGGTCTCCTCCTATGGGGATGACGGACCTTATGGACCTCCTCAAGCTCTTGGGTCTGGTTGCAGCTGCAATCTCTGCACTGGCTGTAGTTACACCCCTGTTTCCAAATCTCCCAGTCATAGAGGCTCCTGGAAGAAGGGGTGATCTCCTAGAAGGGTTGTCATGTGTCCTGGCAACCACCAAAAACTCCCAAAAGGGATATCTGCTGAAGCCTTCCCACTGCCAGATGCATCAGAGTCAGCCCCATCATCAGGAGGAAGGACGTATTAAGGGCAGCGCTATGCTTGGATACAAGCAAGGGGGGAACACATAAGTGTCTGATTGCTACAATGCAAGTCCTGGGGCTCCCAATGTCTTAAGGAAGAGTTTGAATGGAGCAATTGTGCTGTTGAGATGATATATTATTGAATGCTGTACAGAAAATGTACACTGAAGCATATATTGGTTACCATATCTTTAGGGCAGCTGCCCATACATGGATTTCTTCTTAGATGACACATCCATATATTATGTTTCGGTGGGAACAGTTGGATGGCATCATGTATTCAGTCCACCTTGTGCTCTTAGTGTTGACTCTCGGCAGAATAATTATTACATCAGTGACAGAGTCATTTATCAGGACTAATCACCTTCTGCTATTGGGTAGTGGAGCATCTGGAATTCTCTGGTGGAATCATCCATGAACTCTGGCCCTCATAGCACACCTACAGAGACATCATGCTTCAAGAGTTAGTAACAGTACTACACTTTTATTTGGAATCTAAACCTGTAATTAATAGGGGTTGTCCCACTAAAATATTCTACGTTTTCAAACAAGTAACTGGATCTGAATATTTTTGTAATTGCATGTGATTAAAATGTAGTATAGTCAATAAAATGTATCTTTGGCTTATTTCTGTGTCCTTCTCTGCAACATCGCTGAGGAATAAGGCTGTGATGTCTTGTCCATTGGTCTAGCCCAGTGCCAATCAAGTGAATGGGATTGAGTTGCAATTATATGTAAGAACTTGTTTTATCTGTCTTAGTTATCTGCTTATTTATCTCACGTCTTCATTTTCTCTTATCTTGGATGACATTTTTGGGCTTTGGAACTGATTACTCAATTTACAATGGTTTCAACATACAATGGTTTTCCTGGAAACAATTAATATTGTAACTTGAGGGACCGCTGTACTTTGAAGAGGATGTAGCACTTGGATGACCTCTGTGGTTCCTTCAAACAGCTTTTTATATTGATGACCTATCACTTAAATCGGAAGGAGTTGTCCCCTTGAAATGGATGAGGATGGCAGAGCTGTACTTACACTGCTCACTGCTGCAATGTCGACAGCAAGCAGGTAAACAGTGAAAAGAAGGCAGCACTCCTACAAATGCTGTGTTCTTTTCAAACAGCTGATCATAAGGGGGAGACCACCCCATCTCATATTGATGACCTATCCTGATGATGTCATCAATATAAAAAAGCAGACGACCCCTTTAATTCCTTATGGATTTATTCTGCTTTTTTCAAACAAGCTGAAAAACATGCCTCTAAATGCAATGTGTCCACACAGGCCTTTTTCCCCCATCAAAAATAATGGATATCACAAAACTGACAGAAACTAATGCAAAATAAGTACAACACATGCTCAAAATAAAGGATCTGTTTTTCACTTTCTGACATATTGAGCGCACTCACCTCTCTTTACCTGGGCCTTCTGGCTGAAAAGATAAGGGCTTTTTTTTTATAATTCTGGCTAAATGTCAAGGATGTAATGGCACACATTAACTTGATTTATTTTTTGTCACTTTGTGTTCACTGTCCACATTTGTTTGTCACAAGTACTTTTTCATGATGCAACACCCTTATTTGTTACCTCCTGAAGGTCTAGGGGGGTTGTGAGTGGCCATCAGGTTCCTAACCCCCCTGCAACCAATTGTCTCCCCTTTCTGAGGCTCCTGGCTGATACTTTGAGTGGCAGCCTAGGTAGAAGCTGGAGCATGAGGGGCTTTTCCTTGTCTTTGGCTGAGAATGGCCACCAGTTTCCAACCCTTGCAGAGCCTTCTGGCTCGGAGTGATAGGGATTGGTTTATGAGGGCCCTTCTCTTACGGAGAGGACTTGTGATAGACCACAATCATGCATACTTTATTTGCGGGGCATGATGCACTTTTTTTGCCCTTGGGTGAAGAAAGTCATGATCTCAAGCTTTCAATAAAAAAATTAAGTTGTTGAACAGTAACCATTTGTCCTACCAACAAAAAGATTATTTGTAACATGAACCATCTGAGCTAAACTGTCTGGACTCCAGACTGACACATTGTAGCTGCGGCTGTATTCAGCTGTGAGTTGGACCAGGCGTGTAATGACTTAAGCCACATTCACATCTGCGCTAGTTGTTTCCGTTGTTCTGTTCCATTCCTGATTCGGCACATAACCGAAACAAAGAGCCAGATAGACCCCATTGACTATAACTACGTGCTTGTTTTTTTAGTGGGAAAAAACTCCTGCATCTTTTTGGTAAAATCTGTGACAGAAGCCATGAACAGAGCCTTCAAGATGTGAATAAAGCCTTACTTTTTGGAATGTAAAAAAGAGGGTGCTTATTCACTGAAAGCAAATAAGTATCTTCAAATATTCCACAATTGTGGTGTAAAAAAAGTCACACATTATGGTGTATTGCATGTGTGCACCATAATTTGAGACTTTTTGCTTCTCTCCTGGGAGGAAAAGGGTGTGTGGCTTAGCAGAAGGGGACGTGGTTTTGCGCTGTCACTGCATTTACTATCATTTTCGCCAGAAAGTGGCGGAAGTTATAGCTGAAGTCTACGCCAGCCTGTAGCTGGCATAGACTTCAGTCTCTGGCACATGGCAGGGCAAAGATGCGCCTGATTTGTTAACAGGCTTCTGCCTCTTAACAAATCAGGCGTATCTTACATCAGCGCAGGGAGATCAAGACTGGCAGACGGATCTGCAAGTCTTCATATATCTTCCCCAAAGTCTATTAGAAAGCTGTGGAACATTTGTAGATATGAGAGCTGGAGTGAACCTGCCGGCAATTGCAATGGAGAATAGTAATTTTTAGAAATAAGTAAAGGGTAAAGGTGTCTGTAACAATCTGTAAATAGCACATAACTGCTGTAATGTAAAGATGTTATATCATGTAAGTGAATGCATTCATTCCAAAGAGCAATTCACACATAATGTCTTTGGCGATTCAGTATTTTATATCTCTAACTCCTACCCGACATCCGCTCTACATGTATGGTGGATGTTGGGTCTTTAAAGATGGCATCTGCCCCAGAGCAGAGCCAATGTCATAGCTACCGGGTGCCTGCTATTTAACACAGCAGACACCTGGGTCTGAGATTGGTGGTAATGCTGATTTAGGACCTTAAAGGGGTTCTCCGAGTTATATATATTGATGACCTATCCTCTGGATAGGTCATCAATATCAGATCGGTGGGGGTCCGACACCCGGCACCACCACCGATCAGCTGTTTGAAGAGGAGGCGCGCGCCGTACCAGCGCTGCCTCCTCTTCACTGTTTACATGCTGGCCATAACGGGGGTAGTGGTGAGTAGGTGTAATAACACCTCACCGCCCCATTCATTTCTATGGGAAGAATTGCTTCCATAGACTTGTATGGGAGCGATTCTTCCCATTGAAATTAATGGGGCAGTTAGGTGTAATTACACCTAATCACCACTACCCCTGTGTCGGCCAGCATGTAAACAGTGAAGAGGAGGCAGCGCTGGTACGGCGCGCGCCTCCTCTTCAAACAGCTGATCGGCGGGGGTGCCGGGTGTCGGACCCTCGCCGATCTGATATTGATGACCTATCCTGAGGATAGGTCATCAATATATATAACTCGGAAAACCCCTTTAACTCTTCAGATGCCTGGGTCAAATGTGACCACGGCATCTGAAAGGCAAAGAGCCCTTTTCCCCAAAATGAAAATAAAAATAATCAATCAAAAAATAACCATAGGCCTTGCTACGTCCAAAAATGCCATACTATTAAAATTAAAAGAAATTATCCCATACGATGAATGATGTAATGGCAAAAAAATCAATAAACGAAAACAATAATATAGAAAATCACCATGTCAGGAAGGGGTTAATGAGTAGAAATGCCTGAAATACTAATACAACATGATGGGGCCGGAGGTAAGTAACTTGTACACCATGCAACATTTCACATGTCAAGAACAATATGTACCATTTTCAAAGTCACACAATTGACATGAAATAGGACATTTTACTACAGTGATTCCATCTGTAACTGTGAAGTGCTATCCATAGAGATTGTACATGATTGTATTGCAGTGCCACCTGAAGGTGGCACTACAAGCACACACTAGGCTCACTATAAGACATACATTCCTGTACATACAGCTGGGAGTGGCGCAAGTATCTAGCAGCTAGTTAAATAAGAGTATGTATCATATATAGTAAAGCCATTTCATATTGTAATACATGTGACATATATGTACATTATCAAATTATGAGAATAGTACATTTCCTTAATAATCCATGTAATTATATTTCCAGCATCCTGTCTGAAGAGTAGTGTAATAATACTGACTCAACTGAAAATAATAAGAAAATGATGCAGAATATAGAATTTATATTTAGTAATTTCTCACATAAATGTAATGTCAACGTTGGACCGCTTCAACTTTTCCTGAATTTATGATTTACGTGAAACCACAGAACATGTTTCACATGTCAAGTAATCAAGCAAAAGTTGGATAACAACATGGGATGTACACATATGTACACAGAGGGGTAAATTCATCAAAGGATGTATGGCAGTTTTCTGAAGTACAAAAATCACAAATTTGTGACATTTTGTGCAAAAATGTGTGACCTTTATCATTTTATGCAATTTTCAAAAAGTGTGGGTGGGGTTAGCAGAGGGATGTGTCCTCACACAGTTCTATATCTTGACTGTAATTAATGCCAGAAACTAGGTTAATTATAGCTCAAATCTTTGCTAGCGTATAACTGCTGTAGATTTTTATTTTCTGGCACATGAATTGCCAAAAGATGCACCAACTTCTCTCGTTTCTATCTCCTCTCCCATTGATTGACAGGGCTAGACATCAGCATACTGAGGACAGAGCTGTGTCCTAGCATGTACATATCATATACACTACTTACTATAGCCTTACCATGTTGAGAGTTGAGGTTTTCTATGCTTAGAAAGCTAATACATATTATTGGTTTATTCACAGGCACAATATAAAGAAGCCAGTTTCTGGCAGATCTTGCACATGGCAATGTTTTTTTCTTCTGGCACTGTGGAGAAAAACTGCCACATGGGAGATATTTACACAGAGCTAGCAGCAGCAGAGCTTGGCTTAGGTCTGGCACGTTTTGAGCTTGCACCCATAGCATCAGTGTCATCACAAGTTCCCAAGCTGAGCACAATAGAAGCAGATCTGGCAGTTTTTTGTTTCTGCTCTTTATTGCTGCTGCTGCCTCACTCTCCTCCTCTGATAGTACCTCCTCCTCAGCACCTCAATCCAGCTCCCAGGTCCTGTCCAACATACAATCATCATCATAGTCCTCACACTCACCACCACTTTTATCAGACTGTCATATGTTATTGTGGACTCCTCCCCCCCCCCCCCCCGCCCTGATTGACTGCTATGTACTTGTCAAGTTCCACTGTCGCTACCACGGCCCCTACTGTCACATTCTTTACTACAAGTGCTAATACTAAAATTTCCCCCACCAACACAACAATGAAAGGGGACCCCTTCCACCTAAACTTCCTCCAAATGGCATTCCAAACACTGACTGTTCTCACAGAAGTCACCAACATGGAGACTATCTTGAGTATCTTCCATGGCACATGGCATTTTGTTGTCTCTTCCCAGGAAAAAAGAAGGCTCCTCACTAGGAGGGGACAATGAGGACGAGAGGAGGCAACTGAAAAGCTACTCTGGGGTTGCAAGGAGGAGCAGGAGAAATGTTTCAACCCCTGCCTCCTCCAAGGCACACTGTCAGACTCGGTGATGACACCCACAACATCCTGCTGTGACTGACAGGAGGAGTGAGCCATTAAAGTGGCACCAATCGGAAGCCAGGGAAAATTGTGACCTGCTACTGCTGCTACTACTACGGATGGTGCTGCGACTGCTGTTTGTCCCACTACCCACATTCTGACGGTCTTTTGTTTTCCATTATTCCATTTACAAGACATTTTATTATGAGGCCTAAAAATGAAAAGTCATGGGTTTGGTACACAGATTATTAAACGGTACTAGCAAAACAGCAAGTCTTTTTTTCTGTAATTTACAGAGGTCCCTTATAAACACACTGCATACTACTATTGAAAATTTATAATGGTAATAATGCCGTTTTTGAAGTAAAATGCATTAGCTGTAACTGAATGGTATCTTGCAGTAATATGCAACACGTTCAATGATACTGGTATAATAGCAGCATTATTTATTGCTTTTGCTATAACACTGAATGGAATCTTGCAGATATATACACCACTTTTAATAACACATGTGTAATGCGCTGAAATGCCCAGTTACATAGAAACTGTTTTTAGGGGAAAAAAGGGGGCAATTCCTAAGTGTTTGCAGCAGAATGTATGCTGTTGGGGTATATGCTGTTGTATGCTATAGAAACGTTTTCACAAAAAAAGATGGCTGGTTGTTCATACAGAAAAATATGAGGTCCTCTGGAATGCAGAACTTGCTAGCTAGCAAGCTGTGTAAAACAACTTAGGCAGTGACCAGTCCCTCACTGACTCTCTATGCTAAGCTTTCCCTGAAAAACTCTAAAATCTACCCAATTCTCTCCATATAGTGTCTCTAGTAATTGGCTTGTGTCTGCAATTGTTTTTGCCAGGCACTGCCACAAGACTAGCTGGAAGCAGAAGGACCTGCCAACATACTGCCCCTGATTGGCTGACCAGGCTGCTTGACAGCCTCTGAGCCAATCAGGGCAAACTTCTCCCCAACATCCTCCAAGTGTCATGTGATCTTTCATCTTCATTTTCCCTTTTTGTTTTCCCCTCAATTTTTACAGTATAATGGCGCTGGGTGCCGCCTGAATGCACCCCTTAAATGCACCATATATGTACTGCACATGTTATCTCTTTAAAGATGGCTCCTGCTGTGGAGCAGGGTGGATGCCGCCCAGTGCCTACTCTTTCACACAGCAGACACCCAATAATGTAAGCTATAGAGGTCAATACCGTATAACTAAAACCAGCGACAAGAACATAATAAATATATAAATATTTATTATATATTTATATATAAATATATATAAATATTATTTATTATATATTTATTTAGAATATAATAAATATATAAATATTTTGTGGTGCTTTTGACTGTTGGATATGGTTGAAAGAAGCAGTACATTAAAGAAGAACTCCCGCAAATTTTTTTATTCTCTGACCTGTTAGAAAGGTGCATGATATAATCTGTAGTGATTGTCATTTTCTTATCAGTGACTGTTTCTGTGAGTAAAAACCTCTCTTCTTATTGTAGCTGGGTCATGTGACCAACTCCCTGACCTCCAATTGACCCAGAACAGTAACTGCTCTATTCATTCCTATGGGAGCCTCACTTTCAGTCTCATAGGAATACATAGAGAATTAGACTTCCTGTCCACACATAAGTCTATGTGTGCGTTGGTGGGTCTAATTGCTGGTCACATGACACAGATAAGAAACTTCAGGATGATATAAGTAAAAAATTCAGACACTGGTAAGAAAATGACATTCACTACAGATTATATCATGTATATTTCTAGCAGGACATGGAATAAAATTTTTGTCGGGAGTTCTTCTTTAACCTTAACAGTTTAAAGTAATAATTAAAAGGGTTATCCAGTATAGAAAGTTCATTTTCATATGCCCTATTAGGGACTTTACAATTGATAAAAGAAGGGTCTCCCATACAGGAACCCCATCTTTTGAAGTGGAGACTGGTTACACAGAGTGTCAATCACTCTGAAGGACCAGTACTGTCCTGCATTACACAGACAAACCACTGATTTCAGTGGGCACAGTCAAATGTTTAATTTCTCCTGTGGAGGTGCTGCAGGGAAACTGAACTCTTACTTCCTAGTTTTTCCACAGATTATAGCCAATGGCTGATATCCCAGCAGGGGACTTGTTGTGATCTGCTAGTCCTCAATGGACCATTTTAACAAGTGCATTCTGTCCAAAGTGGGGAACCTTTTAATGATAACGTGTAATAATGAACATGAAATTCTGTACCACTAGATGATGAGCAGTGTGCATCTCTACAGAAGGTCATATAGATGCTAATATAATGTATAACCTTTTCTGTCAGCACAAAGAACAAATAAAACCAGTGATTACTATATTATTATCCATAAAATTTGATAATGACAGAAGTGCAAGATCATCCAGTGTTTCTGATACATGGCACGTGTGAATCAGGCAGGCGATAGATGAGAAATGACGGGATCCATGCATAATAAATGCTCCATGCCTTTGCTCAATATCCTTAGAGAAAGTCATATTTGAGTGCTGATGGGCAAATATTACAGCTTGATTTCCCAATGCATTTATGTATTCTCAGAAATTGTGCCTATTAAAGAAGTTTAGCCTTGTGTAGTCTCTTTCTATTTCATAATGATCCATTGTTTCTTGTACATATTACCCACTGTTTTCAGCGAATAATTGTTCTGTACAGTAAAGATGGCTATACAAATTAGTCTTATGTTGCCTGAACTAGCTGAGAATGGAGGGTTTGGCCAACACTCTAACGTGTGTGGGTAGCTCCTGACTCTTCCCCAACATATGAAGTTGGGGGAGACAAGGATCAGGCAAAATGAATGTTTTTGCCAGATCCTTTTGATCTCCCGGGAGATAAGATGGTGCCAGAAGTATTTCTGTGCTCTTCCCATAGAATACACATAGCTCTAATGACTGACTGGGGATGAGAGAAGCCTGTCAGTCAGTTTGTAGCTGCAGCTCACGCTCAGAAAGCACACTGCTAACGCCTGAGCGTGAGCTACTGAAAAGGAGGACATCCCTGCGCCTGTCCAGGCCCTGCACCAGACGGAGGACAGGGAGCCAAGAAACTGGACTGTCCGGCCTAAAACCGGATGTCTAGCCACCCAATCTGTTCCTCGCAAGGAAGATTGGACTGGGATGAAGCAAATCCTCACAATAGCTGTTAGCAGGTGGGGGTGATGCAGATAATCAGTAGGAAATGACTGGGTACAGATCAGAAGTAGTCACCAGATAAACAGTTCAGGTAGTTCATACTTGTTTCCAAAGGGCAATACAGGAGTAGGGGCAAGATGCAGAACTGCAAGTTTCAGCAAAATACCTAAAGGGTAATGCAGGAGCTTAGTCTATGATAGCCATGTTCAACAACCATGAGTAGAATTAAAAGCCTCATTGAGATAATGGAAGGCTAGACAAATATGTCAAAAACAATCCAGGTCAGATAACATGACAAACAGTGGTAATGCACACTGGGAAATGAGTAATATCCAATACCTGGCACTGAAGTTAGTGTATAGTTCATTTAAATAGTGCACTTGGCCCTCTGATAGGCTGAGTAGGGCAAATTTATTACCCTCTCCACCCTCTTCTCACAGGGGTAGGACCACCACCTCTGATCTTTCTCATGAATGGATCATACATACAATACAATGGATACACATCTTGGATACAGATAGGCAGTCGATCTCAAAGTGTGGTGAGCACCGAATCAATATATTCTTCCCACAATTGTTTTTGCTATAAACATGCGGTAGCTTACTGTCTAAATCCAACATGAACTTTGAAGTGGTTTTCAACCATCAGAAAAATGTTTGTTCTCTTTCTCTCAGGGGCAGTCTCTCAGCTAAGTTGTTCTCTGGCAGCTTTCAGTCTCAGGGATGAAGATTCCCTGGACATGCACATGTTGCTTCTAGCTGGTGTATTTATACTCAGATTCAACTAATTATGTGTCGTTTGAAATTGATTGGTTGGACCAGACCTTATTTAAGGGGTTCATAGCAAAGATGGTAACATAACTTTTTTTAATTAACCAGAGTATTTTGTCAGGTCAATTACATAAAATCTAAATGGAGATCTGTTTAAGTCTAGATTGCTTCCTGCAGATTTGATTGCATTTTCATGGGGACAGGTTCCCTTTAAATTCTTATTGCACACATTCCCTAAGTAGTCAAACTGTGAATGTAAAAGATTTTTATTGAAGCAATAGAGGCCTAGAATGTCTTCTGTCAGCAAGGGTATCATGAACGATAGGGCTCGGCCTTTGTGATCATTTCCTGATATAATTGAATTGGTCTGCATCTAAAAATACAGATATTACGTAACAGCGACTCGTATGAGGGTAATCTTATGATGGCGAGGCTTCATTTTATTCCAACAACAAATTGTTCATTGCTCAAAGGGATTACAAATGTAGAGATAATGTTCCTAATGATTCTATTTGTAATGACCTCTATTGATTACACAAGGCTTGATGGATCATCAGAAGGAACAGCCGCAGTGTGCTGGCGCCACACTCTTCCCCTAAGGGTTAAGTCTGCTAAACATCTCTAGTTTGGCTAGAGGAATCATCAGACTACTGCAGTGTATATGTAATATCTGATCAAATCATAAGAGGCAATACTGAAATTATCCAGTGCTGCATGGTGGCTGTTGCTACTGTGATGCTGTGTCTGTGGGCTGGTGGGACCAAGTTTCATGAGGCTTAGCCTGACAGCAGTGGTGGCATTGGGCTGCTGGATCTTGCCACCTGTAGGTGCTGTGTTGCGGTGGCCAAGTTGTGCTGCGCCAAATTAGGGTAGGAACCCACTCAACAGAGAACAACTGGACATGGGAGTAGATCTATGCATTTTGATTAAAATGTGTATGAAGGGCCTCAATGGATTTTTTTGAAAATAAATTATGCGAAGAGGCAATAGCATGGCAAGTGGATCTGTGGCCCATATCTTTATCTCCCACAGTCCAGTACTGAAATTGTACTGCATCCCACTAAAACACATACCATTAACGCTATTTGCAAGTAAACCTAGGTACCACATAGAGAGAATACCAGTTAGGCTTTGTTCTCATCTGTGTTGTACTGCCAACTTGAAGATCACTCACAAACTTCAACTTGTTGTTCAGCAAGTATATTAGAAATGGTGGCTAACACAGTTCTAAGATTTTGCAAAAAGGCTTGAGTCTTCAGCTATATCGCTGCCACTGTTTTTAATTTTAATGCATTGAAATCTAAAATGCAAAATGCACATGCCTTTAAGTGCTCTGCAGTTCAACCCACTAAACTTAGCTGGATGCCGTAATTTGGAAATTGTATTCTGGATGAGTATGAAAATGTCTTATTGATCCTGTCTATTGCATCTTCCCTGTAGATGAAGATGCTTTTATTAATATGTTTATGGCTTCTGAGATTCACAGTCTGGCAATGATGCCTTTGCCCTGATTATATATTGTATGAGCTCAAAATGGCTGAGATCCTTGATGTTGATGACATCCAAGGGCGGACTGGGAACTTAAAGGGGACTTTTCACTGGTCCTGACAGTACAATACAATATAGTACCTGGAACTGCAGAGTATGATCAGTAGATGTTCGTGCACATTCTTTTTTTCAGATATGCTGATCCGTCCGCCCGCTGTGACCCTCGTTCTCTTTTGCTGCCCTGTATGCTAATTAATAGTATCGGTACAGGGAGGAGGAAACCGTCGTGTTTCTCAGGGGGCAGCTCCTTTTCCCTGGCAGTGAGGTGCCCAATTGCAGCGGAGAGAGTCACAGCCAGGGAGAAGGTGAACTGTTTTTCACAAACAATTGAACCGGACCCGGCTAGAGAACTATGATGCTTGAGTTATTACAAATAACCAGTCTAGCTACTATGGGGGTTCTTTATCTGAAATATGCCTAAATTAAGAGTATTTCAGGCGCAGATTGCAGCGCAACAGCAACATCTGCGACTTCTCCCCGCTCACACCAGGTCTAAAATTGTAGGCGTGGCGTGGGCACGGAAGGGGCTTAAGGTCCTTTTACACGGGCCGATTATCGGCCGAAAAATCGTTCCTAGGAACGCTAGTGCCGATAATCGGCCCGTGTAAAAGTGGCCCTAATCAGCCGACGAACGAGCAAAACGCTCGTTCGTCGGCTGATTGGATCTTTTGGTTTCATTCCACTGTCAATGGATGTGGGTTCCCAGGTTTTGAAAGCACCCTCTCTAGCAGATTTTGATAGTCTGGTGCTATTGTGATTTACCTGTGTTTATTCTGCATTATATCCTGCCTGTATTCCTGACGTGTTTCAAGAGAGTGTCATTCTGCCTGTGTGCCCCTGCACTGTCAAGTTCACTTCCAAGTTCAGTTTGTGTTTAAGTTAACCCAGTCTATCTGCCCTCTCTGTGCTTCAGTCTAGTCCCCAGCCTGCCTGTCTTTTGTTTGCCTCTTTACTACTTCATCTGCAAGTCTTTCCTGTGTCTGCATTAACTGTGCTGCCTGGATCTCTAAAAAACAACATTCTAGTCTTGGTGACTGTCCGGATTATACCTGTGTTTTCTAGCATTTTTGGTACATTTTCTGTACTTCTGGTGCTTGCACTAGAGTCCCTGACCACAGTGGGTCAGCTGCCAACTACACTGGGACTATCCCAGAAGGTATCGGTCCAGTTGCTTCCCTGCAGCAAAGTCCAGATCCATGTATAGGGGCTAAAGGATGACTACCAGGGAAGCACCAGAATAACGCCCTTAGGCTTTAGCCCAAAGCCAAACCAGTTAGTTGGCACAGTTGGTTCAGACTCACTGATCTGTAATAGAGATGAGCGAGTAGTGAAATATTCGAAAGTTCGAAATTCGATTCGAATAGACTGCGAAATTCGACTATTCGACCGGATATCGAATCCCATTATAGTCTATGGGAAAAAAATGCTCGCCACTTGGAAATCTCAATTCGACCACTTGGAGGTCACCAAGTCCACCCTGGAACCTCAGAAAAGGATGCCAACACTGCTGGAATGCAACTGGGACAGCAGGGGAAGCATGTCTGGGTGCATATAACGCGCCCAAGTCGCACTATTACGCCACTATCACAGCCTCTCAACAATACACTCCAAACACAATCTAACCTCTCTGTAAAGTGAGACCATACAAGGAAACCTTCTTTCCTCTACATTGCCATGGACCCCAAGCCAAACTAGACAAAAAAAAAGATGAAATTCTGCACCCCTTAAAATCACGTTGCCTATGACAACCACAGATGGCATAGGCAAGGGGGAAAGCAAATAGACCCCACCCCTAATTGTCATTGTGTGTGTGTGTGAGATGTGGTCAGACATGTCTTCTTTAAAATGTAAAAACAACTCAAACACATGCAGAAGCCTTAAAATGCCCAAATTGTTGGCGCTTGAGATGTCAGTGACCCGACCTGGCCCAGTGTCATGTCTAGCAGGTAAAGCAGTGGGGATGTTGAGGGATGCGTAGGACCGCAAAAGGCAGGAAGAGGCCGTGGGCTGGCCAGAGGCTCATGGAAAATTTTGTGGCGGCCCAAGAGGTGACACCTCTTAAAAATTATGTGGAGGCCCAAGAGGTGAGACCTCTTAAAAATTATGTGGAGGCCCAAGAGTTGACACCTCTTAAAAATTATGTGGAGGCCCAAGAGGTGAGACCTCTTAAACATTTTGCGCAGGCCCAAGAGGTGAGACCTCTTAAAAATTATGTGGAGGCCCAAGAGGTGAGACCTGTTAAAGATTTTGTGGAGGCCCAAGAGGTGAGACGTATTAAAAATTATGTGGAGGCCCAAGAGGGGAGACCCGTTAAAAATTATGTGGAGGCCCAAGAGGTGAGACCTGTTAAAGATTTTGTGGAGGCCCAAGAGGTGAGACGTATTAAAAATTATGTGGAGGCCCAAGAGGGGAGACCCGTTAAAAATTATGTGGAGGCCCAAGAGGTGACACCTCTTAAAAATTATGTGGAGGCCCAAGAGGTGAGACCTCTTAAAAATTATGTGGAGGCCCAAGAGGTGAGACCTCTTAAACATTTTGTGGAGGCCCAAGAGGTGAGACCTCTTAAACATTTTGTGGAGGCCCAAGAGGTGAGACCTCTTAAAATTATGTGGAGGCCCAAGAGGTGAGACCTGTTAAAGATTTTGTGGAGGCCCAAGAGGTGAGACGTATTAAAAATTATGTGGAGGCCCAAGAGGGGAGACCCGTTAAAAATTATGTGGAGGCCCAAGAGGTGACACCTCTTAAAAATTATGTGGAGGCCCAAGAGGTGAGACCTCTTAAAAATTATGTGGAGGCCCAAGAGGTGAGACCTCTTAAACATTTGTGGAGGCCCAAGAGGTGAGACCTCTTAAACATTTTGTGGAGGCCCAAGAGGTGAGACCTCTTAAAAATTATGTGGAGGCCCAAGAGGTGAGACCTGTTAAAGATTTTGTGGAGGCCCAAGAGGTGAGACGTATTAAAAATTATGTGGAGGCCCAAGAGGGGAGACCCGTTAAAAATTATGTGGAGGCCCAAGAGGTGACACCTCTTAAAAATTATGTGGAGGCCCAAGAGGTGAGACCTCTTAAAAATTATGTGGAGGCCCAAGAGGTGAGACCTCTTAAACATTTTGTGGAGGCCCAAGAGGTGAGACCTCTTAAACATTTTGTGGAGGCCCAAGAGGTGAGACCTCTTAAAATTATGTGGAGGCCCAAGAGGTGAGACCTGTTAAAGATTTTGTGGAGGCCCAAGAGGTGAGACGTATTAAAAATTATGTGGAGGCCCAAGAGGGGAGACCTGTTAAAGATTTTGTGGAGGCCCAAGAGGTGAGACGTATTAAAAATTATGTGGAGGCCCAAGAGGGGAGACCCGTTAAAAATTATGTGGAGGCCCAAGAGGTGAGACCTGTTAAACATTTTGTGGAGGCCCAAGAGGTGAGACGTATTAAAAATTATGTGGAGGCCCAAGAGGTGAGACCTGTTAAACATTTTGTGGAGGCCCAAGAGGTGAGACGTATTAAAAATTATGTGGAGGCCCAAGAGGGGAGACCTCTTAAAAATTATGTGGAGGCCCAAGAGGTGAGACCTCGTAAACATTTTGCGCAGGCCCAAGAGGTGAGACCTCTTAAAAATTATGTGGAGGCCCAAGAGGTGAGACCTCTTAAACATTTTGTGGAGGCCCAAGAGGTGAGCCATAAATATAAAAATTTTTCTGATTTACGGACCAATTCTACGGCGGTTAAGGAGGAGGAGGAGGAGGTGGAGGAGGAAATGGCACTTCATACAGATGGCACTTCACTTTTGGCTGCTTTCCACGGTTGGAGAAGCAAAGTCCGGGTCAATCCACTTGCTGTTCATTTTGATTAGCGTCAGCCTGTCGGCACTGTCGGTTGACAGGCGGCTGCGCTTATCGGTGATAATGCCCCCGGCAGCGCTGAACACCCTTTCTGATAGCACGCTGGCGGCAGGGCAGGCAAGCACCTCCAAGGCGTACAGGGACAGTTCCAGCCACGTGTCCAACTTGGATTGCGAAGACCCAGTACAGTTTGTTCTCCACTATCCGGACAACACGTGTGTCCCGGGAAAAGCAGCCCAGCATGAAGTCAGCCATGTGTGCCAGACTCTGAATAGGCATGACGTCACTGCCCCCACCAGAAGGATCACTTGCCATTTCCTCCTCTTCCTCTTCCGCCTCCTCTCCGCCCCATCCGCGCTGAACCAATGGGACGCACACAGCCTGACTGCTACCCTCGCCGCCAGCATCCTCCTCCTCTTCCACAGCCACCTCCACGTCGTCCTCCTCCTCCTCATCCTCCTCCTCCTGCAACTGCCACCGTGAAGCAGACAAAAGTGTGGTCTGACTGTGTAGCTCCGTTGCGTCTCCTCCTGCCCCCGTCTCCTCTGTGTGCAATGCGTTCTCCCTTATTGCGATGAGGGATTCTTTAAGGACGCATAGGAGCGGGATGGTTACGCTCGGCCCTGCTGGCTGTGGCCTCACTTCTCTGTCTGAACTGTCCTCTGCCTGTGGACATCCCTCTGCCTGTGGACATCCCTCTGCCTGTGGACATCCCTCTGCCTGTGGACATTCCTCTGCCTGTGGACATCCCTCTGCCTCTTGCTGCCTTTTTCGGTGCTGCGCAGACCACCACCTCTCCACTGCTTTCCTCGCTGGACATCACCCTGGACCGGGTCAGTATCGGACAGTACAAAGCGGTGGTACATTTCATACTCCAGCCGTGGCCTGTTTTCATTCTCCCAATGCCTTGAGACATGTACTGAATGTAAATGAAGGTGTTGTAATCGCGTCTCTCTGTGACAATAGCTCGATACTATCAACTGCCAATTTTATTTTTAACTTTTTTTTTTTTTAGCGAACAGTTTTTTTCAACTTACTGATGTTTTCCAGTCTCTGTTTGGAAACTTTCTATGACTTTTTTCGTACTGGGTGCATTTGGTATAAATATGCAGAGAGTTATTTATGGTTTAATCGCAGAACGATGCAAAGGGAAAGCGTCGTCTAAAGGAGAATCATTTACCTCAGATAATTCAACCAGCAACTATGGCCCCCAACAGCATTTCCGCGCCCCCGTCCTCGTCCACGTCCTATTCCGCTAGCCCCCCTCCGCATTTTATTTTTTTTTGGTTACAATATTTTGCCTTCACAGCCGTGAAATAATTTTGCAAGAGAACGCACAGTACAGTTGCCAATTATAAGGCCTAATATTTTAGAGTTCAAGGTACACAGCCGTGTACTAACTTTTCAGACGGTGGGTATTAACACCAGGTATTTAAAGAATTTTGCAAGAGAACGCACAGTACAGTTGCCAATTATAAGGCCTAATATTTTATAGTATAATTATGTGGAGGCCCAAGAGGTGAGACCTGTTAAAAATTATGTGGAGGCCCAAGAGGTGAGACCTCTTAAAAATTATGTGGTGGCCCAAGAGGTGAGACCTGTTAAACATTTTGCGCAGGCCCAAGAGGTGAGACCTCTTAAAAATTATGTGGAGGCCCAAGAGGTGAGACCTGTTAAACATTTTGTGGAGGCCCAAGAGGTGAGACCTGTTAAAAATTATGTGGAGGCCCAAGAGGTGAGACCTGTTAAACATTTTGCGCAGGCCCAAGAGGTGAGACGTATTAAAAATTATGTGGAGGCCCAAGAGGTGACACCTCTTAAAAATTATGTGGAGGCCCAAGAGGTGAGACCTCTTAAAGATTTTGTGGAGGCCCAAGAGGTGAGACCTCTTAAAGATTTTGTGGAGGCCCAAGAGGTGAGACCTCTTAAAGATTTTGTGGAGGCCCAAGAGGTGAGACCTCTTAAAGATTTTGTGGAGGCCCAAGAGGTGAGACCTCTTAAAGATTTGTGGAGGCCCAAGAGGTGAGACCTCTTAAAGATTTTGTGGAGGCCCAAGAGGTGAGACCTCTTAAAGATTTTGTGGAGGCCCAAGAGGTGAGACCTCTTAAAGATTTTGTGGAGGCCCAAGAGGTGAGACCTCTTAAAGATTTTGTGCAGGCCCAAGAGGTGAGACCTCTTAAAGATTTTGTGCAGGCCCAAGAGGTGAGACCTCTTAAAGATTTTGTGCAGGCCCAAGAGGTGAGACCTCTTAAAGATTTTGTGGAGGCCCAAGAGGTGAGACCTCTCAAAGATTTTGTGGAGGCCCAAGAGGTGAGACCTCTTAAAGATTTTGTGCAGGCCCAAGAGGTGAGACCTCTTAAAAATTATGTGGAGGCCCAAGAGGTGAGACCTCGATAAAATTATGTGGAGGCCCAAGAGGTGAGACCTCTTAAAAATTATGTGGCTGCCCAAGAGGTGAGACCTCTTAAAAATTATGTGGAGGCCCAAGAGGTGAGACGTCTTAAAAATTGTGTGGAGGCTAAAGAGGTGAGACCTCTTAAACATTTTGTAGAGCCCCAAGAGGTGAGACCTCTTAAAAATTATGTGGTGGCCCAAGAGGTGAGACGTATTAAAAATTATGTGGAGGCCCAAGAGGAGAGACGTGTTAAAAATTATGTGGAGGCCCAAGAGGTGAGACCTGTTAAAAATTATGTGGAGGCCCAAGAGGTGAGACCTGTTAAACCTTTTATGGAGGCCCAAGAGGTGAGACCTGTTAAAAAGTTATGTGGAGGCCCAAGAGGTGAGACCTGTTAACATTTTGTGGAGGCCCAAGAGGTGAGACCTGTTAACATTTTGTGGAGGCCAAGAGGTGAGACCTGTTAAACATTTTGTGGAGGCCCAAGAGGTGAGACCTGTTAACATTTTTGTGGGGGCCCCAAGAGGTTGAAACCTCTTAAACATTTTGTGCAGGCCCAAGAGGTGAGACCGGTTAAAAATTATGTTGAGGCCCAGAGGTGAGACCGGTTAAAAATTATGAGGAGGCCCAAGAGGTGAGACCTCTTAAACATTTTGTGGAGGCCCAAGAGGTGAGCCATAAACATATAAATTTTTCTTATTTACGGAGCAATTCTACGGCGGTTAAGGAGGAGGAGGAGGAGGAGGTGGAGGAGGAAATGGCACTTCATACAGATGGCACTTTCACTTTTGGCTGCTTTCCACGGTTGGAGAAGCAAAGTCCGGGTCAATCCACTTGCTGTTCATTTTGATTAGTGTCAGCCTGTCGGCACTGTCGGTTGACAGGCGGCTGCGCTTATCGGTTTATAATGCCCCCGGCTGCGCTGAACACCCTTTCTGATAGCACGCTGGCGGCAGGGCAGGCAAGCACCTCCAAGGCGTACAGGGACAGTTCCAGCCACGTGTCCAACTTGGAGACCCAGTAAGTGTAGGACGCCGAGGGATCGGGGAGGACAGGGTTACGGTCTGCCAGGTACTCCCGCAACATCCGCCCGGATACTTGTCCCTCCTGCTGATAGCGGGCCCCCGCAGTGATGTGAAGTTGCACGAGGGGGTGCCATGAACG
>ONZH01028287.1:0-27207 GCA_900303285.1 Rhinella marina
AAGACTGTAGAGATAAATGCCTAAAGGGAAAAAGAAAAAAAGTTAAAAAAAAATACTAATGATAAAAATGATAAAAATAAAAACAATAAAAGAAAAGAATAATAGACAATAATAATAAAAGAAAAAAAAAAGACATGACAATAATAAAAATATTAATAAAATAATTTCTTAATAAAGTAATAAAAATAACTAATAATAATTGGAGAATACACAATAGATGCAGCTCAAATGTCAGCGTTGCCGTATAGATTGGGATTGAATATGCAGAGTCATCTCAGTTCCATTAGTGAGGTTTTGATGGCAGCGTTGTTGTACTGCTGGAGGCAAAGATGAGGTAGGATAGTGACACTATACTGTACACTATACACACCCAAAAGCCTCCATATATGCCCCCACCACCACCACCACCACCTCTGCACTCCTTGCTCTTTAGAAGAGGGTCTATAAATGGGATTGGGCTGCAATATCAAGCACAGCCACCGTATGGCACTATGCTTGGTTACAATGAAGAGGCACCTTTGAAGAACTATTTGGCAAAGGTGTCAGAAGTTGGACCCCCACCGATCAGGTATGATGACCTATCCCGAGATTAGGTCATCAATATTTAATTCCTGGAAAACCCCTTTAAAATTCTTATGATTTTGTTGTAAAATGCTAAAGGTTTGTCTATTGTTCTTTTCTTATTTAGTTTTTTTTTGTTTGTTTTTCTGGAAAGCTACCATAATTTTTAAGAACTGCATTGAATTATGTGGAGAAACCAACGGGAGACGGAGAGGCAATGGAGGCATCTTTCTAAACCAAGAAGTCCAAGGGGATAATCGCCTGACACCGAAAGCAGAAACAAAAAATTATAAAATAAAATGATTATGTTATTTTTACCCCCAAAATGTTGGTTCAATTAATAATTAATATTAATCTTATAGCAGTCACATTAGATAACATTCTGAATACCGGCAGCTGCCACTAGAGGGGGTATGTAATACTGGGGCAGATTTATGAAGAGTGTCCAAAACTGCCCATAGCAGCCAATCACAGCAAGGCTTTAGCTATAACTGTGCAGTTTAACCAGTTGTGGACTGCTGGACGACTTTAAAGAGAACCAGGAAATTCACTATTAAACCAGACACAATGCCTTGTAGATATACCTCAGTTGAATGTAATGATACCTTTCACTTAGCGATCCGTTGCTTCAAGCTGGAGGAAAACATGCTTTTAATTCACATGCAAATGAGCAGTTAAGTGTACCCAAGGCGGTCCCAAGCCACTCTGTGCACCCTTGCTCTTCCTGTTTCCTCTGCAAGCCTCTTCTTTTTAATTGATAGGGTAAGGTTCCTGCATAGTCATCTCTTCTGGCCCTGGTCCATCAAGATTGAGAAGAAGGGGCCATGCCGTTTCCTGTTCCGTTCCCAGTGATCATGTGATTGCAGGGTGTCGGATGACTGTAGGACCTGCTGGTTCTTAGCAGACCAAGATCAGCTCTGCAGTGAGGCTCTGGGAGCTCTGTAACTGGGAATAAGATATAATCCTTAGTTATAGAATAAGGCTCCATTCACACGACAGTGGGACCGCCATGCCAGTGTTGCGGACCGCAAACCTTGAGTCCGCAAAACACAGGCACTGGCTGTGTGCACTCCGCTTTGTGCTACAGACCCACTGACTTAAATCTTTCAGCGATCTGCAAGATGCGGCGAAAGATAGGACATGTTCTATCTTTTGAAGCACAGAGGTATGGACCCGAAAATACACAGAAGTCCTTCCAGGCTTGTGCCTGCTCGCCCCAAAAGATAGAACAATGTCCTATCTTTTTGTTTGTGGTCTGCAACATGGGCACAGAGGTCCTATGGTTATGTGAATGGGGCCTAAATCAGCAGTAAAAAAAATGTCATGTAATATACTGTAATTCCCCATAATTTAGGTATTGTCCATATAGGGGGCGCAAAATGTAAAAAAAAAAAAAATTCATAAAGACTAAGAAAATAAATAAATTATATATATATATACAGTGCCTACAAGTAGTATTCAACCCCCTGCAGATTTAGCTGGTTTGATAAGATGCAAATAAGTTAGAGCCTTCAAACTTCAAATAAGAGCAGGATTTATTAACAGATGCATAAATCTTACTAACCAAAAAGTTATGTTGCTCAGTTAAATTTTAATAAATTTTAAACATAAAAGTGTGGGTCAATTATTATTCAACCCCTAGGTTTAATATTTTGTGGAATAACCCTTGTTTGCAATTACAGCTAATAATCGTCTTTTATAAGACCTGATCAGGCCGGCACAGGTCTCTGGAGTTATCTTGGCCCACTCCTCCATGCAGATCTTCTCCAAGTTATCTAGGTTCTTTGGGTGTCTCATGTGGACTTTAATCTTGAGCTCCTTCCACAAGTTTTCAATTGGGTTAAGGTCAGGAGACTGACTAGGCCACTGCAACACCTTGATTTTTTCCCTCTTGAACCAGGCCTTGGTTTTCTTGGCTGTGTGCTTTGGGTCGTTGTCTTGTTGGAAGATGAAATGACGACCCATCTTAAGATCCTTGATGGAGGAGCAGAGGTTCTTGGCCAAATCTCCAGGTTGGCCGTGCTATCCATCTTCCCATGGATGCGGACCAGGATGGCCAGGCCCCTTGGCTGAGAAGCAGCCCCACAGCATGATGCTGCCACCACCATGCTTCTTTGTGCCTGAACTACTTCTTAATACATTAGGGGAACCAAACAGAATTCTGGTGGTTTGAGGGGTTGAATAATAATTGACCCACACTTTTATGTTTAAAATTTATTAAAATTTAACAGAGCAACATAACTTTTTGGTTTGTAAGATTTATGCATCTGTTAATAAATCCTGCTCTTGTTTGAAGTTTGAAGGCTCTAACTTATTTGCATCTTATCAAACCAGCTAAATCTGCAGGGGGTTGAATACTACTTGTAGGCACTGTATATAAATATATATATATATATATATATATATATATATATATACTAGCTGAAGGATATATTTGATCTATTTCATTTAATGTTTGTGTGTGTGACTTAAAAAAAATATTGAGAGTGACCTCTACAGCAGCCTGCCCCTTATAACTGTGACCTCCACAGCAGCTAGAGTGGCCACTGTCTTCACCCCAGAAAGCCAGACCTCACCGGCCATTCCCCCAAACGTGAAACAGTGCCCTTGGTTACCATGAAGACACACCACTAAACATGAGGCCACGCCCCCTGGCTCCGTGAAGAGGAGAAGCTGCCTGAGCGTGAGCTACTGAAAGGGTGGACATTCCTACGTCCATCCAGGCACTGTGCTGGACTGAGGACAGGGAGCCAGAAAACCGGACTGTCCAGCCTAAAGCCGGACAACTGGCCACCCTAACATCAGCCTGCCCCTAGGGTGGCCAGAGGTCCAGTTTTAGGCTGGACAGTCTGGCTTTCACACTCCCTGTCCACTGTCCGGCGCAGTGCCTGGACAGACACAGGGGATGTCCACCCTTTCAGTAGCTCATGCTCAGACAGCTTCTCCTCCATGTCTTCATGGAACCAGGGGGCGTGGCCTTGTGTTTAGGGGTGTGGCTTCATGGGGACCGGTGGCATGGCTTCACGTTAGGGGAAGGCTGGACATTCTTGCTTTCGGACTACCTGTCCTCTGTCATGCGCAGGGCCTGGATGAACACAAGGGGCGTGCCTCTTGTTTAGGGTGTGGCTTCATGGGGACCGGTGGCACGGCTTCACATTGGGGGAAGGCCTGGACATTCTGGCTTTCAGACTCCCTGTCCTCTGTCATGGCGCAGGGCCTGGATGGACACAGGGGGCATGGCCTCTTGTTTAGGGGTGTGGCTTTATGGGGACCGGTGGCACGGCTTCACATTGGGGGAAGGCTGGACATTCTGGCTTTCAGACTCCCTGTCCTCTGTCATGCGCAGGGCCTGGATGGACACAGTGGGTGTGGCCTCTTGTTTAGGGGTGTGGCTTTATGGGGACCGGTGGCACGGCTTCATGTTGGGGTAAGGCTGGACATTCTGTCTTTCAGACTCCCTGTCCTCTGTCATGCGCAGGGCCTGGATGGACACACGGATGTCCTTTTGAAGAGCTCACTCTCAGATAGCAGCACTGTGCTGTCTGAGCATGAGCTGCAGGGAGAAAGTCACACTCCCTCCCACCCCTGCAGCTGACAGAAGTTGATTTTTACCTTCATTTTTTCAATCCCGGTCAAATGTGGAGTGGAAGGGGCGTGGCCATAGAAACCTGGTGTGTGTGTGTGGAGACTAACTGCCTGGGAGCTTCTATTGGCTGATAAGGGTCATGTGACCAGGCTACTATTGGCTAATACATTTTTTTGGAATATCTCAGGAACGGTACGTCCTGGAGAGTTGAAAACTGTTCTAAAACCTTCCTGGACACCTGATGCACATGTGTGCCAAATTTTGTGATTGTAGCTGCAGCGGTGCGGATTCCTTTAACGGACATACACACACATACATACACTCAGCTTTATATAATATATATATATATATCATCGATATCAGATCGGTGGATGTCTTACGCCTGGCACAACCTCCAATTATCTGTTTCAGACTGCTACGGCACTGAAAGCTATTCAGTATACAGAGCTGGAGGCAGACAGCGCCATCCATTGTGTAGTGGCCGTGACAGGTACTGTAGTTTAGCTCCCCTTCAAGTGTATGGGAGCTGAGCTGTAGTATGCTGGCGCTGGAAACTACACAGTGGATGGAGATGTCTACCTCATCCTATGGCTTTTGTGCAGATCAGTCCCATTCAAGTGAATGGAATTGAGCTGCCATACCAATCACAACCACTATATGGCGCTGTGCTTGATTTAGTATGAAGTGAACGGCGCCACCCCCTCTTCAAACAGCTGATTGGTGGGATTGCTAGGTGTTGGAGTTCCACCAATCAGATATTGATAATCCATGCTGATCATCTGATGGATCCTCCTGCTGCTGTCTATGGTCATAAAGTTGATCAGCGAGGGTGCCGAGTGTCGGACTCCCACCGATCTGATATTGGTGACCTATCCTGATGAAAGGTCATCAATAGTAAAAGCCCAGACAACCCCTTTATGTCTCGGAAAAGCCCTTTAACATGGATGACCCCACAACATCTGCTTGGTTAGAATAAAGGCCTGTGGGCCCCCTCAGATAATTCAGCCCTCGTTGTCTTATATATTGTACTTAGAAAGATCATAAAAAACTATATTGAGAAAATCTAGGACACATAAGATGATAGCAGTAAATGTAAAAAAAATAAATAAAAAAATCTTTGCTTTTCTTGTGGTTTTTCCTTGTTAGCGCTTTCATAAATGTAATTGATTTTCACACCAGTGATCCTTCAGCTGACCTCACATGGGTCACAAATGCCTGTGTGAACACGTCCTACCAGTCCTGGAAAGTCACAGTAATTATTTTGTAAGTTGTAGCCCACCGCCTACGATGGGAGACATGCCCGGGCCTTTGCTGGAGCTTATCGGAAACATTATAGTTCACAGCTTTGAGCAATAAAGATTTCGAGATTGGAGCAGGATGCTGTATTACACTCCTGGTGCCGTTTATATAATTACCTGTCAGTCTAGTCGTTTCTGTCACACTGCCAGCCACCTGCTGGAGCCATCCTGGCATTAGTCCTTTATTTCACCTATGCTGTCCAGGCTGTGCTACTGCCAAGCAATAAGATAACCCATGCCATGTTCTTGCTCCGTGACCCATACACTTATTCTTTGTCACCTGCTTCGACCTTCGGCAAACAGGTCAGGGGTATGAAAGTTTCCATAGCCTGCGTTGGATCTATAGGTTTAGGCTACTTTCACATATGGATTTAAACTATCCAGCTTACTGTTCTGCAAAGGAACAGCCTACCAGAGTTCACCATATCCAGCATACTGCTGTTCACTGCCGGGGTCCATTGACTACAATGGGACCCAAAGGGGATCTGGCTGGTTTCCGGCATGAGTGCCGGCACTCAGACGGACAAAAACTAGTGCAAGCACCGTTTTTTGTCCGAGCGATACCCGGCACTAATGCTGGAAACAGGCCAGATCCCCGCCGGGTCCCATTATAGTCGATGGGGTCTGGTGGTGCTTTGGCTATATCTGGCATAGCCAGATACAATAGGCTGTTCCTTTGCAGGATAGTTTAAATCTATATGTGAAAGTAGCCTTGGAGTCCCATCTGCTACTATTGGCCCCACTACCTGAGGCGCCTGTACCTGCCTCAATAGTGCTATAAAATTCAAAGGGGTTGTCTCACTTCAGCAAATGGCATTTATCATGTAGAGAAAGTTAATACAAACCACTTACTAATGTATTGTGATTGCCCATATTGCTTCCTTTGCGGGATGGATTCATTTTTCCATTACATTATACACGGCTTGTTTCCATGGTTACAACCATCCTGCAATCCAGCAGCGGTGGTCGTGAGTGCACACTATAGGAAAAAGCACCAGCCTATGGGCACTCCCTCTGTCTCAGCCACCAAAGAGTCAGCAGTTTTTTCATATAGTGTGCAAGCACGGCCACCACTGATGGATTGCAGGGTGGTAGTAACCATGGAAACGGCCAGTGTATAATGTGATGGAAAAATGAATCCAGCCAGCAAAGGAAGCAATATGGACAATCACAATAAATTAGTAAGTGCCTTATATTAACTTTCTCTACATGATAAATGATAATTTCTGAAGTGACACAACCCCTTTAACTGCTGGATCCTTCTTGAGATGCTTTAGCATTATCGTACTAGTAAATGCAGTAGTTTTTGAGGCAAGCAAATAGATTTTTGTGTATGTCCCATCCGATGAATGGGACAGATACAAAAATGTCTACAACTACAGTAATCTGTCGCCTCTGATTTCACCCTTTGGGCTTATTCAGACGAGTGTTGTAAACCTCATCCATATTCTGTCCCTTAAAAATGGATGATTAGTGTATAATTAGGATTGTCTCCCACGTCGTTCCATTTGTCCATTTTTTTCTGTTTGTATGGCATCAATATGTTATCCGTTTTTCAGGTCCGTAAAAAATTGATTTCATGATATGAAACAGAGGCGAAGAAGATTATGGAGGACACCATCCAGGGTCAATAAAATATGGACTAGTAGAAAAGAAGTGCAAGTCAAAGCCAGAGTCAAAGCCAGGAGAGGCTGTAGGAACCAAATCAGTAGACAAAGGGTTAATCCAGAAGCAAGTCAGAGTCTAATCAGGAGAATCAGTACAAAGCTAATCAGTAGGCAAGGGGAGAATCCAGAAACAAGCCAAAGTCAGTACACAAGGTCTAAAAGGAATGCAAAGCTGACTGAAACAGAAGCCTGGAATCAAAATCACAGGCAAAGACAACAGTCAATGCCTAACTTAAATCCTCTGCCTGGCTCTGAAGTTGGACATCGAGCCAGGAACCTATTTGGTTCGGCATCCAGGCTCACAGATAGGCTGATCAGCCGGGATGTGTCTGGGCAGCATAGCAAGACTCCTAAAACAGCCGTGCACTGCATCGTCGCTGGGCAATTTCCTGACATTTCACTTTTTTCAGCTTCTCCTAGCAACCATCAGTGAAAAAAGGGTCCGCACATGGATCCACTAAGGGTCCGCTATGGATAGCGTCTGTATGCTGTTTTTTTTTTTTGATGGATCCATTCACTTAAATGGGTGAGCCTAGCGCTTCAGACCAATGTAATCCCTGCTGCGATTTTCTCTTCATGGACCAATGGTCTATTTGGAAAATCAGACATGTGTCTCACAGGACATGGACAACACTGTGGACAGTAGTCTCCAGAGATCACAAGTTCTTACACGGACCTACTCCCCTCACTGTGTATTAAAAATTATGGGCATGTCCAAAGAGCGACAGGGACTGATTTTTAATGCACCTGTCTGAATCAGGCTTTTAAAGCTATGTACACCTCAGATGCATTTTTATGACTGCATTTTACTCATTTTGAGCTAAAAATCATTAAAAATGTTCAGCCGTTTCTGAGAAACGGGTTAAAAATTACTCTTTTAGCAATTTGTCACTTTCTGTTTTCTTTGAGTTCCGTCATCTGACAGCTTATGTGTAGCTCTTATCTATAAAGAGTGTTTTAGGTCAAGAGATAAGAACTACACATGAGCCATCAGATGACGGAACTCAAAGAAAACAGAAAGTGATAGATTGCTAATAGACTCATTTTTAACCCCTGTTTCTCAGAAACAGGTGAACAATTGAAAAAATATATTTTTCGCCCAAAATGAGTAAAAGCAATCATAAAAAAAAAAAAATATATGACTTTGTCTCACCTCTATCATGTGTCACTTTGTTCATTCGCATAAATTTACTGTATAATACAAAGCTGAACTCAGCTTCGTTAATGAGGTATGAAGCCAAGTTCGGTTTCGTATTTTGATACAGTAATTTGTGCGAATAAATGAAGTGACATGTAATAGAGGCAAAACGAGGCGAGGCGATATTTGCTGAAACTTCGGAAAGACCTCCGCGTAGGCAATACATTTTACAGTAGGACGGAGCCAATAATCTTAACGAAGTTTTTAAAAGAAATGGATTCGGATACAGCAAACCGACCCGATTCACTCAACCCTAGTTGCCACGACCACGGCAATTTGATTGTATTTCTTTGCGACCATAGAGTTACAGTTGTAGCAACTTGTGGGCGCGGCGCAATCCCATTTACGTACGTTGATTGTGGTTACTTCGATGTACACTGCGATCCTTGGCAATAACAAAACATGGCTGAATATAAATTTTTAGCACACGGCAAGAGATTTCATTCGCCCTACTTTTAGAGGTCAGCGCCCAAGTCTTACTGAATCTAAACTTGAGAGAAAAAGGAAAGAAAGGAATATGGAATAAGAAACAGCTATGGGAGATGTCTTTACCAGAGATTACAGAGATGCTGCCACCTGAGGATTCAGGTCGTGTATCTGAGGCTGCACTCCATCCATAATGGATGAGGGACTGGAGAACATGATGGTTAGCTCTATGTACCGTCAATTCCTTAGCTTGTTCTTCTAGACTGCAAGAGCGAATAAATTCCAGCTCTACCAGGTATAGGATGTTGTGTCCCGCTTACATCTTAAGGATAGGAAGTTATATGAAATAGGATTTATCCCCTTAAAGAAGAACTCCTGCAAAATTTTTTATTCTCTGACCTGTTAGAAAGGTGCATGATATAATCTGTAGTGAATGTCATTTTCTTATCAGAGGCTGAAATTGAGAGTTTCCACTCTCTTCTTATTGTAGCTGGGTCATGTGACCAACTCCCTGACCTCCAACTGACCCAGGACAGGAAGCCAGTCACTGCTCTATTCATTCCTATGAGACTGAAAGTGAGGCTCCCATAGGAATGCATAGAAAATTAGACTTCCTGTCCACACATAAGATGCTGTGTGAGTTGGTGGGTCTAATTACTAGTCACATGACACAGATAAGAAACTTTAGGATGATATAACTCAAAAATTCAGCTACTGGTAAGAAAATTACAGTCACTACAGATTACATCATGTACATTTCTAGCAGGACATGGAATAAAAATTTTTGCGGGAGGTCTTCTATAAGATACAAATGTTTTTTTAAGAAGACTATATGGAATTTTTTTTATTATATATTGCTTAAAGGGGTACCCACATCTCTGTACAAACCCCTCAACCTTCTCTCGCTTGGATGCAACGTCCAGTAGTGGTCAGAGCTATGGGGATAGACTGTTTCCATAGCTCCAACCACCGCTGGCCACCACATCTAGGTGAGAAGAAATCAGAGGAGGGGGACCATGACCTGTTCCCAGAAAGACCAGCATTTACCGCACATTTATAATACAGTGTACCCTGTGTATATGCCATAAATTTTTAGCATGGAAATACTCCTTTAATGCGGTAGACCATAACTAGAAAATAAGGGGCTGCTGTTATCCAAAAATAGCTCCATGGATACGGATAGATGTGGTGCTTAGTCTCATTTCCTTGAATGCTGCAATACCAGAGGCACTGTTTATAGAAAAAGCCTTTTTTTCTTATCCTGAAGTAGCCCTTTAAAAGGGTGACGTTTCCCATCTTAGACATTTATGGCTCAGGATATGGGACACTTTTGGAACCCATACCTATGACTGGAACAGGCGTCCTCCAATATGTGTCCTGTGGCCTGGGGGGTAGCTACATGAGGGCAGGTGTGGCATGTGCCCCAGGTGCTTGGGTCGCCAACACAACACTCTTTTTGTTTGATATTTAGACACAGGGTTGAAAGACCAAACTGAATCTTTGCCCCAGGTGATGGAAAGGCTAGCTACATTGATTTCTATGGAGGGTGTATGGAGGTTTCGAAAACTACCCTGCTCAGCTGTTCTTCGAACAGGTTGAAAGGAGAGAGCCATGCATGTGTGGCCACTTCTGTATTCTCAGTGGTTGCAGGTCTGGGGCCCTGTTTTTGGAGATGCCATCGATGGGACATACACCTAGGTCTAGATAGACAACGTAGATTATAGGCAACTATAGCTAAGACAAAAGACCTGGAGGTCGCTGGTGCTGAAGTTTTTAGCATAACATGGCATCAAATTCCACCAGTTCAGCATTCAAATTACCAGGGTGACATAAGGACTATCAGTAGTAATAAGTCAGAGCAACTGGACATCTTGAAGATGTTTCACTAGTCATCTGACTTTCTCAATTAGAATGACTTGTAAAAGGAATCTCCGACATTAAATACTGGTGACTCATGCTTCAGTCAGCATAATCTGTTTGTCAGCTGAGGTAAGACTGCAATTTCATGCCTGATGCAATTAGATGTGATTAAATTGCCTCGGGAGAGGTGTTAGAACAGCATGGTAAGTGGCACACACTGAACAGATAATGTCAGTGACTCATAAAAATACAATAAAATATGAGTTTTCAGCTCAAAAACTTCCTTAAATTTCTGAAGTCATCTTCTGCGTAGTCTAAGAAGGTATTGGATGGAGTGAATGTTGACCTAGGGTTCTGTTCACATGGTGTATTTTCACGGCAGAAACTCCTCTGGTTGCTGCTGTAGTTTCTCATTCTAAAATCCCACAGACCTGCTTGTGCTTTAGCCACATTGACTGGAGCTAAACCACGAGCGGATTCCCACCAGCAACATCTGTGCAGACTTTACACCATGAAAGGGCACGTCCTTTCTTGCCACGGCTATAAACCGTGGCTCCGTGAACTGCAGGGCGGCCTCCCACTGATAACAATGGGAGGTGGATTCTGAGTGGATGGTGATGGATGGCTTTTTGGGCACTGGCAAAAGCCACCATGTGAACAGGGCCTTAGTATTGCAGTGTAGTAGCATTAACATGGGGCTGGCCACGTTTAAAAAGACATAGCTGCTTTCCTCCAACAACAGCACCCGACCACAGGTTGTGTGTGGTATTGCTGCTCCATTCTTGGCCATCTTCGGCAGTCCGATAGAAAACGAATGGAGTGGCAGGGCGCATACTCGACCTGTCGCTCCATAAGAATGGAGGAACAGGACTCCATTCTCATGATCGGTGAGATTCCCAGTGGTTAGATTCCCACCGATCAGTTAGTAGTCCCCTATCCCTGTGGTGGTTAACCTCCGGCACTCCAGCTGTGGTAAAACTACAACTCCCAAGATGCACAGTTGCTTGGCTGTTCTCAGAAATGAAAGGAGCATGCTGGGAGTCGTAGTTTCACCACAGCTGGAATGCCGGAGGTTAGCCATCACTGCACCTATTCTGTGGATTGTGGATAACTTCTTCTAACCGGAAACGTCTTTAAAGGGGTTGTTCATCTTGGCAGAGGGCTTTCTGTCAGACCCCTCACCACATGGCCGGACCTGAGGAGGAAAGTGTTCTTACCTGCTCTCCACTTCCTTCGGTCTCCCGTCATGGCTCCCTTGCTTCCTGTGCTATGCGAGTCACTTGGCCAATGACTGGCCACAGCGTTGACTTATTCCCCCCCATGAGTCATGTGGGGGTCACATTACCGCTGAGGACCGAAGGAGATGGAACCCAGTGTCAGGGAGCAGGTAAGCATGCCTGCCTCTGCAGGTATATTCACATGGAGGGGGTCTGGCAGAAATGCCTCCCCAAAGATGAAAGACCCCTTTAAGGGTGTATTAAAAGATGACTATACCAATATTCACATTGCATATATGCTAGTAGAAAAAAAACACATGATTTTCCTCTGGCTAACCTCTTTGTAAGAGACACGGGGAATGGTTCGCAGGTGATCTGGAAAAATTCTGTAAAAGCTGCTTCACAGCAGAAAATCGGTGAAGTTATCACTGAGCAGTGCTGTGGTGCATGACGCAGAGCGGAGAGATCAGAGCACGGTCATCAATCTCTTGTTCCGCTCTGTGACCCTGTTGCTTTCAGGTGAACTATCTGATGTGTTCCTTAGAGCTGAAGGCAAAACCTCTGACCCCCCACAGTAATAGTCGTATCAAAGCAGCCAGTGCCTTAACAGCAAATATGAACTCTCCAAAAGTCACATAAGCCTGGCCTGTTTATGTAATACTTGGTCATTTATTCATTTTAGAGTATTTGAGTCTTCAAAAAAAAAAAACTTCTTTGTACAATCATAAATGTAGGAAAAGTTGTTTTTTGGGCTTCCCTAATGTCTCTTTCAGCCATATTATTCCTTGTTTCAGCTGCACAGCTAGATGCATTTCACTCAGAAGCAGGGGGCATATGCCTTCTGTGGAATCTGGCAGCACTGTTCTGCTGTGACGTTCTTTCCCTTACTTCCCACTATCTTTGTTTCTGCTCCAGAGCTCCCAGAACAGATAAGGAGAGGGAAATCACACAGACACACAGGAGGCTCCTATAATCTTCAAAATCTGCGTAGAAGCTATAAGACTCAGTTTATTAGCTAGCTCTGACACGTTTACTGTGAGCCGTCTTCTGTGTTTCTGTTACTACGGACAGATCTTGCCGTTTGCAGGCTGCAAATTAGGTAGAAGTGAGACCCCTGGTGGCCATGACTTTACAGCTTTTTTTTTTGGGTGGACGCAGACAGATTTTTTTAACTAAGTGATTTAGAAATTTGCTGGTTACTCCATTCTCTATTAAATGAAATTAAATTGTGTGAAAGTACAGTGTCTAAAGGCCTAGCATGTGATACCACATTTCCCCTGTAGTGGCTGCTGCAGATAAAACAAATGGCCGGCTACAGCTTCTCTTGGCCACGATCACTGGGGTTCCAGAAGCTGTACTGGTGGCAATCACTTGATCACCAGGCAAGTATCAATTGTCTGTGTAAGAATACCCCTATAACTGTGGACAGTCTTTTCTTCAAAGCTCAAGTGTTTGTATTCTGGCTTGTTTCTTGAAGTGGAAGAGGCTATCTGGCAGTTACTTTTGTCAGCCAAATTCAATCTCATGGGGCTGTTCTTCTGTCCCAGGTCACTCAGAAGGTCACCTTCCCTTAGCTTGAATCTATAAATGAGCTGGTAAATGTGGCACTTAATCCAGTGCCAATGACCAATATGTTATTTATCCATCACGGAAACAACTTTGATTGTATCTTATTCTCTTGACCAAAGCTTTTGAATTCTCTACTTCTTGGTGTCACTACAGACATCGAAGGTTGTCAGAAAAACCACGGGACTCCAGAATTGTTTAAAGGGGTTTTCCCATCACAGAAAATGGGGCATATCACTAGGATATTCCCCGATTGTCTGATAGGTGCAGGTCCCACCTCTGGGATCCGCACCTACAAGGAGAACGGAGCGGGGAAAGTTGGGGAGGGTGCACTGCACATGCGCAGCCGCCCTCTATTCATTTCTATGGGGCCTCCGAAAATAGGCGAGCACTGGATCGGCTATTTCTGTCGGCCCCATAGACGTGAATGGGAGAGTTGGTCGCGCATGTGCGGTGCGCTCCCATTCACTTCTATGGGAGCAGCGGGGAGCAGCGCTTGGTGGTGGCCGGACCCTGGGAAACCCGGGGTCCTCCAGCCACAACTCTCCCAGCTCCGTTCTTGTTGTAAGTCCTAGCGATATGACCCCATTGTCTGTAATGGGAATACCCCTTTAAATCAGAATATGTTATCCTTACTGTTACTGATTAATCCATCATCACATCATATATGTTAGCTCACACACGTTCCTGGCGAACGTTTCAGTCCTTCCTAGGCCTTGTTCGCGACCTTCTAAAACCAGTGTGAAATGTGACTCCAGCCACCAGGAAGGTTGTGATTAAGGTCCAGGAAGGACCAAAACGTTGGCCAGGAACCTATGTGTGGTCTAACCTATATAGAATGCTGATAGATAATGCAATTCTGGAGTGCCATGGCCTAAAGTATTCACGGAAATATTATCCTGCCGCTGAACACCTTTCTGACAAGAGTGCCGACCAAAGAACAGTGTAACTGCAGACATTCATGGCATATTTGCTAAGATGTCAATCTGCAGAAGTGTGACCACTGTGACCCTTGCCTACTACTAAAACAGTGGCACTAGGTAAGGTTGACTTTTGTGCTCTCTGTACCATATAGCTATGTAGTGATTACAGCAAATCCCTTGCTTTTCCTTATACAGTCATTGACCTAAATTATAAGCTTCTAGTTCCCTGCAGGTTCCCCTAGATGAAGATTAGTTTCAGCTGATCGTCCCGAGTCCTGATCTCAGCACAGCCGACAAATAACTGAACAGCGGCCACTGCAGGTGAAATATTGTATTACATGGTAACCATTCAGATAAATGGCTGTCCTTGTAATATAAGGGTGGCTTGAAGGTAGAAGGTAAATGCACTTACGTCCATTCTGCGCCACCAATGCAATCAAGAAAACAACGCCCAGTGGGAAGGAAGTAATGACAATGCTGGAATAGAGGGGGTTCAGAACCGTCATTCCAATAGCATCTCTGCCTTTGATTTTTAATTAACTCTAGCAAACTCTTTGATTCCTCCATAGCAGCAGGCATACTTACATTAAAGAGGTTCTCCGGTTTTTTAAACAAATTTTGACCCCTCCACACCTTCTCCACCGGACCTATAGAGCGAAGCATACTTACCTGCTCTATGCTTCTCGCTTCCAGGCTCCTTCATTTTCCCGCACTGCGATTCCCTGCTTGTCAACTTCCGGGGTGGACGGAGGTCACATGTGCCGCTGCAGCTCATGACTGGCCAGAGCAGTGATGTTGTTTCAAAACTGGACACCCCCTTTAAGCCGTTCACTGGCATGGACCACCAGGGATGCTGGTGTCATTCCCTTTCCTGCAATAGATAATCAGGATGCTGTCATTTACCTCTTTACTGTCCTAGACCACCAAGTCAGGAACCCACTCACTGCTCTAGACCACTAGGGGAGCAGACAGAAACCTTCACTGAATTAGATATGTGTGCTGTATAATACTATTTGCCAGAATAATACAGGTCCCTAAATATCTGGCTGCTTTGTAGGTTTATTAGGGCACTTTTATGGAGCAGGTCAGGAATGACGTGGAATAAATGGCAAGTGGAAATGTGTACACTTTCAAACAGATTAAGCTTTACTCTTTTTTTCCAGGAAGGGACACAGATGCATAGCGATTACAGTCTCTCAAACACAGAGGGCATATAGGTTTGTTGGTTATGGACACACTGATCACTAAGCTTAGTGGCTGCCATCACTCAGAGAGGACACGATGCTCGGAGTGGTACTAATAGAGAGGTACAACTCTTGCAGCTCAATGTAGTCTACACGCAGCAGAAGCAATCTGAGACTATACAGCCAGATGGCGGTTCCTGTTCAGCAGCACTCTCACCAGCTCTGCTTTATGGCACCACTCCCCTTATAGCCTGACTGTGGCATCTTGTGGGCAAACTAGAGGTATCTTACTAGCCCTACTCCTCCCAGTCCACACTCCTGCTCTGCGGCTGCTCTCCTGCTACAGCAGCAGCTGCAGCAGGGCCAACTTTACTCCCACCCCTAGCCAGAGGATGGGAAAACATCATGTGAGCTTGTGCCCCAACTCCACTAGAATGGCTGCTCTCCTCCTCCTGAAATCAACAGTAACATCAAAGAGGTGCTGGCATTTTAACTCTTGGTGGTGCATCTAGTGATTGGATTTCGCCACTGCAACTTTTTTTCCCCTTTCCCTCTTCATTCTCAGCTTCACCAGAGCAGCGTGGTGGTATCATCACCACTTATATCTCCATATGGGGGCACTCCTGAAATGTAGGACCACTGGGGAGTGCTCTTCCACCTCCTTACATGCTATATGTTAATATTTATTTGGTACAGTTCTGTATTTCACAGCTTCTAGAGAACAGTGCCCAGGTCCCAAACTGTCCATCTCACCAGCTACGAAGGCTTCTAGGAAACATGACTAACCACTCTAACCGCTAACCACTAAAATGGGGACAAGAACAACTAGGACTGGGCCTCCTTTCTCCAGAGGTCCCATAGCAGCTACATAGCCTGCTTCTATAGAACATAAATCCCTTTTAATATTTCATTGTCATATACAGACGAGAAAGGGGTCCATAATTGAGGGTTACCACTGCCCAGTTACCATTGTCAGAACGTTTAGGGACATAACAAGTAAAATGGTAATTTCTTTATGCAAGGAGGAATAACAGAGGAACAGCACATCTAAAAAAAAAATGATGTTCCAGAATTGTTATTTCACATGGAATACAAGTATTGTACTAAAACAGATTTCAGGACGTTTAGGTTCTTTTTAGTTTTTTACACGGCTGCTGGGTCTTATGGCTTTCTAAAATTTCTCATTTCTTTCCATTTCGTTTTGAAGAACGATATAAACGAATCTTCAAAGAATGTCTTCACCTTATGTTGTGTCGTCCCCCCCCCAGCAACGTACAATGTATTGACAGCTGTAGCCTGCGCGTCAGACAACAACTAACACAACACCGCCCCCGTAGAGCAGTGTAGACTGACACCGAAGCATTTCTATGTGTTTCACTGTTGAACGGTGCGTAAAGATTGTGCCCGAGAGACGCCAGACCGCCAGGCTGCCATTCATGTTCATTCTGCTAGCTCGCCTTGTAAAATATGTGCCAATAAAAGTTGACAACAGAGATGTATGAAGCCTTCACCGCAGACAAAATGTTTCATTATATAATATAAAAATTCAGCACCGACGCGACATGGGAGACGTTAGAGAGAAGCACTGAAAATAATATCATCTTTATATATATATATATATACTTTATTACACAACTTACACAACCTTCCTCTAATCCAGTAACATTATTGAGAGGTTGTCACAGCCACCGCCCCTCCTTTTATTACTATCGTTGCTTAAAGTAATATGATTAAAGTAAAGACCAGGCAGAATATTTTATTTTGTAGCATATGGATTAGCCATCATCCCTGCTATCCTGTATCGAATATTTTGTGAGCTTCTTTTCTTTGCATTGTGCTGTTCCTCTGTTATTCCTCCTAGCAATGTATGAATAAGCAGACAAATGGGTGTTACCGTTTGAGGATGTGTCCCTACATACCTTCACACTATAAAGGAATGCAGCCCTTTTACAAGAAGAGCCGTAACACCCAGTTGTCAATTTATTCATAAGTTTCTAGAGGGAATGAGGAATGATAACAGAGTTAGATGTGAAGATGATGCAAGTTGTTATTTCAAGGGGAATACCAGGATTTACTAAAACAGACATGTCAGGTCCTGTTTAAAATGAATCTTTAAAGTCCTGCTTCCCCCATCCACTCATAGAGAAGGACTGTGATCCTCCTTCCGTTGTCCAAATACAGTAATCAACAGGTTTTCCTGTATAAGTGTCCTAACTTGTAAAGCTGCCAATAACTGTGTGTGGACGGTGCAAGCAGGACTCACAGGCTTTCTCTATGAGTGACGGGGAAGCAGGACTCACAGGCTTTCTCTGAGTGCCGGGGAAGCAGGACTCACAGGCTTTCTCTATGAGTGCGGGGAAGCAGGACTCACAGGCTTTCTCTATGAGTGCCGGGGAAAGCAGGACTCACAGGCTTTCTCTATTAGTGCCGAGGAAGCAGGACTCACAGGCTTTCTCTATGAGTGTTGGGGAAGCAGGACTCACACTCTTAATGGGCAAGGGAAGCAGACTCACAGGCTTTCTCTATGAGTGTCAGGGAAGCAGGACTCACAGTCTTTATTAATGGGCAAGGGAAGCAGGACTCACAGGCTTTCTTTATGAGCTAACGGGGAAGCAGGACTCACAGGCTTTTTCTATGAGTGGACAGGGAAGCAGGACTCACAGGCTTTCTCTATGAGTGCCGGGGAAGCAGGACTCACAGGCTTTCTCTATGAGTGCCGGGGAAGCAGGACTCACAGGCTTTCTCTATGAGTGTTGGGGAAGCAGGACTCACAGGCTTTCTCTATGAGTGTTGGGGAAGCAGGACTCACACTCTTAATGGCAAGGGAAGCAGGACTCACAGGCTTTCTCTATGAGTGTCAGGGAAGCAGGACTCACAGTCTTTATTAATGGGCAAGGGAAGCAGGACTCACAGGCTTTCTTTATGAGCTAACAGGGAAGCAGGACTCACAGGCTTTCTCTATGAGTGGGACAGGGAAGCAGAACTCACAGACTTTCTCTATGAGTGCCGGGGAAGCAGAACTCACAGGCTTTGTTAATGGGCAAGGGAAGCAGGACTCACAGGTTTTCTTTATGAGTGGGTGGGGAAGTAGGACTCACACGATTTATAAGTAGGTGGGGAAGCAGGACTCATTGGCTTTATGACTGGTTGGGAGAAGCAAGTCTCACAGGCTTTCTTAAGGAGTAGGTAAGAGAAGCAGGACTCACAGACATTCGCTATTATTTATCGACAGCTTTTCTGTATGAGTGTCTATATATGTAGTGGTGTTAATCACTCTGTCTGTGTGGGGCATCAGGACCCACATGCTTTCTCTACGAGTGAGTGTTGGAAGCAGGACTCACAGGCTTTCTCTATGAGTGGGAGGGGAAACCAAACTCAGAAGTTTTCTCTATGAGTTAGTGGGGGAAGCAGGACTCACAAGCTATCTCTAGGAGTGGGTGGTGGAAGCAGGATTCACAAGCTTTCTCTATAAGTGGGTGGGAGAGGCAGGACTCACGGGCATTCTTTATGCGTAGGTGAGGGGAAACAGGAATCACAGGCTTTTTCTATGAATAACAAAGGGAAGTGGGACAAGATTTCTCTATGAGTGGGTGGGAGAAGCAGGACTCACAGTGATTCTCTATTAGTAGGTGGGAGAAGAAGGACCCACAGACTTTCTTTATGAATGGCAGGTGGAAGCAGGACTCACTATGAGTCGTAGCAACCACATTTAAACAGCCTTTTACATGAAAATCATAGAACCCTACATATGTCTGAGCTCAGCATGTTCACCTTTCCACTATACTGGCCTCAGACAGAAGATCTGACAGACCCACTACAATTAACCTTTAAAGGGCTGTTATGCTGATGAAGGTCTGTTCTTCCTGGGGAAACAACTGCTGCTGCTGCATTATCCAGAGGCACCAGAAGTTGTCAACACTCCACAGTGTAGTAAAGCTACTGGCTATAGTAACATGGGCACCTGGACACATGGAGAAGAAAGTGCCAGAGAGCTTCACAGCAATAAGCAAAAAACTCACTTTTAGGAGAAGAGGAAATGAATCGAGTTTATGAGATGTTTGAATATAATGGTTCCAAAAAGGGAACATGAACTTCAGACTTGTAAGTAACATCTAAAGATCTGAGCACTTCAAAAAGCATTTCCACACATATTCTCATATATACAGTCACTCAGATTATAACGCTCCCCTAGGAAGGTAACCGCAATCTCCTGTGAATGGCATCATTATAAAATCAATGACTTCACTTCTGACGACTAATTTAGTGCTGTCCTCTCCTGCTGCCAAATTTACACTGCCTCACTGAGTCATATTATACTATATGTGGCAGCAAATAAAATCTGCTTACATTCACATTTTCCTGAATGACAGGAATACCGATAGCAGACAGCAAATGGAAGGCTTTAGCAGTAAGTACGCGCAGCAATCAGTGCAGATGGTGGGAGATGGAAACACCAGGGTCATGTGTAAAATGGGGCATTAAAATGGAGACAATCTGCTTCTCTTAGTGCTACAAAGAGCAACTTTTTCTCTGGAGTACCCAGCACATTCATGTATTACACAGAAAGCCCAACTGGTTTCAATGGGTACGGTGTAATGCTTCATTTCGCCTGTGGGGGCACTGCAGGGAAATTAAACCAGCTCTCACGGCTTACAGCTGATTGATGGGGATGTATTGAGGAGGACATGAGATTATCCCTCCTCTACCACAAGCCTATAACTCTCCTTGTAAAAATTAGGTTACATACATTATAGCTACATACAGATAAAAGTACAAATGAAAAGGTTATGGCAGAGAGAATGTAGAGGTATAAAAGCAGGGAAAGGGGGTGAGGGGTGCTCCAATCAGGAACCCGTCTATTAGTCAGAGCAGAGAGCAGTTACAAAGAGCATTACTCGGTTTGGAGGACATGTCCAATCGTTACATGTACAGGCCATTGATCTTAACAGTCACTGTGTAAGGGTTCGTTTTTTAGTGGTATTTTTTAGCACTTTTGGGAAGCTTTATCAAGACCAGTGCTTTCTGTGTTGCTCTTTATATCCTCTGTGCTGCCAGAAAATGTGCCTCATTTATGACGAGGCAGCCCGTGCGCCTAAACTAAAATATGGCGTAAATAAGGTGAAATTTGTTGCAACAGCTGGCCTTGCCACCCCCCTTCCTGAAAAGTGGAAAGGAGGGCGTAAAACGTCCCTTTGCGACTATTTTTAGTTTAAAGTCGTGTTTAAAACTTGGAAACACACAGTTTGCAATTTGTTATGCCACTTTTTTGGTGCAGGGATATGATAAATAAATTTGTGTTTTTATTTTTATGGAATTTTTTGCACCTGTATTTTTGGCAGCAAAGCCACCGACTCCAGGTGTTAGCTGAAGGTCTAGGAAAAATATGAAAAGCAGGACACTAGTGAAAAAAATGCCAGCCAATAGGTGCAAGCAGGTTTTTGTTTTGGCACCTGTGTTTTTTTCTGCTGGTTTTGGCGAAAAAGGCAGTGCATCTTAGCAAGCAAATACTAGTGAGCGCTTCCATTATGGAAGCATCCACTCGTATGCAGGAGTTGCAGGGAGCGGTGAGTGTCTGGCCTGAAGAAGACCAGCGAGCAACGTCACTGCAGGAGATAAGTTAATTTATTTATTTTAGCTTTCATGGGGGTCTGATCTGAGATCTGGTGTGTGGGTCTGATCAGAGGTCTGGTATGTGGGTCTGATCTGAGGTCTGATATGTGGGTCTGATCTAAGGTCTGATCTGGGGGTCTGATCTGAGGTCTTATATGGGGATCTGATCTGAGGTCTGATATGTGGTCTGATCTAAGGTCTGATCTGGGGGTCTGATCTGAGGTCTTATATGGGGGTCTGATCTGAGGTCTTATATGGGGATCTGATCTGAGGTCTGATGTGGGGGTCTGTTATCGGGTCTGATCTGAGGTCTTATATACGTCACTGCAGGAGATAAGTTAATTTATTTATTTTAGCTTTCATGGGGGTCTGATCTGAGATCTGGTGTGTGGGTCTGATCAGAGGTCTGGTATGTGGGTCTGATCTGAGGTCTGATATGTGGGGTCTGATCTAAGGTCTGATCTGGGGGTCTGATCTGAGGTCTTATATGGGGATCTGATCTGAGGTCTGATATGTGGGTCTGATCTAAGGTCTGATATGTGGGTCTGATCTAAGGTCTGATCTGGGGGTCTGATCTGAGGTATTATATGGGGATCTGATCTGAGGTCTGATATGTGGGTCTGATCTAAGGTCTGATCTGGGGGTCTGATCTGAGGTCTTATATGGGGATCTGATCTGAGGTCTGATATGTGGGTCTGATCTAAGGTCTGATCTGGGGGTCTGATCTGAGGTCTTATATGGGGATCTGATCTGAGGTCTTATATGGGGATCTGATCTGAGGTCTGATATGTGGGTCTGATCTAAGGTCTGATATGTGGGTCTGATCTGAGGTCTTATATGGGGATCTGATCTGAGGTCTGATGTGGGGGTCTGTTATCGGGGTCTGATCTGAGGTCTTATATGGGAATCTGATCTGAGGTCTGATATGGGGGTCTGATCTGAGGATCTGATCTGAGGTCAGATATGGGGGACTGATCTGAGGTTTGGTATGGGGGTCTAAAATATTTTTACTTATTTTCCTCCTCTAAAATCTAGGTGCGTCTTATCATCAGGTGAGCCTTATAAAGCAAAAATATGATAATTAACAAAAACACCAACAGCAGAAAAAAAACCTTGTTTGTTCCGCCTTTCATATCTCCCATAGAATCTGGAATTGAAAGTTTTGCCGCCATAAATAGCACAAAAATCCCACAAAACTAAAAAAAAGGCCACAAAAAAACTACGAATCAAAATCACCCTAATGATGCCCTTCTGCTGTGGTGGCGCTGTAAAAAAAATGATTAGAGCTGATCATTGGGGGACACCCTACTCCCAATTCCTCAGACAAAGACCAAAAAGAGTTTCCTTCCTTCTTCCCTTTCCTTTCTACCGGAAATCCTGATACCTATTCCTCCGAGGTATACTGCGGACATACTGTGAATAGACTCTTACCACCATTGGGAAGCTTGAATCGGGCTGAGTGGGAAGAGCTAACAAGTATATCCCACTCATATAGGAGGTGCTGCCATGTCCCCTTCACTTTTCTAATCTGCAGGGTACCAGACGTCATATCCCTATCGATCAAACTTTGATGGACTTTGAATGTTAAAATCCAAAGAGAACCCTTTTAAAGGGCCGTACGAGATCAGAAAAACATGGCTGCCTTCCTTCCTTGCACACCACAAGTTGAATGGGGCTGAGCTGCAATACCAAGGACAGTCTGTGGACAGGTTGTGGTGCTATCCTGTAGAAGAAAGGAGCCATGTTTTTCTAATCCTGTACAGCCCCTTTAAGCCCATGATAATACTGCTCTCTACATAAAGATATATGGGCATAAGCCAGATATGATATGTGTAAAACGTGGACTGATCTCTCAGCAGTGATTTTAATATGGACAGGTTACGGATGATATTAGGAGAAAGGTAGCTTCGAGGGCACACACCGTAAATCTGGAAGGTATTTTGGCTGCATTATTTCAGCAGGTATTCCTAGTTCGTAGCATAACTTTATGGAGAAATCAACCGCTCTGATTTGTACTTTTTATTTCCGCTGTTTATTGGCGTTTATCAAACAAGAAGTTTAAAGAGATTTTACTCAATAAGGTAAAACACCATAAAAAAAGGTTAAAAAAAAAAAAGTCACAGTGCGAGAGCGCCACCTAGTGGAACTCATGTGAAATGTCTGCTTTTAGGTGATTTACAGTTTACAGCGATCTGACTCTACAATAGTTAGGAAACTATAACTCCCAACATGTGATTGTGAAGTCTGCTTGGAGTTGCTGTTTTGCAGCCACCCTCACCCTAAGATGCAAAGATGCTCTATATAGCAGAGGCAACCTCCGCCACTCCAGCTGTTGTGAAACTACAACTCCCATCATGCATGCTTACTCTGCTCTTCTCCAAACTCCCATGGAAATGAATGGAGCATGCTGGGAATTGTGGTTTTACACCAGTAGGCATCCTGCTGTATTTTTTATGTAAGGGCAAATAAACCTGATCTATCTGCTCATTTCAGCCTCTCTGCAGAGATAAAGGAGAAACCACCCAGGAGGAAGAGAAGACATCCGAGAAACTGATTCCTGTTCACATGTCTTAAAGGGGTATTCTGGTAGGGAATAGCTGCTAGAACAATGGAGTCCTGCCACTAGGACCCCCACAATGATCACAAGTCACCGTGCCCTTCCTTAGATTGGAATGGCGGTCGAGCACGCACACTACCCCCCCATTCAATCTCTATGGGACTGCCGGAGAATGGCCGAGCGCTGTTCTCCTATTTATATACTGTATGTCTCAGCAAGGTCTTAAAGGGGTTGTGCAGCCAGTACATATTGATGACCTATCCTCAGGTTAGTTGATCAATATCAGATCTGTGGGAGTCTAATATCTGGTACCCCCGCCGATGGGATGTTTGAAGCGGAGATGACACTATTGCCTCTTCAAGATTATACTGCGCGGCGTCTCGGAGGCACAGTGTAATTACAGGTACTTGCTTCATTCACTTCTAAATACACTGTGCCTCCCTGCTCTACCATAGGATTCAACTGTAACAGTGCATACCTCCCAACTTTGTAAATGAACAAAGAGGGACACAAATTTTTTCAGCACTAGGCCACGCCTCTAACTTCGCCCAAAACATAACTATATATACCTAATCCCACCCAGTCCCCTTACTGCCCCACATAGTAATTATTCTCCAGTTATGTGCCCCCAGTAATATGCCCAATATGCCCAGTTATGTGCCCCCAGTAATATGCCCAGTTATGTGCCCCCAGTAATAAAACCTGTTATATGTGCCCCCAGTAATATGCCCAGTTATGTGCCCCCAGTAATATGCCCAGTTATGTGCCCCCAGTAATATGCCCAGTTATGTGCCCCACCCCCCCAGTAATATGTCCAGTGTGTGCCCCCGTAATATGCCCAGTAATATGCCCTAATTATGTGCCCCCAGTAATATGCCCAGCCTGTGCCACCCCTGTAATATGCTCAGCTGTGCCCCCTAGTAATATGCCCTATTATGTGCCCCAGTAATATGACCAGCTGTGCCCCAGTAATATGCCCTGTTATGTGCCTCCCAGTAATATGCCGTTATGTGCCCCCAGTAATATTGGTTCCCCTAGTAATATGTCCATTGTGCCCAGCTGTGCCCCCACCAGTAATATGCCCACATTGTGCCCACATTGTGCCCCCCCCATTGTGCCCAATATGCCCACATTTTGTGCCCCCCTGTAATATGCCCACATTGTGCCCCCTGTAACCTTGTAATATGCCCACATTATGTGCACACACAGAAAGTTAAAAAAAATAAACACCACAATAAATTACCTTATTCCTAGCAGCATCAGCAGCAGCAGGACATGGGCTGCTCTATTCTGTGTAGGGGGCGGAGCCAAGGATGACTGCCGGCGCCCCCTTGGTGCCAGAAACCACGACATACCTCCCCATACCAGGACAGTGGGACAGCCACTGCAATCCGGGACTGTCCCGCTGGATCTGGGGTAGTTGGGAAGTATGACAGTGTGATAGAGTTGATGGAGGGGCTCACTAGGTGGTGGCCCCACCTTTCCAGTTGGCCCGGGGCCGTTCCCCTACACACATATGTATGTAGTGGCCAGGCGGGAGGACAGAAGTGATGGAAGTGATGGGAGTGATGGAAGTGCAAAGAGGAAGGTTGTTGCAGTACTTACGGTGGCTATGGTACTCATTGGCTCTCCTGGGGTGAGCACAGAGAAGGGTGCGCCCTTTCTTCCCGCAGGGCACACCCTGAGAGATCTCCTGCCGATGGTATTCTGGTGGGGCATCCTTGATGTTGTGGGTGCAAGGTGATGTAGACAGGCAATGATAAGTATCAAAACTATGGGGCCATTTATGAAGACACAGGATTTAGACGCTGGTCTTCCTCCTGCGCTGGCGGTTTCATCCACCTAAGTTAACGTAGAGGCGCCGGCCTCTACATAACTTAGACGGACTTTACACTTCACTACATCTACTCCAGCTCCCTTGTCTACACCTAAAACAGGGCGTCCCCTGTGTGATATCCTCAGAAGGATACGGACAAGGCCACCATCAGAGGTACCTTACCCACTGATATTGTGCAAAGTTAGGCACAAAACTAGGAATGAACGAAGTTCTACCCCACGTTGGGGGAGGGACCAGGCCGCTGCGCTGAAAGCCGGAAACTGCGGAAGGCTGGAGGAGACTGGAAGCAGAAACACTCTAACAGAGGAGGAAAGAAACAGCGCATGGCACCGGGGAACTTCAGGCTATGCGTTTTGATGGCCTTGAAGGTGGCAGATCGACACCAAAACGCATAGCCTGTTTTTATTGTGATTTGTTTTTTCAATACATTTTTACTTACCTGAAGTTCCCCGGTGCATCATCAGAATAGAGCACAACTAAGGAATATTAAAAAACACTCCTGTGACATCATTCCAATATAACACAGCTAAACAATAAAGGCAAACACTAATGACATCACAATAAAACAACTAAGGCTACTTTCACAATAGAGCTTTCCCTTTCCGCTATTGAGATCAGTGATAGATCTCAATGGCGGAGGGAAAACGCTTCCGTTTTGTCCCCATTCATTGTCAATGGGAACAAAACTGAACTGAAGGGAACGCAGTGCACCAGAATGGATTCTGTTCCGATCCGTTCATGACCCACAATGCAAGTCAATGGGGACTGATCCGTTTTCTCAGGCACAAAAGAAAACGGATCCGTTAAAGATAATAGAACCGGATCCGTTCATAACGGATGCAGATGGTTGTATTATCAGTAACGGAAGCGTTTTTGCTGATACATGATGGATCCAGCAAAAACGCTGGTGTGAAAGTAGCCCAACAAATTAATATAGGACTTCACTAGAGATGAGCGAACGTGGTCGAAACGAGCACTGTACCGCTCAGCTCCCCTGCGCTAGCATGGGCGCTGGCAGCCACTTCCGTCCTGAGGAGGACGGAAGCGGCTGCCTGCACCCATGCGAGGCAGGGAGCCGAGCGGTACAGTGCTCGTTTGCAAAGCACGTTCGCTCATCTCTAGACTTCACCATAATGGAACTAAGAAAAAATGACATCACCACAATAGAGCATAGGCATAGTATAAACACTACGGTGATATCACCACCATAAAATACAGCCAAAGACTGAAGAGAAACAGTATTGTGATGTCACCACAACAAAACAAAGCCAAGGAATAAATTCTATTGTGACATCATCACACCAACTTTATTAAAATACTGTACATGATGTGATTGTGATGTCATCAAACTAAAACACAGTTAATAAATCCAAATGCTAGTGTGACATCATCACAACAGAACACAACCTATACAGGAAAACTAGGGTTGAGAGACAGAGAGGAATCCGGATAAACAGAGCGCTGCACTGGAAGCCTTTTCATAAAATATTTACTGACGTAAACTGAGTTTGTACCCAGAAAGCTTAGAGGAATCTAACAAAATATCACAACGCAAGTGTACGAATATTGCAATAAATGTCAACAAAACATTACAAAAAAAGAAATCAATATTACCCTGAAATAGCCACTAGAGGTCGCCATTTACTCAATTTCATTTAAAGGGGTTGTCCAAGTTATTTTTTTGTCTTTATATGTTTCTAACTTGTCAGGTATAACA
>ONZH01028288.1:0-55276 GCA_900303285.1 Rhinella marina
TTCCACCGTCTAAGGTTATAACACCATCTGGGTCGTGGTGGACCGATTCTCCAAGATGGCACACTTTACTCTGTTGAAAGGATTGCCCTCAGCGGCTACGTTAGCCTCCATCTTCATCCGAGATATATTCCGTTTACATGGGTGTCCAAAGGAGATTGTATCTGACAGAGGAACACAATTCAAGAGGAACACAATTCACATCTCGATTCTGGCGAGCCCTAAGTAAGTTGATGAAAATCAAACTGAACTTCTCCTCGGCCCATCATCCGCAGTCCAATGGACAAACCGAGAGAGTCAACCAAGATCTGGAGAAGTTCCTCAGGTTGTATCTTTCCCACACACAGGATAATTGGATAGAATTGCTGCCGTGGGCCGAGTTCGCACACAACAATCTGTTCCATGAGTCTTCCGCTAAATCTCCATTCTTTATTAACTATGGCAAACATCCTGGGTTACCAGCTCTGCCGATCTTGCCTTCCTCTGATGTGCCCGCCGCTAATGCTGAGGTTCAGAAATTCACCACTATCTGGTCTGAGGTCCAAGCCAGTTTGCAGAAAACGTCAGCCCAATACAAGGCTCGTGGAGATAAAAAGAGACGCGCGGTTCCCTCATGGTCTCCTGGGGATAAGGTCTGGTTGTCTACCCGCTTCATCAGGCTACGAGTACCGAGGATGAAGTTTGCTCCCCGTTTCATCGGTCCTTACTCCATATCCCAAGTCATCAATCCAGTGACGTATCGACTTTCCCTGCCACCATCCTTGCGTATCTCCAACATTTTCCATGCATCACTCTTGAAGCCAGTTGTCCTCAATAGGTTCTCCTCATCCGCCACGCCTCCCAACCCAGTTCTGGTGGAGCATCAAGAAGAATACGAGGTAGATGAAATTCTGGACTCCAAAACGTCTAGGGGAACTCTCTACTTTCTCGTCAACTGGAAGGGGTATGGTCCAGAGGAGCGCACTTGGGTGAAGAAGGAGGACTTACATGCTCCCCAACTTCTAAGAAGGTTTTTTAAAAAATTTCCTCAGAAAGTGAATTTGGGGTGTTCGGAGTCCACCCCTAAAAAGGGGGGTACTGTCCCGATTCAGCGCAAAGCGCCGTTATACTCGCCTCGAGCCCCAAGCCGTTGCCCCCGGCAATCTCCACAGCAGCCCTCATGTCGATCCCAGCAGTGAGAGCGTGTCTGCCAGCACCAACATTTCCGGCACTCTGGTGGCCTCCAGTGGTCAGAATGCAGGTTGCACACTGCAACTCCCTCTAGTGTCCAGTCAATAGCATAACAGGTAATTGCTGGAACTTCCCCCAGAGGTCACATGACATGATCTAATGGGATGGCCTATATAAGCCTCTTTCTGAGCTTCAACTGGTGCCAGAGTATCAGGTCCTTTCCAAGTACTCCAGCGTTTTGTCTTCATCTGCCTTGATTCCTGTGTATCCTGACTTCGGCTTGATTCTGCACTACTTGCCTTGCACCTACCCCAGCTAACCGCTTCCCGGTAAGGTTAAGCGACCTGCAAGCCCCCGGCAGCCAAATCCATCCTACCTTGCAGCGGGCTCTGGTGAAGACCGGGGGGGCTTGTTAGTCTCCGCACGCTGGTACTTTTAAGTACTACCGGAAGCTGGCGAAGAGGAGCTATATCAGACCTGCAAGGTTTTGTTACTGCAGCGACAGGATCAGACTTTTGTTGAGAAACTCCATCAACTCAAGTCGCAGCAATAGTGTTCTGCGTTGCAAACCTCTGATAGAAGGGAGGCATCTCAACGTCTTCCCAATCGTCATCTTCAGGTGGTTCTTCCCCTTTGGGCAGTCAGGACAATAAATCAACATTCACATTGGTTTTACCACTGTGATATTTTATGTCAAAGCTGAAATTTGCCAATCTTGAGGCCCAACGTTGCTCGAGAGCACCTAACTGTGCGGTGTTGAGATGAGTTAGCGGGTTGTTATCTGTGTACACGGTGAAAGGTGTTGTTGCAAGGTAGTCCTTGAATTTCTCTGTAACAGCCCACACTAGAGCTAGCAGCTCTAACTTGAATGAACTATAATTGTTGTCATTCTTCTCAGCTCCTCTCAAACTTCGACTGGCGTAAGCGATGACTCTTTCACGATTATCTTGCACTTGTGACAATACAGCTCCTAGGCCTTGGAAACTGGCGTCTGTGTAGAGACGGAATGGATGATTGTAATCAGGGTAGGCCAGAATTGGAGGTGATGTCAGCAAGGTTTTCAGGGTTTGGAATGCAGTCTTTTGATGTTCAGTCCAGTTTACAGGAAGTCTTCTATTGTAGCTCTCACGGGGGCAACCATGTAGTAGCTCTGTAAGTGGTTCTGTTACTTGCGCAAAGTGTGGTATGAAGCGGCGGTAATAGCCGGCAAAACCAAGGAAACTTTTGACTTCTTTGACCGTTCTTGGAGTGTCCCAATCCTTGACGACAGAGACTTTCTCGGGGTCAGGCTGGATTCCACCAGCGCTTACAACATGTCCCAAGTAGGCAACTTTTGGCTTGAGCAGATGGCACTTAGAAGGCTTTATTTTCAGACTATGGTCAATAAGAACCTAGAACACTTCTGCCAGATGGTTTAGGTGGTCTTCATAGGTGCATGAGTACACAATAACATCATCGAGATATAGTAAGACACTTTGGAAATTAACATGACCAAGGCACCTCTCCATCAACCGTTGGAACGTGGCAGGGGCATTGCATAACCCGAACAGCATACTGTTGAACTCGTAGAGTCCCATTGGAGTGGTGAAGGCGGTCTTCTCTCTATCCTCAGGAGCCATAGGTACTTGCCAGTAACCGCTGGTGAGGTCGAGAGTTGAGAAATAGGCAGCTGAACCCAGAGCAGCGATGGATTCCTCTATGCGTGGGAGAGGGTATGCGTCTTTGTGAGTTATGTTGTTTAATTTCCTGTAATCCACACAAAAACTGATATTTCCGTCCTTCTTCCTTACTAGGACGATAGGTGCGGCCCAAGGACTTTGACTCTCCTGGATAACTTTGGTATCCTTCATTTCTTTGATCAACTTTTTAATTTGCTGGTAGTTGGCAGCAGGAATAGGCTGATGCTTCTCCTTGATAGGAGGATGGTCACCTGTATTTATTTTGTGCTGAATCAGGTTGGTCTTGCCTAAGTCAAGGGAATGTTTATTGAATGCTTCGCTATGTCGCTTGGCAACCTTGAGAACACCATTGACATGCTCAATGGGAGTATTAGGGTCTCCAATGCTGAGTTCATCCCACCAGTGGGTATGAGGTCTGTTAGAGTCTTTGGAAGAGGCCTTGATAGACTTTTGGTAGGCGATGGTCTCTTCACTCACGATGTCTTCTGGGTCGAGCTGGTATAGCATGGCAACTGTAGTGAATTTGTGAAGTTCAATTCGTGAATCACTGAGATTGACAAGTCTTACCGGAACTTGACCATTTGAGACTGTTACGATGCTCCTAGCGGCTTTCACTAGAGGCTGGCCATCAATTTGGACGGAATCCAGAAGAGCTTCATAGTCAGTGTTATCAATCCCTGGACGAACTCTGCACCAGATAAGGGTCTCACTGTTAGCTGAGAGGGTAATTGAACGGGCATCCTTGGTGCGGACACGACAGATCTCCCCTTTGTTGTTGGCAAACTTCTGCTGAGCGGTGAGCGCTTTTATGGTTTGCTGGATAGCTTGCCTATAATGGGAGAAAGCAGATGGCAAAGAGGTATGCAAGGCATTCAACAGTTCAGAGAAAACATGACGTATGACATTCATGCCTAACACTACAGATGTGCTAACTCCTTGAGCCTCAGTAACTATCACACCTTGTCGAGGTAGTTCACGATCACCAATACATATGGTAGGCTCCCAGTAGCCTAATTGGAGAATGGGCTGACCATTACTGGCAATTAGTCGCAATTTAGTTTTACCACCTGGGCTCAACGCACTAGGATCCCAATGTTCCTCAAATATGTGCCTGGAGATGGTAGTGACTTGGGAACCGGTGTCAACGAGGGCTTCAAGAGGAACACCTTCTATCCATATGGTTACATATGGGCATTTTGAGAGAAATCTCGAAAACCACTGTGGTTGTTTCTCTGGGCCTTTGGTTTCACCTCCCGAGGGGCGGCCCTTGGACTCGGGGGGTATCCCGTTTAACTGAAAGCACTGGGACCTGTAATGTCCCATGCAACGACAATAGGTACAGTAAGGACGTTCATGAGATGGAAAACTTCCAGGCGGGGGCCTATCAGGGTTTGGACGGCTAGGGCGGGGCTCTGGAGACAATGTCCTGCTTACAGATGATTCACGGGATGATGCGGAAGAGTGTCCCCTTAACTCCTTTAGAGCCTGGCAAAGAGAGTCCACTACTTGAGAAAGTGTATCTGGAGTAACAGTGGTACCAACACTAACAGGTGTAGAGGTCTGTGCAGCTTGGACAGCTTACATAGGTGAAACAGTAGGTAGCGGTGAGATGTTAGGAATTCCACCAGCCAAGTCTGGGGAATACGGAGCAGGAGTATAGCTGGTAGAATATGAATCAATTCCTATTACTCGCAGGGCTAGGGCTTTGAAGTCAAGAAATGACATGTTGGGATTGTGGGCTGCTAGCATGCGTAACTGGCTCTGTATCAGCCTAGAGTCCACTCCTTCTATGAATCTGTCAGTGATGATGCTTTCAACAGCAGACGGGTCTATGGTGTCTACTTGTTGTAAAGCTCTGTATGCGGACTGTAGTGCAAGTGCATAGTCTCTTAGAGTCTCACCTGGTCTCTGACGTCTGTCATAGAACTTTAGACGAACCTCTGTAGGTGACTGTACTTCAAATTCTCTGTTCAAACGGTTGAGGATTTGTAGCACGCTGGATTTTTCGGTAGCTGGCCAGGAACGTACTTCCTCAGCAGCTGGACCTTCAAGTTGTCCTAGAAGCAATTGAACCTGCTGATTAGGAGAAAGCGAGACAAGTTCAAGAGTGCAAAGTATTTTCTCTTTAAACCCAACAAGAGTGTGGGGTTCTCCTCTATAGCTCGGGAGACTGGAGGTTCCTATGAAAAATGGCAGGCCGGTAGCCATTACAGGAGTAGGAATGATGTTGGCGGCAGCAGCCTGAGATGCAGGAATATCAGCGGATGATGGGGCCGGACTAGTCATTTATTTGAGGATTAGAGATGTTTGCAAAAATAGGTACACTGTCCCTTTAAGAAAAATGGTGCGTCTGTCACTTTAAGAAATTTATAATTGTACAGCAAAACAGTTTCAGATGAATCTTCCCCTTCTTTATGTATAGTACCACAGTAGAAAAGAAAATGGCACTTAGCTGGATGATGGTGCAGGCTGGTGATGCAGACTGAAGATACTGGCTGACAGGGCACTGGTGTGCAGGTTAGGGACAGAGGATACAGGCTGGCACTGATGGCGGTAGATGCAGAGAGCAGCGGTGGTAGCACTGGAGCAGCTTCCTTTTCCTGAGCTCAGGTCCGGCGGTGAAATCCTTCCCCCCAGGAGGTTCCTCCTGAAGAGCAGAGAATAAACAGACCGGGCAACACTGCAGGTGGGCGGAGCTTGAGCGCTTGGCGTGCGGGAGACTCTGAAGGGCGAATTAACTCCTTGTGAGCCGCTCCGGCAGCGGGACCACACAAAAATGGCGATGGCATAAAACATAGTCTTTGTTGCACAGTATACAGGCCTCCCCCTCTTTAAATAAAGTACTCCTTCTTCACATAAATCGCAGACAGGCATTGAGGGGTTAATGAGAACTTCTGGGACTTGTAGTTCCACAGATTAGCACAGTCCAGCAAACATACATATTGAGTATAGGATTGGCACAGGGGCTCTATCCTGTTCGTGACACCACTTTTTGCAGCACACGGGTACTATCCTGGGACAGGGGACCTTTAAGATTGTCACAGGTGATGTCACGGGCACGAGGGTTACTATGGCGGCCTTGTTCCCAGGGTTGCCCAGCTGCAAGATTCTTCCCGTTACCCTCCTCGCACAAGGCACCAATAATTAAACCAATGCCAGGGGTCAAGGATAACGTTTGCTTTAATGCAGGAACCAATATGTTATACAGGTTACAGTCTCTCTGGTACACAGCCAGGTTTAGATGGTATGGATACAGTGGTAGAGTAGAGTGGCTTGACAATGCGCTGTAGCTTTAAGAGCTTAGCTGATCTGATCCAATAGATTAGTCCTTTCAGCTGAGTAAGGCATGGGTGACTAAAGAACTTTGAGCACTTGAAATACTTAGAGAATGACGCTGCCCTCGCACTCTGGCGACCAGGTGGAAGACGCATGAACCTTCCGGACGTGTAAGCCGGGGTAGAAATGATCCTGAGTGGGTGACCCTCAACTCCTCAGAGGTCAGACAATATGTTCTGGAACTTTATATAGGTAGTCCTACTGAATACTTGGAAGAACCTATGATGATCCTTACAGCTGTCTGGATGCAGTCTGGGTTAACTGTGCTGGTGATGATAATGGCTGAATAACTAGGCCTCAGGCCTGAATGGATGGCTGAGATATGCAGGAGAGCTGTGCACTGTTCTCTGGTCTGTGATAGAACCAGATCTCGCTGGAATATTCCAGCTCACTCCCTAGAGAAAAAGGAGGGCGGAACTAGCTACATCCTCTGGTCTGTCGTTGGCAGCTGACAGGTAGCAGAGGGGTCACATGGTCAAGCACACTCCATCACATAAATGGCATGAAAAGGAACCAATGAGAATACAGCAATATAAGGCAATGCAGACAATAATGCATAATGTGCAATACCAACTTTAGACACCAGATGGAAGCATTTTGAGCTCACATATAGGGAAACTAAGAATGAGGGAGAGTTTCGGAATGCAGGCCTTTACCTTTAGACTGGAAAAGACTAGGGAACCTAGAAATACTGAAATACCTCCGACACCTGCACACATACCAGTCTGGGCCATTACACTGGTACAACAGTACATGACATAAGTCAAACATCAGCATTCACAACAAGTAAAACAATAGCATTAAAAACCAAACAAATTGTGAATGTGCTGTCTGGGGTATTGCACATGTATTTATGAAGCAAATGAGTGAAAAAGAATAATTCTCCAAGCCTCACTCGGTGAGGTTTTTGGCTTAGTGAAAGGGGCGTGACCTAAGATGTAACCATTTGTGCCAATTTGTTGCCACAAAATTTTTTCATGAAATAAGCCAGCCAATACTTGGTATAGAGTTAGACAAACGTAGCTATGCACTAAGAGGGTCACTTATTAAGAACGCTGATTCAGCTCCCTTGCTGGCATAGTTTAAAACCATTTTCCATGCCCTAAACTGGCATAAAAAATTATGAATGAAAGGGGCCAGTGGGTCCGCCCTCTTCCCACCCATGCCACACACCCCTTTCCAGCCATCTTGGAAAAGTGATGTGAGCGGGAAAAGTTGCAGATTCGGCCGCAAAACCCCTTTGTGACCAAATCAGAAAAAAAGTGGCATACTACCAATAATAAATGACTCCCTAAATGTATCATCCAGTCTGAGTCCTGTGATAAATATGGTGCAGGTCTAGACAGATTGAGGGTTATTTACTAACATCCCTACACCAGCATGTTCTTTTTTTTGTGACTTTTTAATATTTTGTCACACTGGTGTTTTTACTCCATCCGCGCCACTTGGAGCTGGATCATTGGCTAACATTTAAACCTAGAAACATGCATAAAAGAGGATTGAAAACTACTCCAGTCAGGGGCTAGGGAGCTGGCGTAGTTTAAACCATGTCGCAGGGCCAACAGAAAAAAGCTCCAAAGTTATGTAGAGGCGCATCTGCCGCCAGCGCAGGGGTATTAAGACTGGTACATAAATCACCAATCTTAATAAATGACCCCCTAGATGTCAGACTTAAACCAAAAAGAGAAATCAGATTTATGAAAGGATAATAAATAAGGCGCAAATTGAAGACAGACTTTACCAATACAACAGGTTTTTTTTACTCCAAAAAAGAGGAAAACTTAAGTAAATGTGTCCTATAGTGTTCATCTACAGCAGGGATCAGCAACCTTCGGCACTCCAGCTGCTGTGAAACTACAATTCCCAGCATGCTCCTTTCATTTCTATGGGAGTTCAGAGAATGGCAGAGTAGGTATGCATGCTGGGAGATGTAGTTTCACAACAGCTGGAGTGCCGGAGGTTGCTGATCCCTGATCTACAGACAAGACCCTGAGGACAAGCCTCTCATGCAAATCCACCCATACTGGTGACATAAGATCACAAAACGTAAGCTCGCACGCCGTATTTGTTAGCACTTGAGGGACTGACTTTAATCAAATGTTTGCAACAAGGGCAAAAGAAAATCCAGCTTTTGTGGCTGTGATCACATCGCATGAACACATCTTAGGGCTTGTTCACATCACCATCTGGATTCTGAACGGAAACCTTTAGAAGCATTCTGTTTTGATCCGTCACAATAGAAGTTTATGGGCAAGCATAACAGATCCGTCTGGTTTCCTGTCGACAGGACTTTGTTTTCCGTCCAGCATAGCAGGAACCAGACGGATCTGTTATGCTTCCCCATATACTTCTATTATGACGGATCAAAAAAGAATGCCTCTAAAGGTTTCCGTTTTGATTTCTGTCTTGTGGATTCCGTTTTTTTTCCGTTATAGCCAGAACGGAATCCAGACGGTGATGTGAACAAGCCTTAAGGCCCCTTTCACACGAGCGAGTTTTCCGCACGGGTGCAATGCGTGATGTGAACGCATAGCACCCGCACTGAATCCTGACCCATTCATTTCCATGGGTCTGTGTACATGAGCGTTTTTTTTCATGCATCAGTTCTACGTTGACTGAAAAACGCAGCATGTTCTATATTCTGCGTTTTTCACGCAGCCCTGGTCCCATAGAAGTGAATGGGGCTTCAGTGAAAAATGCATTGCATCCAAAAGCAAGTGCGGATGCAATGCGTTTTTCACTGATGGTTGCTAAGAGATGTTGTTTGTAAACCTTCAGTTTTTTATCACGCGTGTGAAAAATGCATCAAAACGCATTGCACCTGCGCGGAAAAAAACTGAACAACTGAACGCAATCGTAGACAAAACTGTGTGAACTTGCTTGCAAAATGGTGCGAGTTTTCCTGAACGCACCCTCAACGCATCTGGACCTAATCCGTCACGCTCGTGTGAAAGGGGCCTAATGCAATCCCATATTCAAACACTACAGATTGCAGTACATTTTAGCACGTGCATGTGTTTGACATGGAGCCCTGGCTAGAAATCAATACATGGTGCATGAGCGCGCCCTAGGGATAATTGACAGCTGGTCACAATGAAGACGTGTCACATGACCAGCTCCATAAAATCTGTGCAGAGAGGGTGGGGGGGCTGGAGCTGAAGTCATGCATGGGTCAAAGAAAAGGTTTATGCAAGTTCTGCAGCATCTGAAGGACTTCAGAATAATGTATGACTATAACAAGCGCTTGAGTACATTTACTGACTGGCCCTTCTCAGAAAACTGCAAGTGCACACCTGAGAATGTAAGTGCTGGGGGAGGTCTAAAGCCACAGGGGCCCATTTACTAAAGTGCCTGTTTTTGGTCTAAGTGCTGTTTTGGAACTTTTTTTTTTTTAATTGCCCTTCTTACTGAAATTGCGCCTATCTTGGAAGCTTTTGCTTCTTGTTCACATTTTTATTTTCTTAGACTGACTTTTTGGACTAGGTTTTTCTAACTTTTCTGACCTATTAACGTAGGTATACGTTCTTGGCACCTGAATTAGTTGCAAAACAGTCTAATTTGTACTCCACCCCAGGGCTGATGTACTTTTGTCTGTCTGTTTTCAGTGACTGAAACAGACAAGCTTGATAAATGTGCCCCATGGTGGATTGAGCTGGTGGTTAACTCTTCAAATGTACAACAAAGCTATATTCCTATGTTACAGGGACAATGGGGGTCCTTTATCACAGACCAATGTCTTATGCTGACCTGTGATGCCAGAAGATGTGCTGTCATAAATTGGGTGTATCTTTCTGGTACTATGTGCCCCATGGAATGACTTTGACTCTTCCCAGCTCACGCCAGTTCTAAAGAAGGGGGCGAGGTGGCAGGCCTGTACTATTTATCATCTTCTATGCCTGTCTTGGGTGTAGAAAGTGGCCTAAATCTATTCTAGTAAGGGAGCTGGCTTAGCTTTAGACAGGTGGTGGATACGCTGAAGTTATGTAGAGGCGTCTAAATAAATTTAATGACCCCCCCCCCTATAAGAGTTTAAAAAGTTGCAAAAAGGGGTCTTGTGACTTTTTTTGTTTATGCCAAAAACTTGCATTGCTGTGTTAGTAAATGACCCCCACTGTAGTTGTTGTAGTGGCAAAGAACAACATTTTGGCTGTAGTCCACCTGTAGTTTGTGAACATGGCTTCAGGGAGGCTTGCATGTTGAAGAGTGGTGTGTTTAACACTGCATCAGGAAAAAAAACTGCATGTGTTGTGTGGTCAAAAAAAAATACTGAAGTGTGAACAGACGCATTCAAATCAATAGGTACGTGAGCTGTCCATGGAAAACGCGGACAGCACGTGTCAGTGAAAAACAGAAATGTGCATGAGGCTGTTGTAACTGAAAACTGTTGTAGTCTAATGAAGTGGATTTTTCTGCATGTGGCTTACAACCTTGTCTCAGATAAAGTGGCGTTCCTATTTCTGTGGTGGGTGTCAAACCGGCTAATGTGCGATCTGATCTGTGTCTCGGCAAACTATAAAAGCAAAGCAGAGATCTGACTGCAGACTTTTCTGACCTGTATCAGATCATAGACCGCTCCTCCGGGCCTGCATGAGCCATAAGTGGATCTGTTTTGTGTAGTCAATGTTTTTACCAAGTATTGTGGGTTTAAAGGGATCTGTCAGCAGATTTGTACCTGACATTTTTCTCAGCGATTCGGGCACATTTGAACATGGGACTAAGGCCTCATGCACATGAAGTGTGCCGGCCGTGCCCGTGCTGCGGGCCGCAAACTGCGGTCCGCAATGCACGGGCACTGACCGTGAGGCCACCGCATGCGGATCGTGGACCCATTCACTTGAATGAGGTCCGCGATCTGTATCCGAGGGTCCGCACCGCAAAAAAGTAGTGCTTGCGCTACTTTTTTGCGGTGCGGAGGCACGGCCAGAAACACCAGGGAAGCACACCGTAGTGCTTCCGTGGTGTTCCGATCCGTGCCTCCGCTCCGCATCTCCCGGATCGTGGACCCATTGAAGTGACTGGGTCCGCGATCCGTGATGCGGGCTGCACACGGCCGGTGCCCATTTATTGCGGACCCGCCGTATGCGGCCTGCAGCTTGGGCACGGCCAGCACACGTTCGTGTGCATGAGCCCTAACACAGATGCTTTCAGCTTTACACCTTTGTCTCTTTAGATGGCCAAAGCTGGATTTGTGCACTGTCCGACGGAGAATGAGCCTGATGTCGCCTGCTGTTTTTTCTGCCTGAAGGAACTGGAGGGCTGGGAGCCAGATGATGACCCCTTGTAAGTTTATTAATCTAAACATGGAAATTTCTTTTGTTCCAGTGGAAGATGGATGGAAAGCACGGGATTCTCCCATTAACGTTTTACAGTAGTAGCTATCAAGTTAAAAAAAAAAAAGTAAAAATAAAAAAATCCCACTCTGGAAAATGAATGGAACAAACTGCATGGCGCAAATGTTAATTTATGCTGTGAAAATCTGCATGGATGTATGGATCTTCCACAGCTAAACGTGGCCTATATGAACATACCCTTGGATATGCAAAGTGTGAATGCTGTGGATTTTTCTTAGTAACAATTCCTGAGAAGTACGCAGCAGTAGCAGCAAAGGGTATGAGATTTAAAAACTTGTCCATATACTACAGATTTGCAGCAGTTTACTGCAGACCTTATGAATTCTCGTGCAAACTTTTAAACCTCAGTGCAGGGGATGAAATTTTGCAGCAAATATGCAATGTTTCTCCATCTGTTTGGTATGCATTATTGGCAGATCCATCAGGGTATGCTACAAGACCCAACTTTGACTTCATCAAAACCCAGCACCTGCAAAAATCCTCTGCAGTTTCCATCGAATGGAAGTAAACTGTGAGCAGGCTCCTGCTGCGGCTTTCCAAGGTGTCCACGTTAAGAATGGATGTGTACGTTCTTGGTGCTGTCTGGAAAACCGCACAGGAAATGTCTTCAGCTTTCTGAACTGCAGCATGGCGTCCCATTGAAAACGCTGGGAGGTGGTTACAGCTCGGTTTTTGGCACAGCATCCACGCTCAAACCTATGCCAAAAAAAAGCGCATGACCGTTCCCTTATAATTAACCTTAAAGTATAATATTTTTTATTTGCATAGGACAGAACACTCGAAGCGTTCCAACACCTGTGGCTTCCTCTCCCTGAATAAGAACACAGATGAACTGACTATGGAGGAGTTTCTGCGGCTGGAAGTTTATCGCATTAAGACATTCCATGTAAGAACTTGTGTTATGAATTCTCAGGGCAGATACTGTACATCCAGGTCTCAGTTTCTATATAGCATTTATTCCGCACAGATTAATACAAAATCGATGGTTAAAGAAGAACTCCCGCAAAATATTTTATTCCATGTCCTGCTAGAAATGTACATGATGTAATCTGTAGTGAATGTCCTTCCCCCCCCCCCCCCCGCCTCCACAACGGCATAACATGGAGGTTACTCCGCCTCCTCAAGGGGCAGGAAACAACTTGAACGATGCAATAAAATGCCTGACCAGCATCTATCCTTAGTTGTTTCCTGTCCCTTCAGGTAGCAGGAGTATTGGATGCAATCCGCCCAGCCTTTAGGTTTGTTTCCCCAGTTGAGACTGGAGGGCTGGTGCAGGGAGCAGGATGCTGGGGCCTACCTGTTGCCCTTCCTGCTGCTTGGCGTAAGTCCGGCAGATGCTGGCTGCCCCGGGCTTCTGCTGGCGTCCGGTGTGGATCGGAAGTTCCTCATCGTGGAGCGCGGCCTTGCTGCATTCCACTGTGGAACGCATATGCGCTGGTAGCGAGTCGCACCAGAAGTGACGTCACGGGTGAGTTCCCACGTGACTGACGCTGCCTGGCCGGCTTTAAAATGGGGAAGCGCTACTGTTTGCCGCGTTCCAGACGCTCAAGCGACAGTGGGAGTTTCTATTTGAAGAGCACCCACACAGAAGGAGTCGGCATGTCTGTAGTCTCTGAGGGAGACGTTGGACGAAAGTCTGTGGAGCCTCCCCGGCCCTCCAGCCTGGTAAGCCTCCTCCAGGATGACTTTTTTTGTGTAAACTCTCAGCCTGACCTCTCGCACATGGTGGTTCTGGTGGTAGCCTCCCTTCCCTTTGTGAGGTTAGGGGCTGATTATGTCTCATTGCTTTGATAGGGCAAGGAGATACCCAGATCCGGTGGTCAACAGGCACATAAAAAATGCCCTGTATGCAAGAAGTCTATGCCAGCTGGTTGTAAGAAATGGCTTTGTCTATCCTGCATGAATAAGGTTGTGGCTGAAGAGTCACCCTCATTACTGGAGAATATTAGATCCATTATAAAAGAGGAAGTGGGAGCTGTTGTGGATGCAAAAATTGCTGCTGCCTTACCAGGTCCCTCTAAGCCTAAGCCAGTACCTCATACAGCGGTCATTTCTGATTTAGATTCTGATGAGGGAGAAGTGTCTTCAGAGGCGGACTCTTCTGATATTGGAGAAGCAGCAGGGCGTCCGCTCTGTTCAATTGAAGAGACTGAGTCACTTTTGAACCGGGCCACCATGAACTTAGAGGAGGCAAAGGAGCCGCTCTCGGTCTAGGACCAATTATTTCTGGGCCTAGGAGATAAGAAAAGAAGGGTGTTCCCGGTCGATAATAGCATTAAATGCATTATTTCTAATGAATGGAAAGACCTAGAGAAAAGGCAATTAATATCTAGAATGTTTAAAAGGAAGTACCCTTTCTCAGAAGAAGAGTCTAGGGAAGATATTCGGGCCTCCATCCCTGTGTTGAGACAAGCGTCCAGTTTTTTGGCTGATGCCTCAGCGGACATAGTTAAATTGTCAGCCAAGTCTGCGGCTCTGGTAAATGCATCCCACAGAGCAGTGTGGCTAAAAACCTGGTCGGGGGACACAGCATCCAAAAACAGGCTGTGTTCAGTTCCCTGTGAAGGGGATAGAGTGTTTGGCTCAGCCCTGGACGATACCTTAGAAAAAGCATCTGATAAAAAAACAGGGCTTCCCGATGGAATCTAATCTCTTTCATCAGAGAAAAAGGTTTCGGAACCAAGGGAGAAATAAATTTCAACAGAAAAGAAGGGGAACTCAAATTGGCAGTCATCTAGGGATAAAAGCAAGGGCTTCATCTTTAACCCCGACAAAAATCCCAAACGGTCAAAATGACGCCAGGTCCCCGGTGGGAGTAAGCCTAAAAGGTTTTGCCTTGGCCTGGGAAAATATACAAGCCTCTCCCTGGGTCAGGTCCATTATTCTACAATGTTACCTTTTAGAGTTCCTAAAGGTTCCTACCCACAGATTTTTAATCAACAAAAAACTGGCAGGGGAAGACCAATCAGCCATGGAGGCCCAGATGGCCCTTCTGCTAGAAAAAGAAGCGATAATCCCTGTACCAAAAGATCAGGAGAAGCAGGGATTCTATTCTCCAGTAATTTTTTATAAAAAAACCAAACGGATCCTACAGGGCGATCATAAATTTGAAAGACCTCAACCGTCAACTATGTTACAAAAGATTCAAAATGGAGACTATAAAATCCACAACAAATCTGCTACAGAAAAATTGTTTTATGATCACATTGGACCTCATGGATGCGTATTACCACATCAAGATACACCCGAGTCATCAGAAATTCCTGAGGTTAGTAGTCTGGATAGGAGAAGAAATAAAACACTTCCAATTTCAAGTACTCCCATTCAGTCTGTGCTTGGCCCCCAGGGTCTTCACAAAAGTTGTGGCAGAAGTTTCAAGCTTTCGCCATCGTGCCGAAGTAATGATTATTCCCTACCTAGATCTACTGATTGTAGCTCCCTCAGCCCAGAAGCTAAACTCAGATCTCCAACTGACCCTAAAAGTCCTATCAGACTTGGGGTGGATCGTGAACTTCCAAAAATCAAATCTGGTTCCGAGTCAGCAGCATGTTTTTCTGGGAATCCTGTTACATTCAGAACTAATGTCTTTTCTTACTCCAACAAAACAGGAGGAGTTAATCCAGAGAATATCGCACTTCTGGCTCCAAGAAAGAGCGTCAATCAAGGGTATTATGACGATATTGGGACTTCTAACCTCCACAATCCTGGCGGTTAAGTGGGCCCAGGCACACTCAGGGGATCTTCAGGCCTTCCTCTTGAACAAGTGGGACAAAAAGCAGGCTTCCTTAAATCAGGTACTAAATATTCCAGTGTCAATAAGATCGTCACTAAGATGGTGGTTATCCCCAGTGAATCTTTCCTGGGGAGTAGAGTGGCCTCAGAAAGATCAGCTGGTCCTTACCACGGATGCAAGCAGTCTAGGCTGGGGGCGCACCTAGGATACCAGATGAGTCCCATGATGACACAGGCATCCTCCAACAAAAGAGAATTGTCGGCGGTTTGGGAAGCCCTAAATCCATTCTCGCCTTCCCTGTCTGGCAGACACATAAAAATTATGTCGGACAATATGACAACAGTTGCTTACCTAAACAAGCAGGGTGGCACGAGGAGTTGGACTCTGTCATTAATTACAACAAGGGTTTTCAGGTGGGCAGAACATAAAATCCCTGTCAACGGTTCACATAAAAGGGGTACAGAACGGGCTGGCAGACTTTCTGAGCAGGAGAGTACTAAGAGAAGGCGAATGGAGTCTGAAGCAGGAAGTCTTCGATGCCATTTGTCGGAAATGGTGACAGCTGGACATAGACTTGTTCGCCACAAGAGAGAACAGGAAGACCCTAAAGTTCTACTCATTGTCCCGGAGGGATCTTCCAACCCAGTTAGATGCCCTGTCAGCCCCATGGCCTCGATTCCCTGCTATACGCATTTCCTCCGTTTGCGCTAATTCCCCGAATACTCTCGAAGCTCTTGGAGGAAGAGGCAGAGTTAATTCTAATTGCCCCGTTCTGGCCCAGAAGGGCTTGGTTTCCGGCCTTAAAAGCCCTGGTAAAACAAAACTATTGGCATCTTCCCAGGATCCCGGACCTTCTTCATCAAGGGCCAATAATTCATCTGGACGTCCCTCGCTTGAATCTGACGGCCTGGAGGTTGAGCAGCAGATCCTGAGGAGCAAAGGTTTGTCAGACGATGTGATCCAAACCTTGATGCATAGCAGAAAACTGGTAACATCAAAAATCTATCTTCGTACCTGGAATGCTTTTGAGTCAGTACACTTAAGGTTCAGACTGCAGCTGCTCCACCCTTCGGTAAAATCTGTAGTCCCTCCTTGGGATTTGAACCTGGTTCTGAATAGCTTAACTGCAGCTCCATTTGAACCCTTGGAGAACATTTCTATTAAATATCTCTCTGAAATCATCTTTCCTGTTGGCCATAACTACAGCCAAAAGAGTGGGGGAAATCCACCCTTACCTTAGGATTCTGGAAGATAGAATAATCTTAAAACATTAGGCAGAAACTTCGGTGAAAGTGTTCTCGAAGTTCCATTATCAAAAAGATATCTCTTCCGTCCTTCTGCCCCCAGGCTTCATCAGAAAGAGAAAAGGAGTTTGCAAATCTCGATGCCAGAAGATGCCTACTACAGTATCTTCATTCTACGGAGTGCTTTAGAAAGACTGATCAGTTACTGGTCCAGTACCAAGAACAAAACAGAGGCAAAGCGGCGAGTAAAGCCACTATCGCCCGCTGGATCAAGCAATGCATCAGTCTTTGCTATAAAGAACAGGGTCTACAGCCCCCTCTCAATATCAAAGCTCATTCAACCAGAGCGGGGGGAAAAAATACAAATTACTCTTACCGGTAATTCTCTTTTTCCCTTTAGCCTCCACAACGGCATGGAGTTTCCCACCCTAATTTTTTTTTTTTTTTGTTGATGACTATGATGGGTTTTCTTTTGTGATGTATTACTTTTGTGTGGAATAAATGTGTTGCATATACCTTGAGTCCTAGGTTATTAACTGAGGATAGATGCTGGAGGAGGCATTTTATTGCATCGTTGAAGTTGTCTCCTGCCCCTTGAGGAGGCGGAGTAACCTCCATGTTATGCCGTTGTGGAGGCTAAAGGGGAAAAGAATTACCGGTTAGAGTAATTTGTATTTTTCTTACCAGTAGCTGAATTTTTGAGTTATATCATCCTGAAGTTTCTTATCTGTGTCATGTGAAAAGGAATTAGACCCACCAACTCACACAGAGACTTGTGTGGACAGGAAGTCTAATTTTCTATGCATTCCTATGGGAGCCTCACTTTCAGTCTCATAGGAATGAATAGAGAAGTGACTGGCTTGCTGTCCTGGGTCAGTTGGAGGTCAGGGAGTTGGTCACATGACCCAGCTACAATAAGAAGAGTGGAAACTCTCAATTTCTGCCTCTGATAAGAAAATGACATTCACTACAGATTAGATCATGCACCTTTCTAAAGGCCCTTTTAGACGGGCCGATATGTCTCCCTGCCTGAGCGCCGATCAGCGATATCGGCGCTCGGGCAGGGAGCCTTTACACGGCCCGATGAATCGAGCGCCGGGCCGCACGAGTGATCGCTGTATCACTCGTGCGGCCGGGAAGCTCCATACGGTCAGGCGCACATCGCCTGTTTACACAGGCCGATGTGCGCCCGACAGATTGGGTCTTTTGGTTTCTACAAAAGATCCAATCAGCCGACGAACGAGCTTTGCTTAGGGCTGATTAGGGCCACTTTTACACGGGCCGATTATCGGCACTAGCGTTCCTAGGAACGATTTTTCGGCCGATAATCGGCCCGTGTAAAAGGACCTTAACAGGTCAGAACAAAAAATTTTGCGGGAGTTCTTCTTTAAGGCAAGTACGGCACGTTGTCAATCATTTTTGCAAAAACCTACTACTCCTCTGGTGCAGCACATATGATGTCCAATAGAAGAAGCTTCCCAGCCCTGCACCATGGATGCTAGTAGTATTTCAAGTAGCCTTCATATCATTGTGTTGTGAAATTCACCTGTATTAATTTCATTCCAGCGCAAGTTCTCTACTGTTGTTGCCGAGTATCTAGATGAGGAAATGAGTGCTACCACCAGACGACTAGTGGAATACTTTGCCAATCAACATAACTGCTCTCTAGAACTGGATTTGGAACGTTAATTATTTTAAGTACTACGAATCTGCATCTGACATTAGTTTTTAACTAGTGTTTTTCTTATTGTAATAACTTATAAATAACTTTTTAATAAAGATATTTTAATTTTATGCAGTTTAGATTTTTTTTTTTTTTTTTTTTCCAAAATATCTAGCCATCTGCAGGAATTGATAATCCTTGCATGGTCTTATCAACCTATAGTTGGATTACATTCAGTGTTAACTACCATAGACAGGAGTGCAGGGCCGGCGTTGGCACCCGGCATACCCGGGCAGGTGCCAAGGCCCACTGTGCTGCTATGAGCAACTCCATCAATACAGATGGAAGCGCTCATTTCTAGGGCGCAGAGAGCTTAGTCACAGGGATGCACCATCAATGAGGTGGTGCCATCTAGTGGGGTGGGGACAGCCCCTGCTGTGAAATCGCTCCTCCAACTGCATTCTCCCTTCCATCTGCAAAATGTCCTTTAGTCTCCTGTAGCAGGCAGCCAATGAGCAGCAGTGCTGGTGATGACGTGTAATCATGCTGTCAGCCCTGTGGTCAGGGCCGGTTTTAGACAGTGTGGCCCTGGGCAAAATTGAAAGTGGGGCCCCAAATCTTGAAATATTGGACTAGTAGCCTAACAGGACCTTGTAGGAATGGACAGCGGTTGCAAGCACAGCAGCTGATTGTAGAATGCCACATTATATCTCTTTAGCCTTTCCACTATAAGGCCCCTTTCAGACAAGCGAGTGTCACGCTCTGGACTTGCAGTGAGACACCCGGCCTGAACTCCCAGCACTGCCGGGGTCGCATGGCATTATATTGATTTATGATGCTATGTAACCCTTACAGTACTGGAATGTATAGAATAGTACTGGATACATTGCAGACCTCCAAGGGTTACATAGCATTATAAATCAATACAATGCTATGTGACCCTGGCAGTGCTGGAACTTCAGGCTGGGTGCCTGACACTCATCTGAAAGGGGCCTACGATGCTGTTCCTGCATCCTCTTTGGGTATATTCACACAGTATTTTCTGTGCTTAAAAAAACCTAATGCATAATCCGCATCAGGCTTTTTGGATTTTTTTTTTTTTTTTTTTTTTTTTTTTTTTTCTTTCTGATGCATTTTAGAACACACTTTTTGATATAGTTTTGGCGTGGATTTTCGTTCGTGACCATTTTCAAAGGAAATTCTGGACATAACTTGCATGAAGACTGGTCAGGGCACTTTTTTTTTTTTTTCCCATGGTGCAGTTTATAAAACCACAAGCAGAAAAAAAGGGGTTGTCCCATCCGGGCCCCTGAAGTGAAGGGAGAGCACAGCAATCCTCCATTATACTATGAGTGTTCTGAATATATCTGATCACTGGTAATTTCATAGCAGTGAATGGAGATAATGCTGCACATGCACACTTATGGGGGACCTGTGGAGGACACACTGTTATGGGGGGATCTGTGAATGATGCACTGTTATGGGGGGCACAGGGAGCACACACAGTGGACACAGATGGCAAAGGGAGCACAGGGGAAAACGGAGCTGACAGTACTTCAGGGCAGTGCAGGGCTGCTACAATGAGAGTGTGACAACCCCCCCCCCCCCAACACAGACACTTACTGGATGGACTTACCAGCTGCAGAGGGAACAGGACAGCTGCTTTGATAAGAGGGTCCCCTGCAGTCCAGCAGCTGAGGTCAGATGGCTGGGGGTGGGATGGAGCAGAAGGCCCAGGCATCTCAGTCTCATGTTTAGGCCTCCAACCTGGAGAAAGTGCAGGCAAAGGATGGGGGCAGAGCTATGTTAGCTCCGCCCACACGGAACATCCTGATGCCGGTCTGTGGCAGAATTCTAATGCTGTGCTGTCAGGGAGGTCTGGGGAGGGGATACTGTGCAGAGGACGGCAGCTGGAGGTGTTTACAGGGGAGAGAGAGGCAGCCAGGGAGCACGTGGAGTTGGAAAATAAAAGGCTTCAACCCTCAGCCTAGGTGACTACAAACAGCAGGGGGCCCCTTATGGAAAGGGGGCCCTGGGCAATTGCCCTGTTTGCCCACCCCCAACGCCGGTCCTGCACACAGCAGCCTGAAGACCTCACAAGAAGGCTCCTCCTCCCAGCCTGCTCCTGGGCAGAGGAGCCAACACTGCAGTAAGGCCCCTTTCACACGAGCGAGATTTCGTTCGCATCACGCATAGCACCTGCACTGAATCCTGACCCATTCATTTCAATGGGTCTTTTCACATGAACGATGTTTATCACGCATCAGTTCGCTGTTGCGTGAAAATCGCAGCATGTTCTATATTCTGTGTTTTTCACGCAGCCCTGGCCCCAATGAAGTGAATGGGTCTGCGTGAATCGCGCATTGCATCCGCACACAAGGGCAGATGCAATGCATGATTCACTGATGGTTGCTAAGAGATGTTTGTAAACATTCAGTTTTTTTATCACGCGTGTGCGAAATGCATCCATATGCCTCGCACCCGCGTGGAAAAAAACTGAACGAACGTACGCAATCGCAGTCAAAACTTTTGCGTGCAGATTGGTGCAAGTTTTCTAGAACGCATCCGGACTGAATCCGTGATGCTTGTGTGAAAGGGGCCTAAGAACTGCTGGTCACTGCCCCCTTCCCCTTGGTTAGTTCGCACCCTGTTAACCCTTACCCTCTTATTTACACAGCTGCTGGTGTAAATGATGCAGCTCTCAGCTCTGTGTATATATATACACACATTTCTGCATGGTTTTTTATATATGCAGTGAAGTGGACATTACTGGGGCAGGGGGGCCGATATTATTATTATTATTATTATTATTATTATTACATTATTAGACTTTGTGGTGGCATTATTATAATCAGAGGCACAGTAGTGTTTGTAAAAAAAAAAGTGCTGTGAGGGCCACTGGGGGTCATTATTCTGTATGGGGGTGACAGGGGGTCATTATACTGAATGGAAGGCCACTGTGGGGTCACTATACTGTTTGGGGGGCCCACATGAACCTGGAGCCGGCCCTGCAGGCATGTACTGATATGGTCCGTGTAAGGGGTGTAACTTGGAAATCCTAAACTCCAGTGCAAATCCTGTAAAATGGCCCGCACTTTTATGATGTGCTTTCTATAATACTGGTATCTTGTGTAGCAGAGGGGTCTTTGGACTTCCTCAGGCTCCTGCGACTGGCAGTGACTGCTTTCTCTACATCAACTATAGCTATGCCCCCTGCTTAATTGGAAGTACTTGCCTTACTTGCAGCCACCATTAGGAAAGCTTAAAGGGGTATTCCCATCTCAGACAATGGGGCTGTATTGCTAGGATATGTCCCTATTGTATGATAGGTGCTGGTCCCACCTCTAGGACCAGCACCTATCTCGTAAACATAGCCAGCAAAGTCCTGGAGGGCACCGTGCGTGTGTGGCTGCGTCCATTTATCTCTATGGGGCCACCAGAAATATAAGTGCTAGCTTGGCTGTTTCCATCTGACCCATAGAAATGAATGGGAGCTGTAACCAGGGAGTGTTTGGTGGTGGCTGGATGTGGGAAAACCTGGGGTCCTCAAGCCACCACTTTCCCCACTCTCTTCTTGATAGAGGTGTGGGACCTGCACCAATCAGACAATGGGTACATAGCCTAGAGATATGCCTCCATTGTCTGAGAATGGAATACCTCTTTAAGGCCCCTTTCACACCTGTGGCGCGGGGCTCCGGCAGGCTGTTCCGGTGCGTGAACAGCCCGCCGGATCTGTGCTGCTGCAGGTGCATGTGTGGGGCCGGAACTGCGCTCCGGCCCCATTCAATGTAATGGGGGCGGGCCGCGAATCTGGTCGCAGCACGGCAACCCCTGCTGAGAGGCGGCAGAAACGAAAATACAACGTGTATTTTCGTTCCGGCTGCCTCTCGGCAGGGGCTGCCATGCTGCGGCCGGATCCGCGGCCCGCTCCCATTACAGTGAATGGGGCCAGAGTGCATTTCCGGCAGCACGGATCTGGAGGGCTGTTCACCCACCGGAACAGCCGCAGGTGTGAAAGTAGCCTAAGCCACCAATTCCTATAGTTTCCATATATACTTCTAGGTTATAGGATGTAGAATTAAAGGGGTTATCCCATGACGAATGTAAAAAATAAAAATCAGACATTGTATAGTACATGACAACCTCTTTCGAACAAAGCTAGAACCAGCCTTGTACCTCACATGGACCCAGAGACCTCCACATTCATTGCTCTGCTAGAATTATATCAAGCTGACAGCTCCATATATATAATATATATCTAATATATAATAAATTGGTACAGTTAGTTCAATGCAGTATGTGCTGAATATATTTTCATAAGAATTTGGGAAAATGATGAAATGTCCCATAAATGTCTGTTCTATTCCTGATCTAAGGATCTAGGCTTTTAGTTGAGATGACTGTGTACTGCCCTTTATGTAGATGCTCAGTAGTGAAGCTCCTCTGCTACAGATCAGAGGAAAAAGGCACTGGGAAGGAATGGCCAACTGGGCCCTCCTCACTGCTGGCCACTGGACGTTTTTGGGGATGTATTTTGTGCTGCTGGCAGTATATTGTGATGGACTGTGGTATTTGGCTCAGTTTAGGGGGTATAATGTGCCACAATATGATAATGTTGGCCCTGCCTTCCATCAATTTGGGCCCAACTACAAAACGGGCTATTTTTAGTATTTTTTTCCAGGGCCACTTTAAGTTCCCAATCTGCCCCTGTTTTATAAATATAAAGAAAAAAAATATAAAAGTTCAAATCACCCACTTTACTTAAAATATAAATAAAAATAAACATCATGGGCATCGTCGCATGTGAAAATGCCCATAAAATTAAAATATAACAATACTAATGGCATAATGGGAAAAAAATAGCACCCAATTTGCCATTTTTTGTCACTTCAACTCTCCAATATATTTATTTTTTTATAAAAAGTGATCAAAAAGTCACACACACTTCAAATTGGTATTGCTGAAAAGTACTGATCAGCCCGCAAAAAATGAGCCCTCACACAGTTCTGTAAACATAACTACAAAAAAGTTATAGGGGTCAGAAAATGGTGATTAATTTTTCTCAAAAGGTTTTAATTTTTTTTCAGTATTAAAATGCAAGAAAAGTGTAGTATCGTTGAAACTGTACTGACCTGGAGAATGAAGATAACAGATCAATTTTACCACATAGTGTACAGCATAAAAAAAAAATAAAAACCTTTGTCAGAATTGCGTTTTTTCCCAATTCTACCAAATTTGGAGGGATTTTTTTCCGCTTCCCACTACTTGGCATGTAAATGACGCCATTAGAAAGTACAACTTGTTCCACAAATAAGCACTCATAAGGCTATGTGAACGGAAAAATAAAAGACTATGGGAAGACGGGGAGTGAAAAACGAAAACGCAAAAATGGAAAAATCCCAGGGTTCTGAAGGGGTTAAGTGCTCTGTATTTGTTGCTGGCAAATGTGAAAACTAAAACTGCCATTTAATAAATCTGTAAAGACAGAGCAGAGAAATAAGAAATTCGGTGAATGTTGCCCATAGTTCATTCATTGCAGCACAATACATGAAATGTCTATTTTGTGATTGCCACTAGATGTCGCTGCAGCTCCTTACAGAGGCAGAACGAGTTCATTAGTATAGGAAATCTAGGCAGGTTTTCAAAGTATGAGCATAATGTGTAGCAGATCTGTGAGTCTCCAGTTTGCTTCAGCTAGTACTGAATGTTTGTTCTGTTTGGACATAAGTTGCCAGTAGGCATATCGGAGGAATGGCACAACACAAATCTATGAAAGATGCTTCAGAATTGTTAATTTATGAGAAATGGACTAATCAGCTATCACTAAATATGGCTAAAGATTTGTTAGGGAGCATTTTGAAATTGAATCTAAAATGTCACCCTCTGCGACTTGACCCTGCTGTCATTCTTTAGACCAGGGATCAACAACCTCCGGCACTCCAGCTGTTTTGAAACTACAACTCCCAGAATCCTCTTTTCACTTCTATGGGAGTTACAAGAACAACCAAGTAAGTGTGCATGCTGGGAGTTGTAGTTTCAGAGCAGCTGGAGTGACGAAGGTTGCTGATCCCTGCTTTAGATGCTGATCTATATCGTTGTCTCCGGGCATGCCCTGCTATTCAATTAGTATGGGAACATGTTAAACTCTTACTTTCAACATATGTATACATTTATCTCCATGCTAAATGACCAACCTGCGGACAAATTCCCAGTGTCTGAATGGAGAATCTTTTTTTTGGGAAGTAGCCACACGCAACCACCTTCTCCATTGCTGGATGCACCCTACTTTCGTTGACATGGTTTTAATAATTAACAAGAAAGAATTCTTATTCCAAATGGATTGGACACAAAAACTCACAGAAAGAGACTAACAAAGTTTTTACTTGCAAAGGGCAAATTTATTGCAACACATCCCGCAACCAAAATTGCCATAAAAAATACTTTCGATTTACTTCATGGTATGCTACAACAAAGGCATGGATATGAATCAGTACAAGTTTGAAAATTCAGTATCTTCTATTTTGTAGACTTTTATGTTTTAATCTCTGGTGCGCATGGATGAACAGTTAGGGTTGTGGGATGGGTAGGAAGATTTAAGGGATATGTGTTTGAAATATTGGTCCCTTTGTAAACCCTGTCATATCTGTAAATTGCATTTGTGACCAAATAAAGATATATAAAAAAAATCAAGTAGACATGTTGAGAGCCAACCATTTCTCTTCAAAAAGGGGTTACAGTATGTTAACTCTTGCTACCTCTAAGAAACTTTTGAGGACATCTTCCATCCATCCACATCAGCAGAAGAGGTGAGAATAAGCTTAAGTTCAAGTTTGCTATAAATCAGCGGTCCTCTTTGCTCTCAACCCCCCCCCCCCAAAAAAAAAACAAAAAAACAAAACCTCAAAACATCTCATCCTGTACTGAGGGAGGTTGAGAGATCTCTTCTATCAGCGGTCCATCAGACTATGAATGTAGAAGTTAAGGCTACAGATGCCTTAAGAATTTAGGAATTCTTTGATTCAGCCAAAATGATGTTCCAAAAGTGGTTATCCAAGTGGCAAAAGTTATAAAACGACAACCTTACCTTTTAAGGACTCCTAGCTCAGAGATGTCATGCATGGTCTCTTAAAGGTCTCTTCAGCCTTGACAAATATGAATGTTGCGGCTACATTAGTGGCGATAAACTTGTTTCTGTGGCTTTCTAATTGGAAAATCATCTAAAACTGAGGACCTCTAAGAAGAAAATCTTCAAGTCAATTCTTCTCCTAAGAATGGCAATAGCCTCTTATTGCTGATGTTTCAAGTAAATTAGTTAGGGTTGCAGCCAGGAATGGGGCCCTATCGAATGCTACAGGATGAGTCCTATGGTTAGAAATGGGTTCAGGGGATATCCTATCTAAAAACAAGTTGGTCATTTCCCTTTTCATGTCCCCATGTCTTTGGACCTGTTCTAGAAAAAGCTACAGACAGGCTTTCCAGAGGAAAAACCTAAAAAAGGGCAGTCCTTTCGGAAGCTGATCTGGTGTCACTAGGACAGCCTAGTAAAGTGAATGGAAAGTCTGGTAGATGGATCTGCCCGTAAGGAAGGAAAAGGAAAGGGATTTCTCCTTAATCCAAATCCCACCCAGGGAGAGACATTATGCCAAACAAGTGGGCGGAAGACCAAAAGCCTTCTTTCCCCAGTGGTTAGAGATCACCTGCCACTAAAGATGAGCGAATCATTCAAAAAATTATTCGCCAAACATTCGCCGAACTTTTCCCAAAATTCGTATATTCGACGAATAGATTTGTTGTATTTGTGTACAAAATATACGTTATGTGCTATTAGCGAACATTCGCTCACTAATAACGAACGTTCATTTACAAAATGTACGCAACTTCTTAGAAGACGTACGCATGAGAGTACAAATAGCTTACGAATCTCAGCGTACTATTGTCTAAGCGATTACGTAATACGCAGGCACGTACGAGGAGAGGCCTCGGCGTGCACTCCTCAGAGGCAGCGAATATTCGAGACATATATATGGTAAAGTGCAAATACATTATTAGAAGTATAATATAAACATTTGCAATATCACCTACCTAGTATGCTCACGGACACGTTTAAGTCTCTTTTCTTCTGACGCTTGTCATAGAACTGGAGCAGAGTCCCAAACTCAGTCGCAATTTGTAATCCACATAGGTAGAATTGTAATCCAAATGGGTAAAAAAAAAGCGGCAAAGGTTCCTTAAAAACCCTCTTTCAAGGGGCTCTCCAAATAACCTGAAAAGGGGAAAAAAAAGGGATGAGGCGCACGAATGCGCAACTTAATTTCCTGAGTTGCCTCGTCATCCTCCCGTGCTGGAGAAAGGGGCGGAACTACCAGGGAGGAGTCTGCATCGCTGAATTGAGTTCGTACGCAACAGAGTATAGAGTAACTACCAGGGAAAAGTCTGCATCGCTAAATTGAATTCGTACGCGACAGCGTATAGAGTAACTAAATTATACGTAGAATAGCGTATAATTTATAGGACACACTACGTAGCGAATGCGTACAAAAGCGAAGCGAATCACCTAATATTCGGATTCGCTTCGCAGCTGAAAAATCCCAAGATTCGATACGAATCTACGAAGCGGCAAATAGATTCGCTCATCTCTACCTGCCACTCTTGGGTACTATGCATTATAAATAGAGATGTGCAAAGTTTTGAAAAATTTGATTCGGCAACTTTGCTGAAGTTAGCGAAGAAATTTGATTTGTCAGTTAGCCCGCAGTTGCCTTTCATTTAATAATGAAGACCGCACTGCATAGTCCTACATTGTTTATGGCTGTGTAGCACCTTTAAACAGGTGCTGTTGCTGGTATGGGGTTTGGCTGATTAGGTTGGCAGATCAATATGCATATTATTGCTGTTCATGCCTCCAATCTCTGGCAGGTTAACAGTAAACACATAATAATCAGCTCTGGGATACCCACTTCTCCAACCCCAGCACTTTCCTGCTCTACAGGTGGGAGCCCTTCTTCTGCCATCTGCTTTTCCTCCTTTTCCATATTATCTAATATCGATGGGAATATGTCATCAGGAACATCCAACTCCTCCTCTCTCTGCATCTTGCTGAATTTTCTAGGACTGACATAATCTCCACTTTACACAGGAGGCCACATCCAAATGGGGGGCACGTAAGTGGTCCTTTGGACCGGCTTATATCTAGGCTATATTTTTAAAGGCACAGATTATGCCTGGCAATTTGAGCACAGCGCTGGGCTTATTTTTGGCATTATATTTACTTTTACCATATGCCTATGTTTGTACACTATCTTAAAGTACTTACCCCTATAGCGCTGTATATACAGGCTTGCTGTAACCTTTTGGCTGATCTATGTACTGTCCTAGCCATCTATTTACAGCCTATTTGAATTTGTCTAATCTGATATGAGCCTTTATGATCTAATGTGCATCGTTTGCCCCTCATGTATATGTTTTTTATGTGGCTGGTTATTATAATTTTCAATAAATAAATCAAGATTACATCTACCGTTTGATTCATTGAATACTGTGATATATGTTAAGTGGCTCTCATAATATTGATCTCCTGATGAACCTGTTGAACACAGGGGAAACGCGTCGGGATATACACTCACCGGCCACTTTATTAGGTACACCATGCTAGTAACGGGTTGGACCCCCTTTTGCCTTCAGAACTGCCTCAATTCTTCGTGGCATAGATTCAACAAGGTGCTGGAAGCATTCCTCAGAGATTTTGGTCCATATTGACATGATGGCATCACACAGTTGCCGCAGATTTGTCGGCTGCACATCCATGATGCTAATCTCCCGTTCCACCACATCCCAAAGATGCTCTATTGGATTGAGATCTGGTGACTGTGGAGGCCATTTGAGTACAGTGAACTCATTGTCATGTTCAAGAAACCAGTCTGAGATGATTCCAGCTTTATGACATGGCGCATTATCCTGCTGAAAGTAGCCATCAGATGTTGGGTACATTGTGGTCATAAAGGGATGGACATGGTCAGCAACAATACTCAGGTAGGCTGTGGCGTTGCAACGGTGCTCAATTGGTACCAAGGGGCCCAAAGAGTGCCAAGAAAATATTCCCCACACCATGACACCACCACCACCAGCTTGAACCGTTGATACAAGGCAGGATGGATCCATGCTTTCATGTTGTTGACGCCAAATTCTGACCCTACCATCCGAATGTCGCAGCAGAAATCGAGACTCATCAGACCAGGCAACGTTTTTCCAATCTTCTACTGTCCAATTTCGATGAGCTTGTGCAAATTGTAGCCTCAGTTTCCTGTTCTTAGCTGAAAGGAGTGGCACCCGGTGTGGTCTTCTGCTGCTGTAGCCCATCTGCCTCAAAGTTCGACGTACTGTGCGTTCAGAGATGCTCTTCTGCCTACCTTGGTTGTAACGGGTGGCAATTTGAGTCACTGTTGCCTTTCTATCAGCTCGAACCAGTCTGCCCATTCTCCTCTGACCTCTGGCATCAACAAGGCATTTCCGCCCACAGAACTGCCGCTCACTGGATGTTTTTTCTTTTTCGGACCATTCTCTGTAAACCCTAGAGATGGTTGTGCGTGAAAATCCCAGTAGATCAGCAGTTTCTGAAATACTCAGACCAGCCCTTCTGGCACCAACAACCATGCCACGTTCAAAGGCACTCAAATCACCTTTCTTCCCCATACTGATGCTCGGTTTGAACTGCAGGAGATTGTCTTGACCATGTCTACATGCCTAAATGCACTGAGTTGCCGCCATGTGATTGGCTGATTAGAAATTAAGTGTTAACGAGCAGTTGGACAGGTGTACCTAATAAAGTGGCCGGTGAGTGTAAATGTGACATTTATGCTATTGAGCCATTATTTGCTTTTCATCTGTTTGATTATAGAGATTATGTATTATCACATATTGGTGTAGGGACATTTAGGGACAAGGGTCTCCTATCATCAAGACGATTCCCTGGGCATAGGTTATCATAGGCTCCTGTCAGGGCCAGTATCTGCTTTTCCCAATTTATCCCTTATTTTGTGGTTGGTGTGTTGTCAGCTTCTTGATTGGTATTTTGCTGACCAGATGTGGTCGTTTTATTGGCATATAATAATAAAAGTTGAGTTTTAATATGTCCTTGCCTTTTCACATTAATAAATGACATGGAGACTTTGAAGGACGATTTGGAAGAAGTAAAGCCAGCAAAAGATGAGTCTGGTCATTAAGACCTGGCCCCCCTAAGGCGTGCAGACTGGATGTTATAGGTTACATGCTGGCAGTGGAATAATAAAGGTTTCCATCTTATTGGTATTGAATTACATATCTTAGTTTATGACTGATGTAGGAATAAATAAAACTGACAAAGAATAAATCTCCCCACACTCTCCCTCTCCAATATTCTCCTTTTAATTGTTTTCAGCAACACTGTTGCTGAATAAAAAAAGTCACTTCTGCAATCTACAATAAGATGTGGAAGACATTCTATTACTAGTATGACCCCTGTCAGAGTTACCTTGCGTACACACTCCTAGGTATGACGGAGCATGCGCACTAAAGGAATTGGACTTGCCAAGATCAACGGTGCAAATGAAGTACGCACGCGTCATCATACGTTGGAATGCGTATGCATGGGATCTCAGCGCTAGACCAGTGAGTCTAGCGCTGTCAATCAAATTAATGGAGGGCGTTTTTATTACATACAGGGCGGCACTAACAGGCAGGAGGGCGTCGGAGATGCGGTGCTCAGAAGCAATAAGCACGCTTCCGAGTGCTCCGTTTGCTCATTAGCATATTTTTAAAAGTGGATTTTACAGTGTGATCGGACCTGAAATAAGAGAAATAAAGGTATGTTTGTGATCAGCGTTTGGAGCCCTACCTCACTATATATCTAGCATGGTATACTTGAAACAGGTGACAGAGCCTCTTTAATAAATGATGTGACCTCAGTGAAAACTTGGATGACTACCTGATATGTAACAGCTGTCTGCAGATGAGATGCTGGCTTAGTTATTATCCAAGTCAAGTCTCAAGACCTGTTTAAAAGGTCGAACATTGACTTGTAGCTACTTTACATCTGGTGGCATTAGATGCAGAGCTTGCTATCAGCTCATCTACATCCCGTCTTATTTGATATGATACTGTGTGTAATACACTTCCAGCCAATGCATTACAATACAGAAGTATTGTAATGCATTGTAAAGGGGACCAGACCCCAAAAGTTAAAAAAGTGTAAAAAAAGAAAGTGAAAAAAAGTGAAAAAATTGAAAGTTTTACAAAAAAAAGTTTCATGTTCCAAAAAAAAGCGTCCTTTTCACAAAATATTTAAAAAAATTGTAAAAAATAGTAAAAAAAATAAAAATAGACATATTAGGTATCGCCGCGTTCGTATCGACCGACTCTATAAAAATATTACATGATCCACCCTGCCAGGTGAATGCAGTAAAAAAAAACTGTCAAAACAGCCTTTTTTTGGTCACCTTCCCTTACAAAAAGTGAAATAGGAGGCGATCAAAAATGTGTATTTACCCCAAAATGGTACCAATCAAACCGTCATCTCGTCTCTCAGAAATGTAGACCCTACCTGAGACAATAGCCCAAAAAATAAAAAAAATATGGCTCTCAGAAAATAGCAACACAAAAAAATTTTTTATTCTGTTCAAAAATGCATCTAATGCGTAAAACTTTCCCAAAATAAAAATGTTAGACATATTGGGTATCACCGCGTCCGTAACAACCTGCTCTATAAAAATATTACATGAGATGGCCCCCCAGGTGAATGCTGTAAAAAAAATTTTTTTAAAACTATGCCATAACAGCCATTTTTTTCACCTTTCCTCACAAAAAGTGTAATAGCAGGCGATCAAAAAGGCGTATTTACCCCAAAATGGTACCAATCAAACCGTCATCTCGTCCCGCAGAAATGTGGACCCTACCTGAGACAATCGCCCAAAAAATAAAAAAAATATGGCTCTCAGAAAATAGCAACACAAAAAAAGATTTTATTCTGTTCAAAAATGCATCTAATGTGTAAAACTTTCCAAAAATAAAAATGTTAGACATATTAGGTATCGCCGCGTCCGTAGCAACCTGCTCTATAAATATGTCACATGATTTTCTCCCTCAGTTGAATTCTGTAAAAAAAATTTTAAAAATTTGTTCACCTTGACTCACAAAAAGTGTAATACCAAGCGATCAAAAAGTCTACCCCAAAATGGTACCAATGAAAACGTCACCTCATCCCACAAAAAATGAGCCCCCACATAAGACAATAACTCAAAAAATAAAAATCAATGGCTCCCGCAAACCAATCCATCAAAATCTGTGCTGCAAAATCCATATGGCGCTCCTTCTGTTCTGAGTCCTGCCATGTGCCCCCACAGCAGTTTATCACCACATATGGGGTGTTGCCGTATTCAGGAGAAAATGGGGAACAAATTATGCTTTTCTACTGTTACCCCTTGTGAAAATGAAAAATTTGGGACTAAAGCAACATTTTATTAGAAGAAATTAAACTTTTCATTTTCACAGCCAAGTGTTTCCAAATTCCGTAAAACGCTTAGGGGGTCAAAGTGGCCAGTACCCCCCTTAATATATTCTTTGAAGGGTGTAGTTTCCAAAATGGGGTCACTTTTTGAGGGTTTCCACTGTAGGGGTACGTCAGGGTCTCTCAATTACAAAATGGTGCCTAAAAACCATTCTAGCAAAATCTGCCTCCAAAATCCGTATGGCGCTCCTTTCCTTCTGACCCCTGCCACAAACCCATAGAGACGTTTACCACCACATATGGGGTATTTCTGTAAACTGCAGAATTGGAACAATGTATATTGAGGTTTAGTTTGCTGTTAACCCTTGCTGTTTTGCAAGAAAAAAATTATTAGCATGAATAATCTACCAAAAAAGTGAAATTTTGAAATTTCACCTCCATTTTCCATTAATTCTTGTGGAACACCTCAAGGGTTAACAAAGTTTGTAACAGCAGTTTTTTATAATTTGAGGGGTGTAGTTTCTAAAATGGGGTCATTTATTGGTGGTTTCCATTACGTAAGCCACTCAAAATCACTTTATATAAAATTGATGCTTAAAAAAAATGGTTTTGTAAATTTTGTTGAAAATTTGAAAAATGGCTTCTAAACTTGTAAGCCTTCTAACGTCCCAAAAAAGTAAAATGACCTTTATAAAATGATGTCAACATAATGGCAAATGTAAAATAATAACTATTTTTGGAGGTATTACTATATATTTTGAAAGTAGAGAAATTGAAATTTGGAAATTTGCTAATTTTTCCAAATTTTTGGTAAATTTGGTATTTAAAAAAAAAAAAGAAATATTTTGCCACAAATTTACTACTGTCGTGAAGCACAATATGTGACGAGAAAACAATCTCAGAATGGCTTGGATAAGTAAAAGCGTTCCAAAGTTATTACCACATAAAGTGACACATGTCAGATTTGCAAAAAATGGCCTGGTCAGGAAGGTGAAAACAGGCCCGGGGGTGAAGGGGTTAAACGGGTTCTCCGCGATTATTTACAATGCCTGCTACAACCAGTCCGAGAATGTGAGCAGGACTGGTTACCACCACTTGCAGAGCTACCTAAGGGAATGAGGAGATGGGGCCACACCACACACTATACTTTGGCACTTGCATATACCAAATGAAGAATTCTCCAGCACTTGGTGTATTCTTCTAATTATGCAGGTTTATTCACCAAAAAGATGCCATGTTTCAACTTATCAAGCTTGATAAAGACTATAAGAAGTCGAAACGTTGCATCTTTTTGGTGACTAAACCTGCATATAAGAAGACACAGAGTGCTGCAGTATTCTTCATTTGATATTGTCAACCGGGGTCCTCAGGCTAGGCCCTAACTTCGCCAGCACCTCCACCTAAGGAACTCAAAGACTGTTGTTGAGTGACGTAAGTGCTGCGACACCTCTTTTTCGTTGCACTTGCATATACTATATTGGGGAGTTTTAGGGCCCATTCACACGACCGTAGTATTGCGGGTCCGCAAAAATGATGGGTGTATTTACACAGCAGATTTGAAGAGATTTATAGAAATGCCTTATTCATCAGAATGGAACTAGCAGAAATCAATATGTTTGCTGTGAAAACAAGCAAATTCAGTTTAACGAAACTGATTTTCAGTCCGTCAATTTCCGCAACAAATCTAGCATGTGAATATAGCACACACACACATTGGTCACATTATGACCATCTGTTTAAGACTGTAACCTGATAAATGGCTAGGCTTGTACAAATTGTGATGTCCATTATTTAGACTTGATCATAGAGAAATGTTTTTCAAGACTTTAAATGCAAAAGCTGCTAACAAAGTATATGTGAAAGAACCCAAATTATCTCACAGTAGCCCTGTGAGGCATCACAAAGTCCTTCCAACTCCATTAAGAATTACCATGTACAGAGGTGCCCATCCTTACCAATACTTTTGGCTAAAGTCTAAAGATATTGTGTGGAATGAGAGTACCAGCTTAGAAAAAAAACAAAAAAATTTGCCTTGTTCTTTCATGAGTTGTCTATCCAATATCTATGGAAGGGCACCCAGTGGATGTGTTGCGGGTTGCAGCCTCTCAAGGTTTTTGCTAGCATGTTGTCATATTGTATTGACTTTTTTTCTTGAGAAATTGAAAAACTTAAAGGGGTTATCCTGGAAACGATAATGATGACATTCTCAGAATAGGTCATCATTATCACATTGGTGGGGTTCAGGGTCCCACCATCCCCGCCGATCAGCTGTTTCAGGTAGCCGCCACTCTCGCTAGATCTCTGGTGAGCGATGCAGGATCCTGGCAGTTTTCCAAGGACAGTGCCGTACATCATATAGTGGCACTGCTTGGTATTGCAGCTCAGCCCCATTGGCTTGAATGGGACTGAGCTACAACTAGGCCATATGACCCATGTACAGTGATGTCACTGGTTTAGGAAGAGGCTGCGGTGTCACCGCCATCTTGCTTGAAGGTCTTGCATGGCCAGAGATGACGCCATGAGGCCAGCCAGCATGGTTGACGTCTTAAGTCACCGCGCATGGGATTTTGGCCGAGATCTTCAAGAAATGTGGTGGCGGGTGGCCCATTGAGAAAATGGATCAGGTAAGTTTTTATTTTTTACACTATTTCAGGTTAAATCGAATCAAATTTATCCTGACATGCGAATCATTATTCGCTAATCCCTACTTATATGTACTGGCTTCTAGCTGTTATTGTGCTGAAGCTTGGCCCTGCTACCTCCCTGTGGTCATGCTCTGATGTAATCAGGCCCTGTTTTCTTCCTATGCCTGGCTGCTGTTAACATTTCCCACTGAATCCTGGCAAAAAATCTTTTCCCCTACTCTTTGTACATAAGTAATGAGCCTGGAAACAAATGTCATCCGGATTCAGGGGTGGACTGAGAACTTAGTGGCCCTTGAAAAAGTATTAAAAGTGGCCTGTTTTGTAGTTGGGTCCAAACTAATGGAAGACAGGGCCAGCCATTCCATATTTTAGCACATTATACCACCCCAACAGAGCCAAATAACACAGTCCATCACAAAATCCTGCCCCAGAAGCACAAAATACAGCCCCAAATTCTTCCACTGGTGGACCATGAGGAGGACTCAGGTGGCGCCCTGGGCACTGGTCCTCCGGGAAATTTCCCTGTAAGGTCTATGGCCTATCCACCCCTGTCCGGATTCCTCACAGACCTCATCGGTGGAGTTGACCACTGTCTGATATAACCTTAGACATATTGTTCCAGCAGGGCCCTTTACATGGGCTGAGAATCCTAATGATAATTGCTAACAAAGGAACGCTCGTTAGCGATTAGCTGGAGGTGTAAATGTACCGTAGATGAATTAATGAAATGCTCATTCATCGGGTAATCTGAAAGTTTAGTTTATGCACACACAAAAATTGACGTTTGCTGGATACAGATCATGCTTTGCAAACACAATCTTCTGCCAGCAAACGAGTCCTTATGGGGAAGAGCGATGGCATTAGCGATCATTCCTCCCCATACTCTGGAGATGATCGCTGCATGTAAGTGCACCGGTCTCCTCCACTAGCGATCACCAGAGTGTCGGGAAGGAACGATTCCTTCCTAACAATCTGCTGCTGTATCGTCCCATACAAAGAAAACTTAAAGGGGTTTTCCCATGAAAAATATTCTACGGTTTTCAAACCAGCACCTGGATTTGAATACTTTTGTAATTGCATGTAATTAAAAATTCTGTATAGCTACTGAGTTATTCAGTAAAATGTATCTGCATTGTGCCACTTAATTTCTTATTTCTTTGACCTGCTCACTGAGAAGGCCGCACATGCTCAGTTTTATCTTTCAACTGCCTCCTGAGCTGTGATAGGGAGAGCATGGACACGCCCCCTTAGCTGCAGCAGAAAAGACACTCCCCTTGAGCTGTCAGCTTGATATAAATCTAGCGGAGCAATAAAAGGGGAGATCTCTGGATCCATGTGAGCTACAGGGCTGGTTCTAGCTTTGTTAGAAAGAGATTGCCGTGTACTATATTATGTCTGATTTTCAATTTTTACATTATTCGTGGGATAACCCCTTTAAGGGTATTGTCGATTTGTTCCCTCTCACAGTACCATAGAGTGGATTTAATTGACCACGGCAGCCATTTATTAAACAAAACAACATACAACAGTTATAATAAATACCATAACAATTTTAGGCTTTAAACCCATGAGGCCACCACCCCAAAATTCCAACAAAAAAGACAGGGGCAGGTCCTTGCAGTTCCAAAATCAGATAGAGATCTGGCCAATCTCTGCTATCAAAATTTCCAGCATGATGCACATGAGCTCAGAGGCAGAACTATCAAACCCTGGACCCTAGCCCAAAACCTGGGAATATCTCCATCAGATCACACACCTATTTCTGCACCTGGGGAGTCCAGAGCCTTTTTAGCTCCCCCCCCCACCAGACCAGAGCCACAATTATGGCCACCTTGACAACCCCAAGCCAATAAACCAAACAAACTCGCTCAAGTCTCTCACTGAGAAAAAACACAAAAGGATGGGTGGGAGATCCATGCGATGTGTCAGCTTCACCAAAATGGCTGCCAGCCTGCCTTTTCCAACCCCTTTTAATCCCAATTCCGCCCTTCCCCTCAGCTAACCTTTCTTCTCCCCTAAACTTAACCCCCTCCTATCTTACTTGTCCACTCCCTCCAAACCCCAGTTATGAGGGCCTCTCCCTAGGCTTTCAGCCGCAGTCTAGCCTTCCCTCTACTGATACTTAGAATAGCATAGAATATGGCGACGCCATTACTGAATGACAAAATGTACGTTTATGTATATGCAATTTGAGGAACTAGTCCCAGTTTGAAATCTTTCTATTGCAGGAGAACGGCATGGATATACATGGCTTTTTCACAGTAGTAATGGTGCCACCATCCATGACACTATAGTCACTGTATGTAAATATTTCCTTACTACTTGGACCCTAAAATCAGGATTAAGGAGCATTAGATGAATGAGAGGAGCACAGATTGCTCTTGGAGATGTAGTATGTACATAAGGGCTCATGCACACGGTCGTTGACGGCCATGCCCGTATTGCGGCCCACAAACAGCAGGTACAGGTCGTGTGCACCCCGATCAAGTGAATGGGTCCGCAATCCAGAAGGTCTGATGCGGAACAGCGGCATGGAACCCCACGTAAGCACTACGGAGTGCTTCTGTGGGGTTTCTGTCCGTGCCTCCGCACCACAAAAAAGTAGTGCATGACTACTTTTTTGCACTGTGGATGGACCACGGACCCATTCAAGTTGAATGGGTCTGGATCTGTCTGCAGAACCCGCACAGATGTTGCCCGTGCATCGGGGACCACAAATTGTGATCAACGGCCGTGTGCGTGAGCCCTAAGGATGTATGTCCACAACTCTTCCGTATGGATTACCACCTATAAACAGACAATACCATAAAACGTGACAGACCCAATAGTATACCACCGTTAAGTGTTTTTTATCTTTTCCCAGTTTATTTTCCCATATTTTATACAGTCACTAAGTATAGTGTTATCGGATAAGACTAACTTCACAAATCAAAACCGCCCTCGAAAATGAAGGGTCAGGGTGTAATGTGATCTGGATCTGCTAGGCTATGAATCTGGACAGTCATCAAAGAGTCACTAGATGTTAAAATAAAATCAACTTCTGGCATTTACTCTCTAACTTTCCCCTGCCCAGAACCTAGCCCCCAGTCACCTGTGCCTCCTCTCTGACAGATGGCAGGGAGCCCACCCCCCTTCACAAACTGTTGCAGCTAAGCCATCTGTTCTGTGTGTCCTGTTAGGGCTGCCGGGCTCGAAGGGGATGAGATCGTCAAGAAGTGCAACAACTAATATTTTTTTCCAGACAGCTAATAAATTCATATTATTTTGTGTGTAATGAACTATTAGGATAGAATTATACAGGGGACGTATTCTGACCTTCCTCGTATACCGGTATATTTCCATTGCAAACACTGACAATAAAATCCAAAATTCAAAGCCCATAATAATGACTCAAAAATAATCCCTGTCTGTATGTATAATAAAGACTTATGCTATTAAGTAATTAAGTAGGTGGACTGTAGGAGGGTTGTGTAAATTTAACTCTGACAAACTGAATTTGAGGTTATGTGAATTTTGAATAACTAGTTTTTTTTTGTGGTTTGTGATCATTTTTGTATTGATTTTGCACAAATGGTGGGATCCTTCCACCCCCCACACACTCCCCAAATCTGGAACATGTTTTCAGTATGCCCTTAAATTGTTTGTTCACCCCGGGGGCCTCTTGGACAGACTCCTAGCAAGGCCGCACCTTCAGAGGGCATCATACTTACCTGATACCTGCCACTGGGTTCCAGCTCCTTTGTTCCCCTGGGTCACTGCAGGTCTCTCTGCGTCAATATCCAGTTAGATGTGGGTCATGTCGCCACTGCAGTAATTGTTATTACTAGAGATGATGAAAAATTCGATTCGGCAGCGTCGCCGAAGTTTGACAAGAAATTTGATTTGTTCCGAATTAATTTGTGAGGTCAGCCTATCAATCAATGGGACCAGTTTTAAAGTCCACTTAGACAGAAGTGCACCCGTGTTTTTTTTTTTTTTTTCTGTTCTTTCTAAGACATCTCTAGCAGCGATTCGTTACCACGTAGCACAAGGAAATTTGGCTTCGTGGTAAATCAAAATTTTCCTAAACTTCGGATCGAATTCCACTTCGGATGCTTAACATTAGTTATTACTTAGGAATGCAAGTGCTTACCAATGCAAACATGTCAGGAGAGGTCACAGGTTCTTTTTAAGGTGACGATTCACATTAGATTAATGCCTGCCAAAATTGAAGATTCTATTATTTATAGGGTGTATTGGGTAATAACCAGCTGCAATGACTACTAGCAATGAACCAAAAAGCTATCTTTGTCTGTGTGGCCATCCAGTGGTTGTTTTGTGTTTTACAGCCTGCTTAGGGTTATGCTATTTTGTTGAGATATTGTGGGGAATTTGCATCATGAGAAATTGGAGTCCTTAAAATCTGCATAAAGTCAGTGGTTGATAAACCTTTTTATACCAAAATATGGTGACCAAATAACGTATAAAGTACCCTAATAGCAGTGTTATACAATGTCTAAATAATACTGTAATGCCATTAATGACAGGTGTCAGGTAGAGACCGTTTGAGGCACCCCATCATTTTAGCACGGGTGCCTGATCACTATATAACCACAAAGGTCTGCCACTCCTATTGATGGCCTTGGGTTACCCCCCCTCCCCCATACGCCATAACTCAGCATTTCTTAATAGAATCTTTGAAAATAGGCTTTATGCCTCAGGATAGGTCATCAATATCAGATGGGAGGGGCCCAACTGCAGGCACCATCACCGATCAGCTGTTTGAAGAGAACTCAGCTCTAATATGGAGCTGTCCCATTGAAGTTACATTGTGTGGCCGCTGCAATGACGACTGAGGAGAGCGCAGCGCTCATACGAGCTCTGTGGGCTCTTCAAACAGCTGATTTCTGGGGTGCTGCTAGTCAGGCCCCTACCAGTCTGATATTAATAACCTATCATGAGGATAGGTCATCAATATAGCAAAAGCAGCGAAAACCCCTTTAAACGTTGCAACTGTTCCTGAGGCTGACTTATGGGGTTGAATCAAGGAGCTCCCTGAGGAACTTTCAAATATATGCATCCATGCGGACACATCCATCGTCATTCGTTGGCACCGGCTGGATTACACAGGCCGATGCAAACTGAATGCGGGAAGCAATATTGCTACCACAGTCATTCTGCCCTTGTTCAGATCTGTTGATTAATGGCAGCACATGGTTACGCATGGAGGTGTGCTGCCGATAATCAGGAATCTTTCAACCCTATGAAAGATGCGCAACAGCCAATGAACTGCTCAATTATATGAGACAATTATCTGAAATGAGCTTTATTCCGTATAATTTGGACAATTATTGTAAGGTCTAATTGGGGCACTGTCTGTCCCACTGATATGACTGGGAGTCTGAAGCATTTAAATACAGCTAAGGGCTGTGGAATCCAGAAGTCAAAAATGACTGTTACCTCCACGGGCTAATTCCATGTAAAACAATCTTCTTTTGACTACTAAACCCACATAAGAATACTATTCTTCACTCACTCTGGCAGGTGCAGTGTGGATTCTTTCCTTGGATTCTCATGGACTGTTTGTTACTGCTACAGGACTGTTTGAGCTGCTTACACATCAGCTTCTAGCACTGCACTCACAAAACTCAAACCGGAAAGATCCAAAGGCTAAGGCCTACCTATTTCTGACAACCCTTTCAAGAGAAAGGAAATAAACTCCACAAATCCAGCCTTCAGACACACAAAACAATAAAAGAGCAATTATCTAATGGAATAAGATTACAACACATCAGGACTAGAGATGAGCGAATCTATTCGCAGCTTCGTATATATTTGTTACGAATCCTCCTTATTTCCTACTCCAAAGCGATTCTGGATTTATTCAGATTCGCTTCGCTTAATTAGTAAATGTTCCAAAAATTTTGAACGCTAACACTACGTACGCATTCTTCTTGCCCCCCAGCCCCCAGAAGTGGGAAAGTGAAGATACGCCCCCCCTCAGAAGTGGGAAAAACCAGCCTGGCCCACCGGGAACTATCTCTTTACTCCGCCCTCCTTTCCAGTTCAAGCCAGAGGTGAACAAGACAACACAGCATGGTGAAACAAAAGTGGGGAGAGATGGTGTTTGATAGCGAGTACCCTGAACCACCGGCCAGTCCAGAGGAGATCAGAGTGTCACAATTGACCTCGAGAATCGCACGGGCACCGAAGGTGTCCGCCGTGCCAGCTGGTGCGGCGAAGGCGGCTGGAGCGTCCACTCTGCCACCCAGGAGGAGAACAATAACACCTTCCATGCGGCAGAATCCCATCATGCCTGCATCAGTGACAGCCCACACCCAGACCCTGGGTGGAGTGGTGGAGGACTGGGTCATCCTAGTGCTTGACCATCCGAGGCCGGGAGACCCTACGCTGGAACAGCGTAAAGGAACCGTCCTATGGTTTTCAGTCAAGCGAGGCAGTGGCTTTCTTGCAGACGACGAGGATGGCAAGGAGTACTTTGTGGGCTACAGGTCTGTGAAATGGTCTTACCTGCCCCAAGCCCGTCATAGCCTATACGTGGGGGATCAGGTGGAATATACCCCCATGGCATCCCTGAAAGGCCCCTTTGCTACCGGGGTAACGTTATTGTCTAAGCCCCTGGTCCCTGCATCACCATCAGAAGTTTGGATGGAGGAACCAGCAGCCGCAGGATGCGTGCGCTGCCTATAAGTGTCACCAGATGGCACTCTCCATTTCAGGGAGAAGCCACGGCCGGAGTCTCTGATCCCTGGATTACCACCACCACAGTCCTTTCACCTGGGTCAGCTGACTACATCATCTTTCACATTCCAGCCCACGGTGATCCAGTACCAGCTACCATGGAAAAAGAAGTCAGCAGCAGCCAGGGGAGCTGGCGGTTCTTCCTTGGGTGCAGCCTTGCCTGAACCGCTGCAGCCCAAAGTCCATACCCCTGCTGTCCTGGCAGGAGTACCCGGAAAGGTAAAGCATCAAGTCGGAGCAGCGCTCACGAGTGTGACCACCACCCGGTCAAGTTCGAATTCTGGCAGCAGAGGGCAGTGGAGCTCAACCACAGCAGCCAGTGTGTCCTACAGGAGGCAGGAGCGTCCTCTTATGTCCTTTAGCAGCAGCAGTAGGAGTGAGGAGGACTTCAGGTCCCTCATCTGAGAAACCCTTCTACAATTGGCTGTCTTTCTGGCTGACTTTAAGGACACCTCTGGACCTATGGGGGCTACAACATGGACTGCACCTGACGGGTGAGAGCTAGTTGGTACTTGTTTTTAATTTATCTTTTTATTGTCCCCTGTTTGACTCTCATCCAGATGGACATGGCCAGTTGCACCTAAGCACACCTATTTTACTTTTCCCCCCTTCTCAGGTTATTTGGGAGCCCCCTTTGCAAAAAGGGTTCTCTAATTGCTGCTATTTTATATTATCCATGTGGATTGCATGTTACCTGTTTGGATTACAAAATTACCTCATATGGATTACAATTGAATTTTGGACTGTGTTCCAGTGTTTTATGCCAAGCAGCCATGAGGAGACACTCAAACGTATATATGTGCCTATTATGCTTGCAAATGTGAAATTGATTGCACTAAAATGTTTGCATAATTATGTCTCTGCAATATTTTAGCAATAATGTTTTTACAGGTTCAGCAACGTTCAAGCACTTTAGCCCATTGTGTGTGTTCTTTTTCAGGTACTGCAATGTGTCCTATTATGCACTTATTGTATGGTGTGTTTGGTAAATTATGCGCTTAGCTCATATGGACTGCCTCTGAGAACTGTACGCCGCGGCCTAGCATCGTGCGTGTGTATGACACAATCGCGAGTCAATAGTACGCTATTGATTCGTATGCACTTTGTACGCTAATGCTTACGCATTCAGTTCAGTAGCGTACTTTTAACAACGCTTAGACTGTATGTTAGTACATTATTTTTTAACACAGCTTCGACCGAATAAATTTGTATTAAGAATGAATCTTGTCATAAATTCGTCGAATTTTTGAAGATTCGTTCATCTCTAATCAGGACACTCTTTTTAACCCTTTAGCAGTGATCCACTGGGTCACTACAAATGGAAAAGATTTATCATTAGACTGCACAAATTTACAAGCTGGTACTAACAGTTCAAATTGAACCAAATTTATCAACGTAGATACATTGTCCGAAGTTGCTGCTTGTTGTTTTTCACGTTAAGATAAGACAATGAGGCATTGCAAATATCAAGGCCAACTACAAGGGCATCTTACCTGTGGGACCACAGATACACTGACACCTGAACCTTTTGATCACCCTAAATCTCAAGACACCATCCAATGTAAGGCTGGCCCTGTCAACTGTATCCTGCAATTTTACATAAACTCTTATGTGACCGCCATGGAGCTTTACTTATGTAAAAGATCATAATATAGAATACATACAGGATAGATACATAGTACAGTCTAAGGGGCTCATTTATAATTTACGGTTGGTTTTATGTCAGTTTTAAGTCTAGCTTTGCTTTGTCTGCCTGCACCAAATTTATGAACTGGCGCACCTTAATATATGTGGTGTAAGTGTAATGTGGATTATACGTTTAGGTGTAAAAGAAGACCAGGGGTTTGTCTGGCATGAGATGCAAATGTGCCAGAATTCTGGTCTGATCTGGAGTTTTCGTCTAGAAAGTAGAACTTGCAGAACTGACATAGAGACCAAAATGTCACAAAAAATGTCAAAAAGTCACAAAAGCAGCATCTAAGACTTTTTATACCAGAAAACAGGCGTACCAAAACAGGCGTACCATAGTTCATAAATGAGCCCCTAAGTTTATATCCATGCCCCTATTTTTGGATTTTTTTTACAGCCTTTCTCAATAGATTATACATTATGTGTTCTCAGTCATACTAACATTATGAGTGCTTGCTTTGTAAAGTGCATCGTGTATGGAAACTGAACAACACTAAAATAACAATTTCCACAAGAGACTGAACATTCCCGGCACATCAGGCACAATTATTTGTGTTAATGACATGAAAACATAGCATACAAAGGTGTCTACATGGAATAGAGAAATGCGGGCATGTGCGTGTGGTTCACTATGAGGGAGAAGCATTAAGAGGAGGGGTCAGGTGGGACCAAGCTGATTCTCTGCCATCTGTCTAGTTCTCTAAAACTCAGTGGAGAACTCTAGACCTATGGCTGTGTTCACGAGGGGAGAGATTTAGACCTCTCAGGAAATAGCCCAGTGTAGGCCACACCTGAGCACTGCTGTACACCCCCAAGAGAAATGGGGACGCTATATGCTTTCCTTTATGCTAATATGGGATGAGTGCCATCACTGCATATGAGCGCCAACCTATGCATGGAGCACTTTATAACTATGCAGCCTTCATAGGACCTGGCCTGTGTTAACAATGTCAAGAGCAAAGGGAAAAAATAATCACGTAAATCCCTAAATTTTACTTAACGGCTATGGACACATTTAGGACTTTTAAATTAGTGTTATTACATTGCGCTTATTTTTGGCTATAAATAATTTTCCAATTGATTTTTATTAAAAATGTTCAACAGTGTATCTTCTACAGCAGGGGTGCACAACCTGCAGCCCTCGATACCATTCTGTGCGGCCCCCAAACATCTGGTAACAGACATGTATGTCCCTGTCTTGTGGCTGCTCACATGTATCTTCCATGTATTCTCCTATTAGACGGGAGTACTAGAAGTGTAACTAGACATATATGATATATATATGTCTATATATAAAATAAAATATATATATATATATATACAGTACAGACCAAAAGTTTGGACACACCTTCTCATTCAAAGAGTTTTCTGTATTTTCATGACTATGAAAATTGTAGATTCACACGGAAGGCATCAAAACTATGAATTAACACGTGGAATTATATACTTAACAAAAAAGTGTGAAACAACTGTAAATATGTCTTATATTCTAGGTTCTTCAAAGTAGCCACCTTTTGCTTTGATTACTGATTTGCACACTCTTGGCATTCTCTTGATGAGCTTCAATAGGTAGTCACCTGAAATGGTATTTCAACAGTCTTGAAGGAGTTCCCAGAGATGATTAGCACTTGATGGCCCTTTTGCCTTCACTCTGCGGTCCAGCTCACCCCAAACCATCTCAATTGGGTTCAGGTCTGGTGACTGTGGAGGCCAGGTCATCTGGTGTAGCACCCCATCACTCTCCTTCTTGGTCAAACAGCCCTTACACAGCCTGGAGGTGTGTTTGGGGTCATTGTCCTGTTGATAAATAAATGATAGTCCAACTAAACGCAAACCGGATGGAATAGCATGCCGCTGCAAGATTCTGTGGTAGCCATGCTGGTTCAGTATGCCTTCAATTTTGAATAAATTCCCAACAGTGTCACCAGCAAAGCACCCCCACACCATCAGACCTCCTCCTCCATGCTTCACAGAGGGAACCAAGCATGTAGAGTCCATCCATTCACCTTTTCTGCATCGCACAAAGACACGGTGGTTGGAACCAAAGATCTCAAATTTGGACTCATCAGACCAAAGCACAGATTTCCACTGGTCTAATGTTCAATCCTTGTGTTCTTTAGCCCAAACAAGTCTCTTCTGCTTGTTGCCTGTCCTTAGCAGTGGTTTTCTAGCAGCTGTTTTACAATGAAGGCCTGCTGCACACAGTCTCCTCTTAACAGTTGTTGTAGAGATGTGTCTGCTGCTAGAACTCTGTGTGGCCGTGACCTGGTCTCTAATCTGAGCTGCTGTTAACCTGCTATTTCTGAGGCTGGTGATTTGGATGAACTTATCCTCCGCAGCAGAGGTGACTCTTGGTCTTCCTTTACTTGGCGGTCCTCATGTGAGCCAGTTTCTTTGTAGCACTTTATGGTTTTTGCGACTGCACTTGGGGACACTTTCAAAGTTTTCCCAATTTTTCGGACTGACTGACCTTCATTTCTTAAAGTAATGATGGTCACTCGTTTTTCTTTACTTAGCTGCTTTTTTCTTGCCATAATACAAATTCTAACAGTCTATTCAGTAGGACTATCAGCTGTGTATCCGCCTGACTTCTGCCCAACACAACTCATGGTCCCAATCCCATTTATAAGGCAAGAAATCCCACTTATTAAACCTGACAGGGCACACCTGTGAAGTAAAAACCATTTCAGGTGACTACCTCTTGAAGCTCATCAAGAGAATGCCAAGAGTGTGCAAAGCCGTAATCAAAGCAAAAGGTGGCTACTTTGAAGAACCTAGAATATAAGACATATTTTCAGTCGCTTCACACTTTTTTAAGTATATAATTCTATAATTCCACATGTGTTAATTCATAGTTTTGATGCCTTCAGTGTGAATCTACAATTTTCATAGTCATGAAAATACAGAAAACTCTTTGAATGAGAAGGTGTGTCCAAACTTTTGGTCTGTACTGTATGTGTGTATATATATATATATATATATATATATATATATATATATATATATATATAGTACCCGGTGCTGCCCGAGTATGAAGTGTCGGTCTCTGTGATTATTGAATTTGTTCTAAGGGTACCCAGGAGGCCAATACATGCCCTTGTGTTTTTTTAACCTGGAAATCGCTAGCAGCCCTATATACCCCAGCAGTTACACAATGTTAATTTTATTAACTTTAACTTTTGAACTCCACAGGGCCCCACCCCCTTAACAGTGACCTCCACAGCACCCTGATCCCTTAACAATAACCTCAGTAGCACCTTTAAAGGGGTATTCTCATCTTGGACAATGGGGGCATATCGCTAGGATATGCCCCCGTTGTCTTATAGGTGCGGGTCCTGCTGGGACCCGCACCTATATCGAGAACGGAGCGGGGAGCGCTGCGCCTGGAGGACCCCGGGTTTCCCGCTGCGCTCATAGAAATGAATGGGAGCCGGGCCGCGCTTGCGCGGTGCGCTCCCATTCATTTCTATGGAGCCGACGGAAATAGCCGAGCCAGCGCTCGGCTATTTTCGCCGGCCCCATTGAAATGAATGGAGGGCGGCTGCGCATGCGCAGTGCGCCCTCCTTCACTTTGGGGGCCCCGTTCTCGATATAGGTGCGGGTCCCAGCGGTGGGACCCGCACCTATAAGACAATGGGGGCATATCCTAGCGATATGCCCCCATTGTCCAAGATGAGAATAACCCTTTAACTGTGACCTCCAGAGCTTCCCACCCCCTTAATAGTGACCTCCACAGCACCCTGATCCATTAACAGTGACCTCCACAGCATCCCACTCCCTTAACAGTGACCTTCACAGCACTTCTCCCCCTTAACTGTGACCTTCACAATGTCCACTCCTTTAACAGTGATCTTCACAAAGCCCACTCCCTTAACAGTGACCTCCACAGTACCATGACCCTTTAACAATGACTTTCACAGCACCCTGCCCTCTTAACAGTGACCTCCATAGCACCCTGCCACCTTAATTGTAACCTTTACAATGGCCACCCCTTAACTGTGACCTCCACAGCACCCTGCCACCCCTTAAGAGTGACCTCCACACTGCCCCCCTTAACAGTGACCTCCACTGCACCCTGCCCCTTAACAGTGATCTCCACAGTGTCCTACTTCTTTAACAGTGACACCCACAGCGCCCCACCCCCTTAAAAATAACCTCCACTAAGCTTCACTCCCTTAACAGTGACCTCTACAGAGTCCCATCCTCTTAACAGTGACCTATAACAGTAAAGTAAAATGGCTGAGCTGTTATCCAAACCTGGTGTAAAACTGTGCATATGTCAAGATTGAAGGACCTTCAAGCTTTTATTGGCTAATAAGGTTCATGTGACTGTGTGTATGGCAGTTAGGATATGATTTAAGAACCTGCGAGCTAATACATTTTTTCGGAATAACTCAGAAATGGTATGTCCTAGAGAGCTGAGATCTTTGCGAAAACCTTCACAGACACCCATGGTACCTAGTATACTGTATACTGTACAGGAGTATACTGAAGCAGTGTCAGAATGCTGAAGGCCCAACCCCCTTCATGTCAAAGTAATGATTCCATAGAAAAGAGCTGAGACTCCTTATGGCACAGCTGAGAGCAGCCTAGGCAGGGCCTAACTATGAATCCAAAGAAAAGAGCAGGGAGTCCCTACAGTGTTGGAAAGGGCACAGGGAACGGGACTGTCATTTACTGTACGCCTCTATATGCAGTCTGTAGATGAAGCTATCCAATTTTGGACAATTTAGGCTACTGAAGATAATACACAGTATTAGACTTGGAAATACTCCTAATAACCTGTGCTATAACGGAAGGAAATAAGTCCTGATGAAATAAGTCATGGTGAAATTTTGGCCTCTCTCCAGTCGCTTGAACTGATTAGTCTATAGTCAGATGAACATGTGCAGTGACCCAGCAGATCACTGTTAAAGAGTTAAATGTTGTGATTTATGGCCTAAACATTCTTACGGTAAAGTGTTCTCATTTTTCTTGTGCGCTAGGAATTCTTAATAGTTGTGTGTGGGCAACAGATAGTTAAATGGCAGCTTTTTAGTGCAGTTGCCTGGGTGATGGTTTTTTCCCACCTCCTGGTTAGAGAGTTTCAAGCAAGCAGAGCTGGAGGAAGGATGTGCCTAGTGCATGGAACCTTCATCCCTGAGACTGAAACCTGCTGAACCGAAAGACTATCCCTGAGAGAAAGAGGACAGATATTTTTATGGTTGAAAAACCATAAAATATCTGATTGGCAGGGTTCTGACACTTCACCCCCCCCCCCCAAAATGATTAGCTGTTTGGCGGCGGTGGCGATCCCTGCGAGCGCCGCTTCCTGTTCATTACACTGCACTTCCTCTCAGAAGTGCAGTGTAATGACGAGTACTCGCTCTGTTCACTTGAATGGAGCGAGGACTTGTAGTTACAATACACCGCCGCTCTACAGAACATGATACATAGAGTAATGACCAGTAAGCAGCTCTTGTCAAACAGCTGATCGGCTGGGGTGCCAGGTGTCAGACCCTGCAGATATTGATGGTCTATCCTGAGGATTGGTCATCAATATAAATCTCTGCACAACCCCTTTAAGTACTTGCAGCAAAAAGTCTAGACTTTTTGGAGTGCTGTCTCATATTTCTTTTTGTTCTTGTAACTGTCCACAGAAATCACATAACCCCTCATTGCATTGTGCAGCAATGTAATCAGAGATTAGTAGTTGAGCTTCCAATGCCTTCTGCTGCATATCACCAGTGGCACTCTTGACCATCACACAATTGCTTGGGGCCCCCTGGCAAACGAGTCAGACAGCACCTCAATCAGGGCAAGTGTTGCTTCAGGCAGCATTTGATGAAGGGACACAGGTCCCTGTGGCTCCCATCTCCATTGTTCACTCTCATAGGCCTCAGGACAATGGCAACGCAACTTCCTGCACTGGGTCTTAGGCAGCAGGTGGACATGACAACATCATTGCACTACCTGCAACAGCACACATGCAACCCAGGCCCACAGGATAGAGGTTAGTACGGGGGCACTACGTGTGGGGAATTATATATACAAAGGGCACTGCTGGGAAACATTTTAATAATACAGGGGTCACTACTGGGGGCAGTACATAGGGAAAATTATAAATACAGCACCCACTGCTAGGGGACATTATAATAATACAGGGGGCACTACTGGGGCTAGTACAGATGGGGCATTATAAATACAGGGGCACTGCTGGGGGACATTATAATAATACAGGGGGAACTACTGGGGGCAGTACAGAGTGGTGGCATTATAAATACAACAGGCACTTCTGGGGGATATCATAATAATAAAGGGGACACCACTAGGAGCAGTATAGAGGGGGGCATTATAAATACAGGAGGCAATGCTGGGGATATTATAATAACACTGGAGGCATTATTGATGTCAATGCCGAAGGTGACATTATAAATACCGGGGGAACTGCTGTGGGAAGGCGGCATTATACATAGTGGTGGCACTATAGGATGATAATTATAAATACTGGGGACATTAAATACTGGGGTCTCCAGCTCCTTTACAAGCTGCAGTTTCATAGGTGATAGGCACCTCATGAAGGAGGGCGGGGCCTGACCTGACCACTGGCTGGCATCTACAATCATACTTCTTTGCTATGCATTCACTGTCTGTCCACAATATCATCTGTGTCCTTAGGATGCACGTACTGTTGCAATTGTGGCACTGGCTTACCCACCTGTCAGGGGACCACAGCCTGCCAGGGGAAACTAGATCACTCCAAATAACGGGCTGTCTGCAAGGAGGCTGAGGAAGACCAGTGAGTCCGGGCAGCCAGAGGAACGGCAGCAGAGTGAGTGGAGCAGCACCTCTCTCTCTCATACAATCTACTGATATTGCAGTTATATAAGTAAAAAGTGCATATTTAATCACTTGTTTGTTGTTTTGTTACAATCGCAAATGAGGATATGTGGTTTCAGGTGAGTCTATGAAATGATCTAATTGAGCAACACTTGAGGAAAAAAGTAAACAGACCAGATCCTAGACACACTAATAATTGCAAAAATCATGTCCCAGAGCACCAAATAGATATAACAGATATGCATACATAAAATCAGGATAATCTGGTTATGTCTTACATCTTGAGAACTTAAAAGTCCATACACCTTAGGTGTTTTTATTATTATAAGTATTGTACTTATATTGGGCGAAAAATCATTTTTCCAACTGGTCTTTATTAAAAACTAGCTGAAGGACCCATCTTCACCCGGGTATATTTAATTTATTTCATTTACTGTTTGTGTGTGTGTGTCGTTAAAAGATATCGAGAGTGACCTCTACAGTGCCCACCCCTTTAACAGTGACCTTTACAGCAGCCCACCCCTTTAACAGTGACCTCTACAGCTGCCCGCCCCTTTAACATTGACCTCTACAGCTGCCCGCCCCTTTAACAGTGACCTCTACAGCAGCCCACACCTTTAACAGTGACCTCTACAGCTGCCCACCCCTTTAACAGTGACCTCTACAGCTGACCGCCCCTTTAACAGTGACCTCTACAGCAGCCTACCCCTTTAACTTTGACCTCCACACAACTAGAGTGGCCACTGTCTTCACCCCAGAAAGCCAGACCTCACCGGCCATTCCCCCAAACGTGAAGCAGCGCCCCCAGTTCCCATGAAGACACACCACTAAACATGAGGCCACGCCCCCTGGCTCCGTGAAGACATGGAGGAGAAGCTGTCTGAGTGTGAGCTACTGAAAGGGTGGACATCCCTGTGTCTGTCCAGGCACTGTGTCGGACGGAGAACAGGTAGCCAGAAAACTGGACTGTCCAGCCTAAAGCCGGACATCTGGCCACCCTAACATCAGCCTGCCCCTAGAGTGGCCAGAGGTCTTGTTTTAGGCTGGAGAATCTGGCTTTCAGACTCCCTGTCCTATGTCATGCGCAGGGCCTGGATGGACACAGGGATGTCCTTTTGAACAGCTCACTCTCAGCAGCAGCACTGTGCAGTCTGAGCAATGAGCTGCAGGGAGAAAGTCACCCTCCCCCCACCCCTGCAGCTGAAAGAAGGTGATTTTTACCTATATTTTTAATCCCGGTCAAATGCGGCATGGAAGGGGCATGGCCTGACTGAATCAGGGGCGTGGCTTATTGGATTTGGGGGTGGGGCTTTTAAGTCCTTCTTTTGACGGTGGCCTGAATTACAGGTTGATGCCATAGTAATTTAGGAGGAAGGTGGGTAGCAGTGGAAGAATACATCTTTTATTACTACTAAACAGTAAATATGTGAAATTTACATTATATGAGGTAATGATTGATGATGAATTAGTCTAAAGCATAAGTTATATTTATGGTAACCGAAATACCCCTTTACCATTGTCATCCACAGTGCTCTGCCTCTTTAATGCAGACCTACAGCAGTGAACTGGCTAGGTTGTCATAGAAACCTGGTGTGTGGAGTCTGCCTGTGAGCTTCTATTGGCTGATAAGGGTCATGTGCCCAGGCTAATATTGGCTAATGCATTTTTTGGGAATATCTCAGGAACGGTGCGTCCTGGAGAGCTGAAAACTGTTCTAAAACCTTCCCGGACACCTGATGTACATGTGTGCCAAATTTTGTGATTGTAGCTGCAGCGGTGCGGATTCCTTTAGCGGACATTCACACACACACACACACACACACACACATATACTCAGCTTTATATATTAGATGTCCAACCTCTGTCACTTTCAGCCGTCAGATTCTGCAGACAGTTCCTTCTTCTTCCCAGTGACATCCATCAGAAAGCAGCTGTGATAACTTGTTATGTAGTCCTTATCTCGTCACTCCTGACAGCTCATAAATAGAGATGAGCGAGTAGTGAAATATTCGAAAGTTCGAAATTCGATTCGAATAGACTGCGAAATTCGACTATTCGACCGGATATCGAATCCCATTAAAGTCTATGGGAAAAAAATGCTCGCCACTTGGAAATCTCAATTCGACCACTTGGAGGTCACCAAGTCCACCCTGGAACCTCAGAAAAGGATGCCAACACTGCTGGAATGCAACTGGGACAGCAGGGGAAGCATGTCTGGGTGCATATAACGCGCCCAAGTCGCACTATTACGCCACTATCACAGCCTCTCAACAATACACTCCAAAGACAATCTAACCTCTCTGTAAAGTGAGACCATACAAGGAAACCTTCTTTCCTCTACATTGCCATGGACCCCAAGCCAAACTAGACAAAAAGAAGATAAAATTCTGCACCCCTTAAAATCCACGTTGCCTATGACAACCACAGATGGCATAAGCAAAGGGGAAAGCAAATAGACCCCACCCCTAATTGTCATTGTGTTGTGTGTGTGAGATGTGGTCAGACATGTCTTCTTTAAAATGTAAAAACAACTCAAACACATGCAGAAGCCTTAAAATGCCCAAATTGTTGGCGCTTGAGATGTCAGTCACCCGACCTGGCCCAGTGTCATGTCTAGCAGGTAAAGCAGTGGGGATGTTGAGGGATGCGTAGGACCGCAAAAGGCAGGAAGAGGCCGTGGGCTGGCCAGAGGCTCATGGAAATTTTGTGGCGGCCCAAGAGGTGACACCTCTTAAAAATTATGTGGAGGCCCAAGAGGTGAGACCTCTTAAAAATTATGTGGAGGCCCAAGAGGTGAGACCTGTTAAACATTTTGTGGAGGCCCAAGAGGTGAGACGTATTAAAAATTATGTGGAGGCCCAAGAGGGGAGACCCGTTAAAATTATGTGGAGGCCCAAGAGGTGAGACCTCTTAAAAATTATGTGGAGGCCCAAGAGGTGAGACCTCTTAAACATTTTGTGGCAGGCCCAAGAGGTGAGACCTCTTAAAAAATTATGTGGAGGCCAAGAGGTGAGACCTCTTAAACATTTTGTGGAGGCCCAAGAGGGTGAGACGTATTAAAAATTATGTGGAGGCCCAGAGGGGAGACCTGTTAAAGATTTTGTGGAGGCCAAGAGGTGAGACCTCTTAAAATTATGTGGAGGCCCCAAGAGGTGAGACCTCTTAAAAATTATGTGGAGGCCCAAGAGGTGAGACCTCTTAAACATTTTGTGGAGGCCCAAGAGGTGAGACCTCTTAAAAATTATGTGGAGGCCCAAGAGGTGAGACCTGTTAAAGATTTTGTGGAGGCCCAAGAGGTGAGACGTATTAAAAATTTGTGGAGGCCAAGAGGGGAGACCTGTTAAAGATTTTGTGGAGGCCCAAGAGGTGAGACGTATTAAAAATTATGTGGAGGCCCAAGAGGGGAGACCTGTTAAAGATTTTGTGGAGGCCCAAGAGGTGAGACGTATTAAAAATTATGTGGAGGCCCAAGAGGTGAGACCTGTTTAAAATTTTGTGGAGGCCCAAGAGGTGAGACCTCTTAAAAAATTATGTGGAGGCCCAAGAGGTGAGACCTCTTAAAAATTATGTGGAGGCCCAAGAGGTGAGACCTGTTAAAATTTTGTGGAGGCCCAAGAGGTGAGACCTCTTAAAAATTATGTGGAGGCCCAAGAGGTGAGACCTCTTAAACATTTTGTTGGAGGCCCAAGAGGTGAGACCTCTTAAACATTTTGTGGAGGCCCAAGAGGTGAGACCTCTTAAAAATTATGTGGAGGCCCAAGAGGTGAGACCTGTTAAAATTTTGTGGAGGCCCAAGAGGTGAGACCTCTTAAAAATTTGTGGAGGCCCAAGAGGTGAGACCTCTTAAACATTTTGTGGAGGCCCAAGAGGTGAGACCTCTTAAAATTTTGTGGAGGCCAAGAGGTGAGACCTCTTTAAAAATTTTGTGGAGGCCCAAGAGGTGAGACCTCTTTAAAAATTTTGTGGAGGCCCAAGAGGTGAGACCTCTTAAAAATTATGTGGAGGCCCAAGAGGTGAGACCTGTTAAAATTTTGTGGAGGCCCAAGAGGTGAGACCTCTTAAAAATTATGTGGAGGCCCAAGAGGTGAGACCTCTTAAACATTTTGTGGAGGCCCAAGAGGTGAGACCTCTTAAACATTTTGTGGAGGCCCAAGAGGTGAGACCTCTTAAAATTATTGTGGAGGCCCAAGAGGTGAGACCTGTTAAACATTTTGTGGAGGCCCAAGAGGTGAGACCTCTTAAAAATTATGTGGAGGCCCAAGAGGTGAGACCTCTTAAACATTTTGTTGGAGGCCCAAGAGGTGAGACCTCTTAAAAATTATGTGGAGGCCCAAGAGGTGAGACCTGTTAAACATTTTGTGGAGGCCCAAGAGGTTTAAAAATTATGTGGAGGCCCAAGAGGTGAGACCTCTTAAACATTTGTGGAGGCCCAAGAGGTGAGACCTCTTAAAAATTATGTGGAGGCCCAAGAGGTGAGACCTGTTAAAATTTTTGTGGAGGCCCAAGAGGTGAGACGTATTAAAAATTATGTGGAGGCCCAAGAGGTGAGACCTGTTAAACATTTTGTGGAGGCCCAAGAGGTGAGACCTTTTAAAAATTATGTGGAGGCCCAAGAGGTGAGACCTGTTAAACATTTTGTGGAGGCCCAAGAGGTGAGACCTATTAAAAATTATGTGGAGGCCCAAGAGGTGAGACCTGTTAAAAATTTTGTGGAGGCCCAAGAGGTGAGACCTGTTAAAACATTTTGTGGAGGCCCAAGAGGTGAGACCTCTTAAAAATTATGTGGAGGCCCAAGAGGTGAGACCTCTTAAAAAATTATGTGGAGGCCCAAGAGGTGAGACCTCTTAAACATTTTGTGGAGGCCCAAGAGGTGAGCCATAAATATATAATTTTTCTTATTTACGGAGCAATTCTACGGCGGTTAAGGAGGAGGAGGAGGAGGAGGTGGAGGAGGAAATGGCACTTCATACAGATGGCACTTCACTTTTGGCTGCTTTCCACTGGTTGGAGAAGCAAAGTCCGGGTCAATCCACTTGCTGTTCATTTTGATTAGCGTCAGCCTGTCGGCACTGTCGGTTGACAGGCGGCTGCGCTTATCGGTTATAATGCCCCCGGCTGCGCTGAACACCCTTTCTGATAGCACGCTGGCGGCAGGGCAGGCAAGCACCTCCAAGGCGTACAGGGACAGTTCCAGCCACGTGTCCAACTTGGAGACCCAGTAAGTGCGCCGAGGGATCGGGAGGACAGGCGGTCTGCCAGGTACTCCCGCAACATCCGCCGATACTTGTCCCTCCTGCTGCACTGATCCCGGACGAACAGACGTGGTGGTCCCGGGAAAAGCAGCCCAGGACATGAAGTGCAGCCATGTCAGTGCCAGACTCTGAATAGGCATGACCTCACTGCCCCCACCAGAAGGATCACTTGCCATTTCCTCCTCTTCCTCTTCCGCCTCCTCTCCGCCCCATCCGCGCTGAACCAATGGGACGCACACAGCCTGACTGCTACCCTCGCCGCCAGCATCCTCCTCCTCTTCCACAGCCACCTCCACGTCGTCCTCCTCCTCCTCATCCTCCTCCTCCTGCAACTGCCACCGTGAAGCAGACAAAAGTGTGGTCTGACTGTGTAGCTCCGTTGCGTCTCCTCCTACCCCCGTCTCCTCTGCGTGCAATGCGTTCTCCCTTATTGCGATGAGCGATTCTTTAAGGACGCATAGGAGCGGGATGGTTACGCTC